>CABEGB010001258.1:310000-634484 GCA_901521435.1 Crematogaster levior | reverse complement strand
AATAATATTTCTTAATAGAGTGAGACTTTCTTTTAGAAAAATTTGTACAACAGTATCATTTATTTTTCTTTTAACATCTTTTTAAAAGTTACGAGGGAAGTATTCTTTAATTATACATATATATATGTATAATTTTATATTGCATATTATTGTATATTATATATTATATATGTTTAATTTTATTTAAAATAAATGCAACCCTTTAGTCTATACAACTACTACTAATTTATGTAATTCATTACATTGTTATAAAAGCAGTTGTAAAACATTTTGTTGATTAAAGTTAATTGTTTCATTTTATGTTCATCTTATGGTTTCTGTAACATCGAGCATAATGAAAATTTAGTAAAAAGGACGGTTAGGTTGCTCTGTGCCTTAAACGAGTCTATTTTTCAAGTGCCCCGAGCGACCACAGATCTCTAGATACAGGGTAATCTTCGTCACATTTCGGATTCTGTCGTTGGAGATGGAGGAGCGGGAGGACGATGGGAAAGTGAAAGGGTTGCTCCTGAGAGGAGGTAAGCGGTGGGGCAAGTTTCGTCGCCAGGGTTCTCGAAAGTCACTTAACTTAGATTGCACGAGCGAAATGACTTTACTTCCCCGGAAAACTTCGTTCCGTTGGAAAGGCATCTCCTTTCTGCAAGCATCAAAAAAAAAAAAAAAAAGCAAGAGACAGAAAAAAGGAACATGGGGAATAAGGATAAAAAAGAGAAAAGCTGACAGAGATAGACAGAAAGAAAGGCAGCGTGTGTGCGCGAGAAAAGCGGTTGAAGGTGGTGTGTTACGTAGAAATGCAGGGATCGGGAGCGAAGGAGAGAAAATACTCACTGCCACCTCTCTCTTTCATGCCCTGCGAGGACGAAGATACGAGTCGACTATTACCTGACACCTCCGTGCGGATTCAGCATTTACTTCCGCTGTCGAGTTCGGAACGTTTACACGGGGTTTGCTCTGATTGGGCAGGGGATTTCTCACCGTGTGATGAAAGGCGCGGGATGAGCTTGCGCTTTGAAGTAATATCCTTATTCCTCGAATGGAGTTGTCTCTCGGCAACCTGGATTTACTACCGAAATTGCTTCGCGCTAGTCAACTGGTCTCACGGTGTAAAGTATCGAGTTTTCCTCCTCGACGAAGTTATCATGAGGCAATGTCTGAAGGCATAAGTCTAATTTACGTTTATTTGACAAGAAAAATTAAATGAATAGCAAGCTTAACTCGAAAGACGGAATATGATTAATAATAAGAGATCTTTAATAATAATAAGAGATAATTAATAATAAGAGAAAGAGGTTTTTTAACGTAAAAATATAGGCAATTTTTTAAAAATTCAGATTGATCGAAATAATTAATTGGCTTATCGTGCAGATGTTTGTATATTGTCTTTAACCTGCGTACACAGATTTCGGGAATCACATGCTGCGCGCAATAAGCAGGGACTTCGAAATTTCTCCCTGTTCTAGAATTGATTTTTAATTTACTCTCGAACACACACACTATGCACTCTCTGTTGCAATCGTCTCCGAATGTTTGTCCTGTCTGGACCACGAAACGCTCCGACAAACAACCGACAACGTGTTCATTGCTGTCGACTATCGGACTAGCTCGTGAAACGACCCTTGTCGATTCCCCAGGGTCCAGCCGCGTCGCTGGAAACGACACGAGAAAATCGATTATTCCGCAAGAATACCCATTAGAAAAAAAGTAAAGTATTACGCAAAAAGATTGTCGTGTACATTCATGAAGTACCCTACATGACATTGTACATTTTCTTTAACGTTCATTATTTTTGCGTTAGCTCCAATTTACTATATAATTTATTAATTATATTTTATTAATTATACGCGTTAGTGTGATTTTACATATTTAATTTTTAAATTTTAGAATTGATTTTTCTATATTTATTTAAAGATATATTATTTAAAAAATACATCGATCCATCGATTTCTAATGCAAAGATATAAAAAAAATCTTTAACGAGTAATAAGGCGAGAAATGAATATATTCTATGTATGATCAATCTAATTTCTTGTGACTTCGACTTTTCAAACTTGAAGAAATTAGGATGTCCAATTTTCCCGCCCGTTGAACAAATTGCTTCCACTCTAGAATAGTTTCTTTCCCTTTTGATTTATCTAGTTACGAACAATTCGCAACTGATTTCTTCTACTAGATGCACATTGTCTGGCGCGTCGCGTCGCATAATCTTTTCATAAAATTATTTATTTAATATCAAATATTACACTACGATTTCTAGTTCAGAGGATTATATTACAAAAATACTAATAATGACACATTCTGTCTTTTTATAATATCTTAATAAAATAAAAGATCTTCGTAAACAATATTTAATAATTAGGGCTTTGGCTTAAGAGAAAAAATACGTCACTTTGTACCTATGGAATAAGTGTGTCTCTATATTATCTATCGCTACGAGATATTGACACAAACTTCTCTCGTCCTCGAAAATGTCGATCTTTTTTATATTTGCACATAATGTCGAGCATACGCGAACACAATGCCTGACCGTATCAATTTCCCCAAGCGAGCGCTGGCTGGTGGCAAGGTGGAGGAGCAGCGTTAGCCTAAATTGCAGTAGTTTGCCGACGGGTAGATCCGACCATACGATAACGTAAACCGCCCATGGTTTATAGCGTGCGCTCGTATTCACGCATACTTGCACGGTCCGCGATTGAACGTGCAGCCTGCACGATTGCCGTGTGCGTTCACTGTAGAAGCAAACCGTGTCTCTTTAGCCGCGCGTTAATGCAAAGCCCTTGATCCAACGATAATAGATTAATTAATACGTCTTTCCTGTAATTGACGGCGTTTACGCTGTCGCGTTTCCGTCTTTCCTTAAGTGCGACAAATTGAGAAAGGGTTTGAGCTGATAAGTACGTCAACGATGAGGATGGATGCGACATCTTCACAGAAAGATTTTTCTTCTTTTCTTAATTACTAAAAGAACTTAACATAAAGGATAACAATCAATGCGTTTCATATTTCAAAGAAAAGTAAAATTAAATATTAATCCTCGATAAAAATGTAGTCAAAGTGTCATTTTTATAATAATATAATATAATAAGTGACTTTTTATAATAATAAAATATAATAAAACAATTAAAAAATATACAAAAGAAATCACTAGCAAAAGAAGAAATATTAAACTTAATTGTAAATTATGAGGCTCGCTATATTCTAGGATATATTTCACCATAATTAATTTAATTTTGTCAAGGTTGATTTAACTAATAAATAATTTTCATTTTGTGCATAAAGAATATGTGTACAGAATGTACATACAAATCAGACAATTGTATTCGCTTTATTTAAACAGAGGTTTCAAGTACATTACAAATCACGTGCGATTCTTGACAAGTTAGATTTTTATGAAATGCAATTGTTCTTCGAAACGGATTAGCGAGTCTTTTGCGCGTGGTCCATTTGACATCGGAGATGCCACATACACATATACATTACAGTTAATTTGTCCGGCTAGCAAGTATGCAGCTGATTTGCAATCCGATTCACGAGCATACCAACTGCCGCGCTAGTCGGCCGGCTTACACAGGAAATTGATATGACCGTACAAACGTCGACGTCCGCGATATGCACGCTTCTCCACATCCGCGATTTCGTACATATTTACACGCGTCTCGCTCGGTAGACACGTGTGATTTACGAAACGTGTGAAGATATGCCGACGAAAATTTATCTTCCGACACGTCATTGATGTATAGCTAAAGCATTTTGCATTTTATGGTTTATACATTATATACAATCTTACATCATATGTACAATACATATAAAATATAAAGTATATATATAACTCGATGTTTTTTGATATATTTTATATATATATTAAATATCTTATTAAAATATATAAATATTATAATAATTAATATCTTATATATATAAAGTATGACAAACTAAAATATCCATTTTCACAAAATAGACAGATTTATTTTATGCAAACATTTTAATAAGAATTGTGTTTTTGTCGCAACATTCCGTCCTCCCCATTTACATATTTCGCATAATATGAGAGAATCATATACGTTACTTTTACTTTTTTTTTTAAGTATTATGTAAATGATTGCTTTTTACCTGTCGTATTTCTATTTTTCATTGATGCGTCGCAACCATTAATCTTTTTTTCTCGCCAAATACTTGAAAGAGATTTCTATTGATTTGAGAACTCATCGTTTCGTACGTGACGTATGGTACGTGTCAAATGCATCGTGCACGCATCACGTACGAAGTGGTCTCATAGGATATTCGTAGGGACAGTGCAAATAGTAGTAGTAGGTATAGAGGTGTTGGCTACGAGTATTCGCCTGGCACTTGCACATTAGTACCGCTTCGCCTATACGTCGATATCCGCGCATATATGGTTAAACATATTTGTACGTGCAGCTAGGGTCAAATCCGTTCGTATTAATTGGCAAACATTAAACTCGTTATGTGTATTTGAACCTTGCGCGCGTAACGCGAACGATGAAATGTTATTTCAAGCCGGTGAAAATGCATCTGTTAAAAAATACATACATATATCGTGCTTTTGATATGTCGTATTATTTAATTACAGTCCATTTTTTATAATATTTTTGAATATTTTGATACCTTCATCGGCGCTCTTTAAACCCGTGTATCGATATATATTTAAATATTTTTATTTTCTTCTATCGTGCATTATAATTTACTTATATATCACAGAATACCTTTTAATATTTTTATTAAATTAAAATACTTTTTTCTTTCTTTTGCCAGTGAGTAATAACAATGGGAAGGTGGTTTATAAAATGATCATAGCCAGTTAGTCATCGTTTTATAAACTACCCTTTTATTAGTATTTTTATATCGCACATAATATATATATATATATATATATATATGTATAGTATTTACTTTTTCAAAGCGTGTTAGAGTATTTTTAAATATTTCCATCGTGCGCAGCACTATGGACCTAAAACAAGAATGCAATTCAAAAAATAAAGAACACGCTTTTACGCTCTATATGCACGCATATGTCGGTGTATGGCGTTAAGCGTTGACATCGTTATACGTACAAATCGGACGTGTACACGTCGATTGATGGGATCGATAATGTAACAAAAAGCGTGACGCTGTATATCGCTGTCATGCGTCGCCCATACCATAAATTTGGCGTCATTTAATTCCTTCATTTAATCGCATGACGCGGTACACGAGCATTTCAACAGGAACAAATTTGTGAAGCACAGCGCCGGAATATGTACGCCCTGTCGCGTGTAACATGCGTTTTCCAAGTCATCTCCTTTTCTCGAATTTATCGTTCGTTTCAGAATATCGACGATTCGTGTCACAATAATTCCGCAAAATTATTCCGCTGCGAAACGTCGGACTCGCTGTATGTTTGCGATGTTAGAAACCGCGAATAGAGGAAAAGAGAAACCAAAGCGAGAGCGACGAGAAGTAAAAGCGGGGAGGGGAAAAATTCACGAGAGCCTTTTCACGGAAGCGCAAATAAAAATGCGCAGAAAATCACCGGGTCGGTCGTCTGCCATCGCTTTCTGCGGGCTGCATATATCGCGCGTACCTGTAGTACCTGTCGAAACCTATCACTGTATGAAATCTTCCTGCAGGTGCGATAGCCGTTCCGCCGCGACCAATGGAAATTGCTCGTGATTCCCGAACATTTTTTTACACCCCCGACCTCCACGTTGTCCGCGATGTTCCCTCTGCGTTTTATTCTTTTCGCGTATCCCTCGGTCTCGGCGTAGATGATATCGTATCGCTCCACTTGTAAATCAAATGTTATCGGTCGGCTTTTCGATATTTTATGGAGGGGGGGGGAGTGTGATTTAAACGGATATTAAATATGCAAATGTAAGTCTTGTGTTGTGTATTCTCATATGTATATTACAAGATTTCCGTACCACAGAGGGTAGTGGCATTAAAAAGTTAAAGAATAAAAAAATAAAACAAATATATATATGATCCAAGTCACTGAAAACTCGACTTCCGATTCGTAAACTCGAATCACGATTCGAATTTTATGTTATGCGAGGATCGTTTATCCGTTTAGTAATTTATTGCGCATTTATATACGTTATTCATTTAGTCTGCAAATCGTAATACGCGCATGTTGATGTTAAAAACCACCGGTACTAGAAGAATTAATATCGATTGCACACCGAATGAATATTCAGCGTGTGATTGGGATCCACAATGTTGCTACGTATTCACATTCTAACGAGCGTGCATTCCATCGTGATCAATTATCCTAATTGACAATTAGTCGCCAGACATCATGAGGTATCAAGAATGGAAAATGTGGCATTAAATCGATAGCGATAAAATGTGAAAAACAACTTTGTTCTTCATACAAATATACTTTATCATCGTCTTTTTTTGATATAAATTTACATTTATGTAAATTAATATGAGACTGTTTGCAAAAAGCTATATACGCACTTACGTGACACCGTTAATAGATATATAATTATTTATATATCTATAATAATAATTTAGAAAGAGAGAGAGAGAGAGAGAGAGAGAGAGAGAGAGAGAGAGAGAGATATTTAAACTTGTAAAAGAACTTGTATCATTAAAAATGCAGAACAGAATAATATAAAAACGTTAAATATGTTTCGTTTTAATTATAAACAAAAATTCATACTTTCTTAATTACATTTGAAAAGTACGCGAAATTAAAAAAAAATAAATTCTCAATAATTACTGTCTAACTTAATTTTGTGCAAGATACTTTTAACATAATGAGAATATACTTAGAGATTTAGAAAAACTTAAAGAGTTTTAAAAAAAGTATCGAGTGTAACATGCATAAAGTGCGAATTTTAGGAATATATTCATTATATTTCTGAAGGAATAAATATGGTAATGATTCTCTCGTGTACAATATAACTTCATTGGAAACTTCCTAGTTAATTTCACAGTTCGAGAAGGTATTTATCGTTATTAACACAGCGTGAGAATGCTAGTTCGAAGAGTCAGGTCATTGCATTGGGAACATTATCGAAATCGATTTTCGATTCGACAGTGGCGGTGCTGGAAACTTCATAACGCGAACAATTGACAACTTGGCACCGGTGTTATACGTTGTTAAATATATAACATGTGACACAGACTTGTTTTGACGTAATAAGCAGTAAATTTGTTTAATATATTGTATAATTAAAGATGAAGGATCAAATTATACAAATCGGCTTAACTCATTGTCAGTTATTGTCGCCGTCCTCAATAATAAACTTCACAGTCAATGCTGATTAAATAGTATACACAAATAAGATAAATTTCGTAATTTTACATAACGTAAATAACCATTTTGTTTGTTCGACAATTCATGTGTTCGGAGCTCTTTTGTTTCGAATCAGACAAACTATCCACGATAGGAATTCCGAGGCAATTCTCTCGATGATTCTTGCGATTCCATAGCTTCTCGAATCTGTGTTTCAAATAATGAAATTCATTCATGAAATTAATATCGCCAACGAAACGACGCAAACTTTATCATACGATTGCGAGACCGTTCCATTCAGCGATTTAATTAGCATTCTCTGGCAGCGTCGGAACTTCCGCTTTTCTTTTTCTATAGCTTGCTCGGCCAGTCGTCGGAGAAGAGCAAAAATTTTTCCGTCGAATGTTCCCCCAATTAAAAATTCCGGATAGCTGAGCGCGCCTAATTATCACGAACAGCCGGGCGAAGTTCTTAATCAGCGATGGTTAATTGAGAAGCTGCGGTAGCGATCGACCAATTCTACGAACAAAACTACTTCTGGAAGCGTATGCATCGCTGCTTCATTTTTTTCCTGCGTTTCTCTTCAAGCTATGTCTTTTATTTTTTATAAGAAAGAGAAGTAAAGAATGGGTCGAGAAAGAATCAAAAATTCTGCCTTCGTGAACTGAGATCCGTTTTTCGCAAACTAATTCTTCAGTTCCAAGTTCATTCTTCTTAATTAGAAGATTTTCTTCAAACATTTATAAAAATGTTCATTAATTTATTATTATTTCAGTTTCGCAAAACTATATTACCTGATACAAAAATGAATATTTGGAAACTTTTCTAGAAATTGTGTATTTCCATGCGAGTTTAATTATAACTCTGTTTTCAATTATATTATCTCTATATTTTAAGAAAAACTGATTGCAATTTCTTTAAAGGAATCTATAGACTAAAACAAATTCAATGAACTTAAAGCATTCTGTATGTTTCATGCATGTCTTCCTGCAAATTATGCAAACTCGCGGAGATAGCCAGCCGATTGTAAAGTAGAATGTCGTAGGGAAAGTAATCAAATTTCAGTCCTGTTAAATCCTGCAATGAATGTGCATTCCGAGGAGCATCATCCAACGTAGGGGAAGGGAAACAGGGGTTGGGAAAGGGCGTGAAAGCAGAGCATGGAGAGAAAGTACCGTCACTCGAGGGCGATTAACGATCGCTGATAAAACGTCTGATGGTAGGCGTGTTAGAGAGAGTTAGAGAGATTGACTGCTTTCGCAATAACGCCAAGATAGCATTAGCAATCTAGTTTATTAATTTGTTCGCTACTTAGAGGAATGCGTTAATTAATCGGCGTGTTATCAGAGAGATCGTTATAGTGACTGATGAGATATGAAGTAAAGGATATACGTCTTTGAAGACATCGTAGTATTGTCGCTAAGTGATAAATTGATTGAGAAGAGTTGATAAATTATTTTTGAAAGTGTAATCTGTCGAACTTTTCTCTCTCTTTCTTTTTCTCTGTCACCCATCTTTCTAAATTATTCTAAAAAAGGAGAGATATAAAAAAATAAGATGAAATACTTAATATAGTTATGAAATACTTAATATAGTTAAATTGATATAAAAGTGCCGCTTTTGAGAGCCAATGATTAAATTGGCATTTTATAATTTTCATATTGTATCCTATCCTAATTTAGCTCAATTAAATCGAGTTTACTAGCATCAAATGTACTATGTGTTTGTAAAATTTAATGGAACACTTAACGTATGTTCGATTAAATTGATGTATTGCTGGTATTACGTTCATTAACGAACTGTCGGCGCGTTTGTATCTCATCGATGTTACTTCTAGCGATAATTGTCGCTAATTACGCTTCGCGCGTTCGCTTTATTTGAACAAACGCGTCATTATTTCTTTGCTTCTTGGATCATTGTCCACCTCGTTACAGTGACCGTTGTAATGAATCGTCACAGGTTTCAGTGTCGATTAGCCGCGGCATTTGTTTCATTTCATCAGATTGCAGTACGTTAAATCGAATTTTTATTTTTTTGATAGTTAATAAACCAAGTCGCATTGCTATTCTTCCGGAGATAACTTTTTTAAACATCTCATCTTATTAGAAAAAAATAGATATTAGAAAGAAATATCTATATTAGAAAAAAATCGTTATCTCTTTCTTAATTTCAACTACAGTTAATATTGTTACATTAATTTATTTATTACATTAATATTGTTACATTAATTTTTCTTAGAATAATATTTAGAGATTATATAATAATATCAGTCTTAATTTTCTTTTAAAATTCACACGTATTTTATTTTCTATCAGCAAAATCTGTTGTCTGTAGATCAATTAAATATAGATTGCATTCAACAATGTGTCGTTCTGCTTCAGTCTTTCACCAGGGATACATCACGTATCGTCAAACAATGACAATCGATGCACGAACGCCGCTGCAATCGTGCAGTTTATATTGAATGCGCTTTTTTTTCCAGGAGAAATCCGTGTAGCGAATAATTCGTGAATAGTCCAACTTGGTTTAGCGCTAAAATACTTCCTCAACAAAGAAGTAAATAAAATAGCTTTTTTCCGTACAGCTGCAGTCTCGATGTAATGAAAGCTTGTATCGTCGTGGCACCTTTTTCGCATTCATCCCTCGGTTGTCATCGTCTCCTCTCTCGCGAGCATAGTTTTTCACGCTAGCAGTCACCTTCCGTTTGTTTATAGCTTCAACTATTTACCGTCGCCGAGGAAACAGGAAGGTTTTATCCCAGACCCACGTTAAATTGTTAAAAAGAATGACACGCGAGAAACGAGTTTCTTATAAAAAAAGCAAAAAATGTTTAAATGATTTAATTTTTCTAAGTCTTTCCACAACTTTTATTGTTCTTTTGATATATAATAGTATACTCTGTATTTTTCCTTTTATCGATCTCAACTTGTATATATATGTATATTCTGTTGTATTATCGAAAGCTTAAAATTTTTCGTAATTAACTGGACAGATTAAACAACAATTATAATAATAATCGTCAATATACAGATTTTCAATTACTCTTACTTTTGTTTCTTTTCTTGTTGTTTGATTGACAAATTGTTTTTATTTCAAACTGTTAGTGCAACGTAAATTAGCATGAAAACAGGTAGCTTGGAACGCAAGTCTTTTAACGCGGCTGTGCACAAATAGATTTACATTGACAAAATAAATAAAGTAAGACAAAAAAGGCAAAGAGGGGTTTGTTGCACAAGAAATTTACGACAAACAAAGCTTAAATTTGCAATTAGATCGTTAATTACATAGGAAAGGCTTATCGATGTGCGGACATCCCGACTTGGAGCGAAATCCAAATATGCTTACGTGCCCTACGAACCGTTGACATTAACCACGCGGCAATTCGTTAGCCGTCGCTAATGCCGCTGTTCCGAAATTAACGAAATTTCAGTAATTGAGTAACGGGAGAGGAGAGGGACAGAGCATGTAATATTCACTTCATTCTCTCGCGACGCCGGATCAATATTTAATAAATGTTTCAATCTATCTGAAACAACAAATTTATTGGCTCGAACGATTACCACTCGCCGACAACAATCGCGCCCGAGGATCCGGGGACAA
The DNA here is from genome assembly GCA_901521435.1 of Crematogaster levior. Taxonomy (NCBI): domain Eukaryota; kingdom Metazoa; phylum Arthropoda; class Insecta; order Hymenoptera; family Formicidae; genus Crematogaster; species Crematogaster levior. Next base: position 623,647 of record CABEGB010001258.1, on the reverse strand, counting down.
CTAATTAAAAGCACGCAGGTATAATTGAATATTAAGAATTCTACTTGACAAAGAGCGACGAGCGAAACCGAGACGGGGAGGGAGACAAACCGAGCGTGCGATAGGGGGAAAGCAACGGCGAATTTCGCGGAACAGGCGAGTTGCGACTGATTTTAATTAAAGACAAACATCCCGTTCAACTAGACGAGGACGCGATGCTCTTTCGCGGCCAACTTCAAGGAACAACCGTCCCGAAAGACTCGTCCGCTTCTTTTTGCTCCTTTCGCTTTGTCTTTCTCCCATTTATTCCTTGTTTTTCCGCCTCCCTTTCGTTTTTCTCCCTTTTTTCCCCTCCCTCTGGTACTCCATCGTTGATTTTCCGCGGCATTCGCCGTCGGCTCTTTTACGCTATCCAACTATCCGACGAAACCTCGGACAAGACGTCAAAAAGACTAGAAACGAACCAAGCGAAGAGAAAACCGACAATAGAATGGAGAAAGGTTTTCGAGGAATAAGACTGCTGTTAAACGAATGTAGATAATTTTCAGAGAAAACTTACGAGCAGAGAGGCGGGAGCAGGGAGTGCTCGGTTTGGACCTTCGTCGAGATAATTTGCGAAAAGTGACGCCAGCTTGCACTAACAACCCCTGCACTAACAACCCTTTCTCACTTTTCTACAATATTCTCTTTCACTTCGACACGAAGTATACAAATGGATAGGTACAAAGTTGATACTTTGTTGGTACAAAGTTGATACACTTTAAATCTAAAATAAAACAGTGTTCAGCGCTCCTCTGACGCTTGAAATAAAATAAGTTCTACTATTATATAAAAAAAAAAGAGGAAGAAACGGGAAAAATGTGAATAATATAAGCTACATAAATAAAAACCTGAAAACATTATAAATTATTTTTTATATTAGAAGATATAATAATATTTCAGCAAAAGAGAGACATTTTTACTGCAACAGAAGCAACAAAAGTAAATTCACGTTACATACGCTTCCACCCCTCGTACGTCGTCGAGTCTCTCGCAGTGAAATGCAACTCGTACCATATCGCTTTGCCGGTGAAACAAGGTGGACTCTAATGAATAACGAATGAGGGAGGAAGACCGAGCGAAGTGGAGTAAAAGATTAGCTTCTGGCGATATTCCTTCCATCGCATCTATCTTCTTTATTGCAAATTCGACTAGTCGACGTGACGCCGCGCACTCTACGTCTCGGGAACAATAAATGACTCCTACGGAATTCCATCCGGCGCCAACGCACACGCTCGCAAGGCGCGGATCTCGCGATAAATGACTCAGATAAAATGAATTGTGGAAACTTCTCAAGGTCGTGCCGAGGTGCCGCATTGCGTTCAGTTCGATGCCTCGCGACTCTTTCAATCATTAGAGTTACAACATTCGCAGTTCATCGCGCATGAAAAGCCGTAGATATGTAGAATATTTTAATACGAGAAGACTCTTGAGCCAAGCATATGTTATGTACGTGCAACTGTCGAAGATATTGTCTATTTATGTGTCCTTCTGTATTTATTATTTTATATGCATCCTTATTATCTGCTAATAATCGCGGAACACGCAATCGTCTGCGTCAGTCATCATATATTAAATAAATTCTACATTTACACTACAGATACAATAGATTGGAACTAATTCTCATACGACAGACGAATATATTTATCAGAGTGTGATAAGGAAAGTACGCATACATATTCCAATGTAAATAAATATTTTCCATGTTTAATTGAAATGTATTACATACATCAAAAGAGATTGCGTTCGTCCATCATTGTTATGTTTATGTATTAAGTAAACTAATCAATCTTTTGGCGAAGTGTTTTCGCGAAATAACACACATCGAAAAAAAAATCACAAGTCCACTGATAGAGCTGGCAAAGTTAAACGAAGGGTGAGTCAAGTATCTGAAACACGAATACCCGTGGACACGATATCGTTCGATGAAAAGGAGCGCGCTCGTTACTAACGAAGGGGTAAACGAGTGGAAACGGCGATTGGCGGAAACAAGATCCGAGAGCAGGAGATTAGTTTCCAGGGGATACCGACCACGCGACTTTTTCCATCTCCGGCGATCCGCGAGACGTTCGAATTTCCGTCGTAGTCAGCCATGTGATGCACGCGGAGGTCCCCTATCGGCGGAGGATATGTTTCCTGCAGGATGTTGTATCCTTAATGTGTTTACCTTGGCTCCTGACCCTGATCGAACCCTCGCGTGTCTTCCCTTCTGCGCGCTTGGAGAACTATCCACTCGAAGAACATCCGTGTTCCTCGTTGCTTAGCTCGGCAGTTAGGCGAATACAAATTGCGTGATGTGCAATGTTAATGGATTGTCGCGACTTAGAAACAAACGAGCCCAGAAGCATATGCTAAAACATGGGACAATACTAATAAATTAGACCTTGTTACTAATAAATGTACTAATAAATTAGATTTGTTAGTTTTCCTCCGGAGGACGAAAGATAACAGATTAGTTCGCTTTCAAATATCACCCAATTAACGTGAACGTAAAATTTAGAAAGACTTCCGCTCAGAAAGTTATATAAAAATTCTAAAAAATGTTCAACGTTAAATATAATTTTTTATTGTTAATTATTATGTAAATCTTACTTTATCTTACATTTAGAAAACAACGCGTGTTATAGATTATTAAGAGCTAGTGAAGAAAAAAAGCTTGTTGCAAGTTAAGTTTCAGAAAAACGAATAAACAATTTAATCATGTTTCTTCAATTTCAGTAAGTAAATTTTATTTTAATAGAATCTCAACTCGAAACTTAGCTAAAACTTAATCAAAACGTATGATGTTGGAAATTCCTTGACAGAGATTTGAAATCCTTTCTTTGCTAGTAAAACTCGATTCTGAATTTGTCAGAGAATCTGTCATTAAAATTTAAAACTCGCTGAATTATGAAATACTATGTATCATTTGGGCGTGATTTCTAAAATTCAAACTTTGCAAACTGTTTACGTTATTGACAGAGGATTGTACGAAACGCAGTTACTCGCGCGCGTTCATTTCAAATTCAATTTAGCGTCGCATCAGTCTGCGATACACAACGTCAATCCCTATGCTAATTCAATTTTCCTAGTATGATATATGCTTCCAGACAAGACTTTCCGCCTCAAAGTGACGCCACATGTATATTCAACCTCAAATAATATTTTTTTCTAAAATATTGGATTTAATAAAGAAAATATTAAAAGAGCGTTCAACCACGGTCAATTAATTGACAACGAATGCAATTTTCGACGAGATAGTTGTAGCCCTTGGAGATTTCTGCTTAGAGACAGCCGAGAGTAATGCAGTAAGTGAAATCGCACTTTGCTTTAATGACTCAAGACAGTCGTTCATATGCCAAACACGATATTCTACTTAGCACCATCAAAGCAGGAAGCCTTACCCGTAGATGAGGCTTCACTTCTGAAGAAGCATCCATAAACTATCCTTCCTTGTTCCCGTGCTCTCATCCAACAGAGAGCCCATCTCCCACGGGATAAGACAGGAAAACCGGCCGCCCTTCTCTTCCTAAATTCTTCCTTCCGTGATCTCGACGGCAAATTGATAGATCGCCCTATGACCCCCGCCGTGATCTCCGGCGCGGTTGCATGTGGGAGATACGTCACGTGATTTGATGGATTCGACCGCGATTTTATCATATGAAAGGACAAACTATGTAATAAAAGATAAAATAAATGATATTTGCACGCGCGCTTGCATGTCTGCACGCTACATCGTTCAAGTCCGCCTCACGGAATTTCCATGCCTTGAAATATAGGAAACTTTTATACGCAGCTACTTGAAGATATGTAAAAGACTGAAGAAAGATTGCCGTGCACAGAAAGTGCGACACGTGACAGCTCTATGAATATATGTATCTCCAACGGAATTAAATGTGTGAAAGCAATAAGTAATATCTTGTTTTTCAAGTCAACTTTGAACGGAGTGAAAGGAACTTTTTTTTTCACAAAAAGCTACCAGCTAATAACAGTTATTTAATATCATGAATTCGGAAAATGTGAAGAATGTTGCGCTCCGTCTCTCATTTAAGATCAAAATAAGATTATACATATTTCAAATAAGCAGATGCTTTATTTCTCGAGAGAGAAAATATGCATTTAATATATTTATTAGCTCCTTCCTGCAGACTTGGTCCCCACAGATGCAACGCCAATTTAAGCTGCAGACGTACACGACTGCGAAACCACGCGTAGAGCGGCGGCGCAATTACACGTTTCGCTCGCGTCGCTAACTTTTCGCCGCACCAAACTTTAATGCACATCGAAACGAAGATGCGAAATGCCGTGAAATGAAATGAAATCTACGACGGCGGTCGCGCGACGGAGTGTACGCGAGTCGCCTACGCAGTCCCCTACGTAATCCTGGCAGCGTAATGCAACGGCCGCGCCATAGCACGGCGTACAACCTGATTATGTCCATTTGTTGCCCACTCGAAACCCCCGGGCGATATCGCGGAGCTTAATCCACCTGAGTTAGTTGCGCGTGCTCGTTCCTCGTGGGATCGTCTAAGATTTATCTTCTTGTGAAATATTTTCTCCCGGCTTTCCAACACACCGATCCGAGTCTCTCAGGCTTCTCCACGGTGGAGAGAACGTAGCGCGCGCGACAGAGAGAATACACGCTCGCTTTTCTCGGCACGCTCGTGCCCCACCGCTCGCTCTCGCTTCTTCGACTATATCCCGAAGCCGTTCCCGTTTTACGTGTGCGGCATTCCCGCGGGCATGGCCCCGGGTAGCTGCGACTGATAAACCGACATATAAATATCCCCGACAACTTTGCATCCTGGCTTTCTCGCAATGCGTTACATAGTGGAAGGAGAAGGGATTGGTGATAAAGATTCGCGTCCATCGGAAGTTCGCGATTTTCCGGCTGACCGCGCGCGTCCATTTCGCGAGCGAGCGATTTAATTGGCTGGAACTGAAAGCTAATAATTCACTGGAGTTCGTAATGAAAAGGGTCCTCATTAGTGAAGTCGTTCGCATAATTTTTAGAATGAATCAAATGAGAATTTCGATGTCGTTCAGAGATCGTCTGCGAAGTGCCGTTTATATGATAAGTATATTTCCAGGGAATCTTGTAATTAATTTACACTACTGTAATTTGATAAAAATTCGATCTAAATTGCGAGTCATTATTGTATTGTATCTTTAGCTTTTTTAGCTTTAGGAAATTACATTTTATATTCGGTTACGTAAGTTTTACTATCTTTCAAATTTCAAAATATGAACACGAATGAACCCATTCTTTTCAAGGGAAAAAATGTACAAACGCAGGATATGCCTAACACGATGCCATTAAGTAGTGACATCAAGGAATTTCGGGGTGTTTTAAAGTGCAAGTGATAACGTGTTTACTTAGTCAGACACGACTCTCCACTTTAGTCGGGATTAACGTCTGATAATAAAATGGAGTACAGAGGGATTAATTCGATTTCGTGGATGTTTCGCTTAATACACGGCCGACTGTCATTATCAGTTTCTCTGCCGGGTGTTAGTCTTTCCTCCGTAAGACCCGGGGCACGAAGTAGAAAGTTACTTAATCTTCTTACTACGCTTACCCTGGAGTCCGCCTGCCTTAAAACTTCGACTACCAGCATTTCAATGTATATACGTATATTCACGAAACGCTAAGCTATCGCTAAACCGTATCACAGGCACTCGCATCCTGCTCGACGCTTTACTCACAGGAACATAAATTGTACCATTAAGATTTTTGAGATTTTAATTTTGTTAAAATCTTATTTTGTAGTTGACAGATAAAAATATGAATTTTTACACGAATTAAATAATAAAAATCTATACATTAATTTATTATATTATAAATGTCTAGCAATTGCAGACAAGTTTTGTCTTTAATAAATTTCAAAATATTGTTAAAATAATAACATTTATATTATGATGTTATGAAGGATGTTTAATTTTTTAAACATTAATTTAACATTTTTTGAAAGTGAATAGAACTACTCTATTACAGATAATCAAGAAATTAAATGTTATAGACTCTTTCAACTGTCAAAGAGCTGAAAGCACAAAAGCAGTAGTACAACTCTCTGCAGAGTCAGACCATTTAGAGTCAGAGTGGTTCCCATTTGCTATTACAGTTAGAACTTTCCTGACTTCGATATACAATGCGTAATATGAAGATGTCTGAAAATAGCATGTAAAAATAACAGAGTAAAAATATTTCGTAGAAAAATTTTCGTAGAAGTACTGCGTAAGAACTTAAATTTAAATAGAAATAGCAGGAAGTATTACATTTTTAATAATAAATTATTAAATGCATTTAAAAATGTGATGTAATAATTTATTATAAAATATAAATGTAACACTTTATTAAAATTAATAAATATATAACTGACATATATATAAAAATATATGTATAACAAAATTAATTTTATATATTTATAACTAAAAACTAAGTGTCAAAACTGTGTTAATAGTTGAACGGATATAACAGTTTACACGAGGATCTGAAGCTTTTCAATTTTTAAAAATTCTAACTTACGTCATATCGCGATAAGTATTTTTGCTTACAGTACATATGCTGTCGTACGGATTTGTAAAACATTCTACCCTCTCCAACTTTCCTCTTCGCTCCTGTTATTTCCATTTTTCTCTCTTTTACTGCATTTTATATGCTTCTCTTCCATCTAGTGTACAGCACTCCGGATCTGAATATCTCGCTTCTTTAAAGGGATCTTATCACGGAGCAAACGTGACCATGGTAGCACGACGTCGAATACGACGCTACGTACCTATGTACGTATGGTATATCTGACAAAGCTTGTTCGCGAACGTGATATCGAATTGCGTAGTCATACGTGAAGGCAGACGGATGACGCATCCGATCGCCCGAGGAAATTCAGATCCTTATGTATCTACACGAGATTTTTCGGGCTGTGGACGACAAGGGGTGTCGGGCGGGGAAGGGAGTGCGACTATACGTGCGAGTGCCTAAGAGGAATTTTCAGATCATGATCCACTGAGAAAGAGGATGTGCGTCGAGAAGCGGGGTAAGGATGGCGCATCTGGCATCGACGGATCCGTATTATAAATCCGTTCGCGAAATCCCTGTGGTTATTTCGCGGTAGATATTTCCCGAGATACGATTTCGCCGTATGAGAAATATGCCGATAATAATCGTCGTATTAGATCTCAATTCTGCCATGCCGATATCACGCGTCAACGTCTGCGCACGTGATAGACATTTGCTTTTTCCCGTTCTTCTCATTCTTAATCTTTACATCTCTACGTATATAAGTGTACTAGCTACATGCTATGACGATAAGATCATAAGAAAGAGATTAACACGAGCGTAAAACGTATTCACAAAGATATTCGTCTCGTGAGATATATTCAACACTTATATAACATTTTATCGAAGCTCTAACAATAATACTGTACTGCGCGATTCGTGTACTGCTGAGACGAGAAGTTCTCTACGGCGAAATTATTCTGCCTCCTGAAGTTTCCATGGAAATGAATTCCGTACTGCGATACTTGGTGTAAAGAAGACGCGACCGCGTGGTCAATGTCCCCAACTTATAACGAAGGGCTGCACGTGCCGTAGTTCGCAATCGGTCGATTCATCGGGGCAGAGCAGGCGGAGGGAAACTTTGCCGGCGGCATGGTACAGCTTTTTCATAATTGATCGTCCAATCGATACACTCCGTTATTCTGCTTTCAGGACTCGAGGCTGAGTTGTATTACGTGCGGGAGGGGGTGGTCAACACGTATGCGATGAATTTCGTCGTGCCTGTGCCGGCGAACATAGCGGACTTAGAATTTTCATGGCAGAGTCTCGTAGGACACCCGGTAAGTACAATATATCTAGGTGGCGACTTCTAGCATAATCAAGCATCCAAGCTTACGAGTTGTAACTTCAATGTTGACATTTATTTGTCTTGTGCTTCGACATCTGCTCGAAGCAGGAGACTGTCTCTTTCAATGTGTACATCATACATTTACAAACGTGTATAAAGAAGAACCATATTCTTCGCGAAAGATTTCTTTCGTCATTCAAGTGGAATATTTCAAGAAATCTCTTTTTTATCCTCGATTACGAAAGAACTCACGATTCCCATATCCGCGACTGCCGTTGGGGGATGTTGAACCGGGTCTCCCGTGTGTTCGAGCAAAACGTTTCCGTCGGCGATTAACGAGACGCAACAATGCGGAACAAAGTAAACACGTGACCCGGCTGGAATGGTAACACACGGTATCCTCGTTTACGTTCCGCTGCGGGATGGTGGCCCGTCACGGTGGTTTACCGGGGGTGTTCGCCGAGGGTTAAGAGGGGCTCGCCACGGCTCGTGAGGGGTGAGACACGACGGTGCAGGGCTGTATCAATACTCTATCAATATGAAATACAAACAGATGGCCTGGGCGTGAAAGGGACGGAGCGAGCCGGTGCAAACCGTGCGGTTCGGTTTTGCGCCCCCTTCGGTCACCAAGGAAACCGAACGCGCCCTCGAAACCCCTTGTGATTCGGTGGGGAAAAATGTGAAAAGTCGCGATCGGATGTTAAACGGCAAGGAAATCTCCGTTCTATAAATAACCGCTGTTGTATCTGATTGACCGTGACTGCCATGTCAAATTATTATTCTGTACCTGTGGTTTTAATCTGTATATTTTCATATTACTTCTTCGTTCCGTTATGCTATATAAGTCATTGTTAAAGAATCTTACTGTTTGATATTTGCAGTGATTTTGTGTAGGAACATTGAATAATGAAAAATAGAAAGTTACGAAGCAACATTCTGTGCAATGATCTTTAAAAATAGACAATTAACTATTTTTTGGTTTGGATAATTAACTATTCTTGGTTTACGGAATATATTAATAGTATAAATAGAGTAATTCCTCTAAAATTATCGTTACATATATTAACATAAACCAAGTGAATTAATGAAATCGTTATAAGACATGAAAATAGATGTTAAATATGTAAGTAGTGTTTACTACGTTTATACTGGCTCATATCCGCTCGCGCTTATTTGACTGCAAAGTTACTTTAAATGACGCCAAGTCATTTCGAGTTCTTACTTGTCGCCATCCGTATGTTGATGGAACTCGTACCGTAAATTTATTAAATCCAGGGATTTTCAGAACGAGCGTCTCTAAAAGGTCGATATGTTCGTGCCACGTCCTCGTCCGTTGTTGGACGCGTCGCAATCGTTGGAAGGACGTCCATCCTCTCGCTCGTAGATATATAACATACGTCTGGTACTATTACGGTGGACGCTTTATTGCGGGAATACCACGGCGACCCATCTTATCTCGCAAGGGAGTGTTTTCCAGCCCTCCACTTTTGCCCGTTATCTCGTGGACCTATTCGTAGGTTCGTTAACCGCGAAATCACACCATTTCCGTGATCACGCAGCCGTTGTATCGCCTTATCTTCCGCTCACTTTCGAAACGACGGAAGAGTTTCACTGCTGGAAACGGCCGGAGAAAACGGTGAAGGAAAAACGGTGTGCGTAACGGGAGTCAGCACGAAAATTGGTCACTTAATTTTGTGCAGATAGTTCTACGATAGCTACTCGTTTGTGCGAAGTTCATTGATTCTAAATTCCTTGAATGGTATATAAATGTTAAATTATTAATATTGGAACGGAAATGTTTCAAAGTGAACCTTGAATTCGGAATCAAAAATAGAACTTCTTTATTGCAGTCATATTAAATGTCCTCTTTCTTATTTAAATAATCTTTTAAATATTCCTTTCCTGTTTTTTCTTGAAACTTTTAGAACTTTTTAAAACTTGATATTTAAAATTCTCAAGTTAGATTATTCTCTCCGAAGAAAGTCTATAAAAAGATTTATGAATAAACTCATAAATGGTAGACACAGGTGATGCACGTGCAAAACGCAAACGTTAAAATGCTTTCGCGAGGTTCTGATATATGTTGGAAATTTCTTGTTGCCAGCTAAAAGCATAGCAAATGCCGTCCAAACACATTTGTAAGCGTTGAGATATGATGCCTCGTAGCACACACATTCAACAGCGACTCGATTAAATATAGTGTTATCCGGTTTTATCGGTCCATCGTTGGAGCAAAAACTTTTCCTCTATCAGGGGAACGTTACATATTCGTTGTGATTCTGACTCATTCTGATTTAGAATGTCTCTCAGTTTTCGCGTATCTGCATCCTGCGATCGGATGAGAAGATCTCTAGTAGGATACGATGTGCGTTCCAACTAATCTGGTCATCTGGACCAGGATGAGTTCGATCGATGAGTCACGACACTTTGTTATTTGTCTTATCTGACGGTTTCATCTATCGAGTGGCTCCCATGAACAAATCGATCGCATAATTCCTCGGGTATTCCGGTCGCGAAATGTTGACGGAATCGCGTTGTCGGGTTCATTGTTGACGACGCGAACAGACAGGAAGCGCTATTTTTCACTTTTAACATGTTTCATCGTAAGATTGCCCTCGAAAGACGTCACTGCGACAGTGAAAAATGGAACGAAGGACATCGCTCGAGAAGAGCAAAAAGAGATCGCGAAGTAACATGGAGGCGGAAGGCGACCTCGAGCGATAGCATTCTCGATTAGGTTCTCGATTCGGCGGATCGGAGTGTTACGCGTTTATTTCTTCCTCGTGGTCCTTTCTTCTTCCTATCTCTCGTGATTCGTCGCCTGCAGCGAAACGGGAGTTATTGGCAAGGATATAAACTGAAATGAAGTTTCTCATCGACGAGGGGTGGCGTCAGGCCGAATCGGGGATGATTTGTGAATCATCCACTTGTTAGGCGAAAGTTCCACGTTGCTTTCTTTTTTTCCTTTGAGTCGAGAGCAATAGGGTCGTGGAAAAGGAAGGGTGTCGCAGTCTGGTACATAGTATTACTCTCTCTTGCTTTCTCGGCTCACTTTCAGAGTCTCTCGATTCTTTCTTCTTTTCCTCCCTCCTCTACAAATCCGATTTTTCTTTTTTCATATCTCGTGTTACTTTCTTTCGTATTTTTACTCCGTTTATACGTTTTTCTCCTTCTACCGTGTTTTCTATGTATCATAATTTTCCTCTATCTTTTTTTTTCGTTTTTTCCGCCACTCATTTTTTCGCCTTGCGTCCTTTTTCCTTTATCCCCGTTCCAACTTGCTCCGAGATCGGGTTGGGAAACTGGGGTGGATATAGGGTCGATCTGCGATCTCCCCAGGGCGACAATTACTTGTAATACCGTTGGTCTCTCGGGGCCGATGGGAACTCGATGGGGCGTACTCTCCGTGGAAGAAAAAAGGATATTACTGTAGCTCACAGTCGAGTCCGGCATCGCACCCTTACGAAGAGTACGATCTGTCGCCCTTGTCCTATCATAGGTGACGTGTCTGATGATCTGTCAGGGGCCTCTCTTCAATTAGATGTCTGTCTATCATGTGAACAGCGCATTTATATAATTGAAACGTAGAATTAGTCGTAACATGTAGCCGTACTTTGCACCCCAAAAAAAAAATAGCAAAGTTGTGTTCTTGAAGATAAATTATTATTTATCGTAATATGAGAAGTATAATTTAATTAATTTAAATAAATCTTAAAAAGTACACATCTAGATTTCTACTGAACAAACAAAAGTCCATTTGAAGTTTATTGGGAATTACGATCGTTTTGCTCCAGATACTGACATCAATTGAATGACTAATTATACATCGCCATGAACCTTCGACTTCTAATGCGGAATAGCATTGCAATTAAGCTTTTGCTTAAATTCTCGTGAGAATCAGAATCAATCCAATGTTCGGAGCCACATCCCTTAACTGTTAAACACCAATTTGCGATGCAGTCGGCGGGCATTCGCTTTGTCGAATGACGCGCCCACGTACCGTCGAATTCCGGCCACTTCCGTTAATTAATGAAATCCGAATCGTGGCTCATTCATCACCGGCAATCATACGCGTCCGCATCGGAACGGACGCGGGTCATATCTCGACGCTCCGATATGTATGCGCGATGTAAACGCGACGCGCGCCTGTACGCCTTTACGGTGCGGCGATGACGGCAATTTGGAATTAATTGCAAATTCACTGAGATCACGCTGGTCGGGGTGACGCGGGGGTGATTAATATCTCCGTGGTAATCCGGAGACCGGTTTCCCGCCCCCACGGTCCAGCCACCGGTCGCCCCCGACTCGTTCTTCCGGCTCCGTTCGCGACGCTTACGTATGGTAAGTGCTGTGGGATAACAGCCTCGTGTTTCGGATAACAGGGAATATCACCCACGGGGACATCCGACACCCGTCTCCACCGTTGCCGCCGACGCCGCCGCCGTTGCGGTGGCCATGACAAACGCACTCACCGCGGATTATACGACGTAATCGCTGGAAACCCGAGCGTCCGACGAACGCGCGGTAATTTTCCTGAAATATTCACGGAAGATTTCGGTGTCGAAGAACGCCCACGTTTGCGACCGTGTAACGGGAGACAATGACGGAGGGATGGTTGTGTTGGATTTAACGATGGTAGATTACACCCCTGACGTTCTACCGCGCCGTGATTTCAGTAGACATTCGGTGGACCTTATAAACGAAATTGAATGGGACATTGCTTTTCCATTTTCCACGTTAATATCTTGGCGAGTCTGGAACCAGCTCGTTAAAAAATTAAGTAAGTTTGTTTGATATAATTGAAGCATGATAAAAGAAGCAGTATTATGTTTTCAGAAATTATCGATTTCTCGATGTTACAATAATTCTTGTTTAATTATAAATTTTTATTTCTTTTTATCTTCTGAGTTGCTTTTAACAAAATGTCGTATTGTGAAAAATATCTCATTTATATCGAAATCGCGTTTAGTTTTTCGGTGCATCGCGTTCAATGTTTCTGTGACGCGAAATATATTCGACGACGAAGTGTCTTTTTTGTCGAATGCAGAAACCTTGTCAGGGAATATCCGTGCACATCTATGATATAAAATATTCAAAAAGGAGTCCCATATGGAGCCATCGTATTCTGTAACGTTTTGCATTGTTGAAGCGAGAAAACGATGTAGACCGTTTATTGCCCTCTGGGATTACTCAAGAGCCGATAAAAAATTTACCAGCATCCACCGGATCTTTGTTATAACGCATAAACGCAGAGTTAGACATTTTAATCCTAAAATCCAGTATTAAATCAAACATATTCATTTGTAGTAAGTTATATCCTCGTACGTCACAATGCTTATCTTAAATAATATACATTCAGTTTTTAATATTTAACGTTACATCGTGTATTTACATCGTGTACGATTTTGAAACCTTTTACTTCGATAATTTATCTCGACATTAAATATTACTGCATATGACATTACACAAATTATATTTGAATTAAAATCGAGTTTCTTATTTCCTAGCATTTTATGCAAATTATTCATCTAACTTTCGAGAAGAAAATAATCTTTTCAATTCTGTTTTATTTACTTTCAATGGAGCTTGATAGAAAGTTAATTGATTCGCATTCGCGAATGAATAATAACGCGTTAGACATTATGGAGTTAATATTCCATGCCATTCTGCAAAGTGTATATTGTCGATTTAGTCTCAGAGTTCAACGTAACTTTTGCGAACGGAACACGGAGTTTCGGAACTCGAATGTCCGCGAACAAGACGTTAAGGCCCGAAACGTGGGTCGCGTTTAAACTGGAAATTTTGTATACACTGCATAATACGACCTTATTATGTTAAAGTATACGGTAGACTACGACGCTCATGGGCTCCGCGGAGGGGTGAATGCATAATACAATGCTGCAACCCGGAATACTTGTTCGATAACGTAGGTGGAGAGATTCGCGTTCGTATCCGGCGGAGGAAGGATACGAAGTAAAGGAGTAGAGTTGCGTGGTCGATTCGGTACTCGATATCGACATTCACGATTTGATAACATTCATATTTTCTCTTGGCTGCGACGGTTATCCGGTATTATTGTTGCAATAGGAAATAATAAAAATACCGGGGGAAATCTCGCCTGCATTTCTATGAGCTTGCGGCGAGTAGATCGGAGCAATATCGGGGCAATTGATATGCAATTATTTTCTCTAGTTTTATCTTATGTTTTTATGCATACACACGTACGATTATGTATACGTATGTATGAAGTGTGTGCGATTTCCGGAGAAAAATCTCGTATTCGTTCTCAGTCATTGTAGAAACGTTGAAACCGCGAAAGATAGTGGTAATTGCGATAAGATAAAGGATTGTATTTGCTAATGTATCGTTTATACATAGAATCCTTATCGGGACGAATTAGCGCTGAGCATATTTTAAGCGACTAATAAAATTTCAGGAAAACTAGCAGTTTATCAAACACATACATTCAGAAATTTAAAACACATTTTTTAAAAATATTTTATTTTAATGAAGCGCTTTTTACAACGCGACTGAATGCGATATATTTCTAAAAGCGAAAAGCGCCGCTTATCTCTCTTTTTGATGTTACATGGCGGACGCGAACTGAATGCGCTGTATTCACAGCCGCATTTGTGGGAAAGTACTCTAACAGCGAGATTGTGAGGGCAAATAAGAAGGTAAGTCAAATGACGCGTATGTATTAATTTTCTCCCCTCGCGCTTGGTAATGCTGGTAACGGCTTTCATCGTCAGATATACATGGCGTTGACGTTTTAATAATTTCATTCGTCGCGTCAAGAGCCCCCATTTCCCCGGCGCCATCGCGAGGCATTTTCCGCGAGAGGATCGAATCTGCCCCTTTTCTCTTCGGAGTAGATTCAATTCCAACTTGCAGAATTGCATGCACCCGCCGGCGTCGTCGACGACGACGACGACGACGGTGTCGCGGGCCCAGCGCGACGCGCGGCAACGTAATTCTGCGCGATTCTTCGGGAAACTCGTTAATTCCTGCGAGAATAAGACTTTTCAATGGTGGTAGAGCACACGGAACGCGAACATTCGTGCGGAAAGTTCGTAATGGGGATGCGCGGCGGCGGGTGGATAAATAAGGTAAAGTGATCAACATACGCGAGAGGGAGAGGAAATCACGCGTCATCGAGGAGCTTCGAATACCTCTCGAGAGTGATGAGCTTAGTCACCGAAACAATTTCGAGTTTCGAGACATTAAAGTTTCAACTCATTAAATTCATTAGGTGCGCCATCAAAACGATGTTGCTTGATGCAATTAAACGATGTCGTTCCGTGCCATTTCCTTCAATGCATCATATACATTGTATTTGTTTTCACAATACCACGAGAATCGATCATCGTTCTAAATTCCAGTAATTGCGAGTGAACACAGAAGGGTGATTCGTAGCGTTGGTGTTAGTTAAATATGTCTCGCATTTAGTCGGAAAATGTAATGCTAAAAGAATTTAGCACATAAATCATCGTTATCGCTTTAGCGATGCCTCGTTTATCGACAAAAGACCCGCCACGTCGTTTCGCCACACGTGAAGCACACCGCCAATTTAAGCGCGAGAGCTCCGTCGAACGAAAACACGATAACGGGGATGTCCATCCCCGCGCCGAGCACCGTCGAAACCTATTGTCGCCGTTCTCCTCGCGCCTCGTCTCGCCCTCATGAATTTGTTCTATCCTGAAGATCCGATGGTAAAAGTTGCCTATAGAAAACTCTTAGATTCCGTCATTAATTTTCCCAGTAGGTGTGGGAGGAAGGGAGACCTGGGCTATAGTGAAGATAGTAGCGTCGGTGCCGCTGGCATTGAGCGATCATCTCATCTACTCGGAGAAAGTTAGATGAGGAAATTTGTCCTTGCGATAGGTTCACTCATAGTTCACAAACTTTGGTAGAAGGCCACGCTGGGCTACACCGTTGTACGTGTGCACATATATGCGGGCAACACCCACGCTCAAAACCGGCGTGTACGTGAGAAGCCTCCGTCATTGTGGCGACACCCACTAGATCGAATCATCCCTCTGTCGTGGACCACCCAGCCATGGAGATTCCGGAGAGCGACTACCCGAGAAAAGGAATTGACTAAACCCCTTGAGAATTAATATCTCGGCGGGGAGCAAACGATCTAAGTGCTTCAATAATCGTCAGAGCGGTTAAGGGTAGACGATAAAATCGTCCCCATTCATGGCAGTGGCGTACAATCATTCACGATTAGTCATTATATTTTTATCACTTCACCTTTGTACAATAAATGCTATGAATATATCAATTTTCGTTATTTGGATAGTTACAATTTGTTCATAAGTTGATGATTTAAAAAGTGGAGCTGCGTTAATGCGACATTCTTATTAAAATATAGAGCGGTAAGGAAAACTTACGTCGGTCGTTTGTATTAATTTATTACGTTAAGTGTTATTGTTGAGATGTCAATTAATCTTTTCGCTATTCTTAGCTTTAAAATAAAAAAACGATGTAAAATATATGGGACAATATATAGGGGATGAGTTACGATAAAGGCAAAATATGAAAAGCTCGCCTAAAGGCACTCGCTCAAAAAGGCGCCTTCTGCCTTATAGGAAACTTGGGATCAAGCGCTCGTTTATCAAACCGAGAATTACGGACATCTGTCCGCTTTGGAGCCACGCCAAATTGAGCGAGCGTCCGCCTTTCACCAGCGAGCAAGTACTTGAGAATCGATGGAATATTACGTCCATACCTGCCTCTGCCTTCGTTTGATTAACGAGGATTAAAACTGCAAGGGATTCTCTCGCATTTAATGCGACTCAAGGCGACCAGACTGATCTGTGAAGTGTCGCTTGGTTTACATAACGAGATTTTTACTCGAAACAATTCAGACAAATACTGAAGGTCGTTATTAACTGGAATAATGTCGAAAGGAGGAATATTAATGTGACAGTTTAGATTTACATATATTTTATGTTTACATTATACATCTATCTCTCTTTTGAGAAAATCGTTATATTTAAGTCAGATATTGCATTTAAAAAAGATTTTAAAACAGATATATTGATTTCCAAGAATAAGTAAGTTTTTAGAAAATGATCAATTAACTGCAGATTCTCGATTTAGAAATAACGAGTAACAAGGTAAGCCTTGAGAGCTCAAACGCGGTTTTTAGTGCGTGAGTTAACTTTATTTAACTTCAATTAACATTCCAATACGAACTGCAATTTGTAATTTTTAACTACAAAGTAATTTCTAAATTAACAGATACACTATTTAATTTCTTAATTAATTCTTTAAGAATAACGTACAAATGTAATATAAAGAATGCATACCTATATCAAGATGATAAACGAGTTACCGCACAAACGATCTGTAACAAATCGCTCCCGCAAGAGTATTTTCGAAACGGACGAGTTATTATCACGGACGTGCAAACTCGATATGAAAATTTGATTCGAAGTGGACAATGTGCGAGGTAGTTTACGCACGTGATCCCATGAGAGGCATCCCTTGATGGCCCGGCGGACATCGTGACGGCATATTCTCGCAGGTAACGTAAACGTAATTATCGTTAGGTCTGCGGAGGCTAAGGATCTAATTATACGGTCGTCCAGATTCCGGGACTCAATGACGCGAGTCCATCGAAGCGTAAGCACGTATAACGTACGAGACGGAGGAGGTGAGCGAGGGGAGCGCGACTTAAGCGAGGACGCGGACTGAGCAGAGGGCAGCTAGTGGATGTTCGTGTAAGGTAGAAGGTCGGGATCAGGGGCTCGTTTATCAACCTCGGGATTCCAGACGTCTGTCCCGTGTCCCACGGGATGAATTTATCGGTTTTATAATTAAGCGTGGCTCGCATTACCAGCGAGTAACTTGTACAGTAATTTATATATCTCTATGCTTTCTCTCTCCCCTTCCCTCTTCACTCCATCTCCCTTTTCTCTGGCGACGCGATTTCGAAATGCGCAGGCGTGCTTTGTTAACTCCTTTAATTCCTTTTCTTTCTACCGCTTCTCTTCCGATAGCATCTCTTTCGTCCCAAAACGCTACGTGTTTCGCACGCAAACATTTTTCGGTCATCTAGCTACAGGGGATAACGAACGGGACGAGATAGCAAAAAGATCGTCGGTTGCGCGCCAAGAATTTAATCCTGCCACTCACACTCAGATGTTCAACGCGTTTAAATGGTAATACTCGACTGGACCGCATTTCGATAAAGGAAACGATATGTACAAGAATAACATAACATTTATTTTGTAGCGTTCAAAAATTTCATCCTAATTTTTAATAAATATAATATTCAACACGTCCTTAAGAACAAAAAGTAAGGCTAGTAATTATAATAAAACAAAAACATGTGAACATGGTTGTTTTAGCACGTAGCAAAATGATTTTTAGACGAATGTACGCAATTAAACAACAATAATACAATTGTAATAGTTTGTGTACGTGTAAATGGATAGTATAACACGTCAGTAGATACATTTGCTTCATAAATGTGTCGAGCTTCGACTAATATACATTTTCATTAACTAAAAACGGGTAAATGAAAAATTAAATGGTCATAAACGAGATTAGGTACTTCGGTGAGCGATCTTGCTCTGTCACTTCGTTAGTGCTTTGCCTATCTATGGAGTGGGTAATGGAAGCTTGATTTCGCCGCGAGATGAAACTACGGCATCTCGTTAGCAAGCTCTCTCTCTCTCTCTCTTTCTCGTTCGCTCTCTTGTTGCTGTTTTTCAGTTCCGACAGGCACTAAAGCGACCTGTTATATCGCAGAGTATGAAATATTCGCCCGCGCGGAATTCCATGGAATTCGATTCGATCGATGAACGCGAATGCACGTTGCGGTGGTCGATAATGAGAAGCTATGGACGCGCAAATGACGAGAATTAGAAACGCAATTTTCGAGCACGGCGAGTATTTACATACGGAAATAGTACCGGCATCGGCGAGTCGTTATTTCGCAATGAACTTTCCTCATTTACGGTGCGCTTAATTTAAAACATTTCGCAAATAACGGAGCGTATTCTCTGCATTCAATTTACATAGAAATTACTGTGACAGTATCATCAGTGCTATCACACGTGAGAGATGGATTTATGTCCCTGCGGCGGACGCTCTGTAAGAGTTCTAAGAGTTCACTAACATTTATCATATAAAATTATTATAAACCTAAGGGTCTCTTGGCGAGTTACTATCCGTGATGAAAAATGGTGGGAACAAAAGTAATCGAACAAAGAAGTTCAAATATTTTCTTTCTCTGAAATTTTTTATCTGAGTATATATTAAGAAAAAGATCATAATGGCACATAAATTCGTGCCAGAAGCCATTTTGCAGTGACTTATATACATATGTGGTACTTTACGAATTATACTCGGTACAGAGATGAACGATGATACGAATCCCGTTGCATACGGACTACTCTCGGCATAGTAATTCGCATTGCAGTCGTGGCCGTGAAACTCACAGTTGGACGTATTACGGCACGTCAGGAAGCCATGCCGGAGGTTTCTCTGCCGGTCGCAGGCCATAAACTAAATGACGGGACTTCAAGCTCTCGGGACTAGCACACCCATCGTCACGAAACATACGCGAAGAGGACTCCGTTGTTATTGTTGCTAGACAACTCGCTAGACAACTCACGCAGCAACGTTAGCGTACGGCCGCGCTGCACTAACAAGCAAGTAATTACAATGAAACGATTGAGCCGTCACTGTCTGTAGTACAGGAGAAATCCAGGTAGTTATCACAACTGCTGAAATCCCGAAGTACCGTTCGTAGATTCGAGTTGGGAGTATCTCGAGGGAGAGGAACGGGCAATGAAAGACGGATGCGATATGCGAGAGCCACAGAAAGACGGATTGCGATAAAGAGAGAAAAACAGAGAGAGAGAGAGAGAGAAAACGGGCGAGCGCGAGATAGGGGAAGAAGGATACGAAGAGAAGGACAAAGCGGAAAGGAGTGAGAGCGAGAGAGAATGGATACGAGCCTAGTATGGAGTTTGAGGCTTGTTTGAACAGGCTGCAGCTTCCAGAGAGGGTGGACCGGGGGTACCGGGGGTTGCTATGACGATCACGCCCCATCGAATTACGCGAAAATTGCCCTACGTACCCTCGACCCCTCATCCATTCCCCTTCCTCTCGCGTACCTCCTTCCCTGCCCTACCTCATCCACCCTTCATCAGGACTTCAGTCATTCCAATCTCCTCCCTCTCGTCCCCATCGCGTTGCGAATGTGAGCGAGGATAAACGGCTCGCCGAATTGTGCTTCTCGATGAACCTCCTCGAGCTTGCGATACCTTTCGCTGAGAGGTACGGCGTCCGAAGTAAGTGGAGTCTTAAGTCAATGTTAAGAGTAGACGGACCTTTCCGCCGGGTGTTCGTCTTAATCATCACGTTATCGAGAATGTGGAGTGCTCGGTTATTTAAGTCGCAGTCGATATATCGAAACGTAATTTATATCAACAGCTTTACCGAATATGTTAAATTAACGATTTCAAAAACTAGTGTTTTTCAGCTTAAATTCATGTAAAATGTTAAGGAGGATTAGGTAATGAGCTTATGTAAATTCATTAGCAATTAGCATATTAGGAAGTTTATTTTGTTTGTAAGGCGGCGCAAATTTGCGAAAATAATTCGCAGAACATCGATCGGTGGCACAGCCGCTCTCACCCGTCAAAGAAACTAATTTCTCCGTGCGGTTCAGATTTCCATTATCGTGCACGGGAGCGTTTTCATTTCCTTACAGAAGCGTCTGCCGTGTAAACAGCGCATAATGGAATATATTGGAGTCGACAATATAGTTTGGAGGTTGTGGAGAAGAGGCTAAAACGCTCACCAATAGGTTGAAGTAAAGGGATGAAGTAAAATCTTGTACACATATAAATATCTAATAACATTTAGCAATTGTAATATAATTGTAATATAATTGTCTATCAAATTATTACCAATTTTAGAAATCCTACCTTGTGCCATTTTGCAAAAAGATTTTGCGAGAAATATGTACCGGATAATTAAAAGTGCACTTTTATCGCTGTCAACTGTCATCAAAGCCAAAGTTAACGATACGTGCAGTGTGAAAATTTTTGTAACTTAATACCGCTATCTGTCGTTAAAGCGCTAACAATGTTGAATAAGTTAATTTAACGCGACCCTCAGCCTGTAAATGCGTCACGTCACAAATGGGGCACAATGCCATGAGCGAAATAATGGAAGCGCGATAGTAACCGTTCTCCAACTTCGGCTTCTAATCGCTCGCAGACTTCACGGGGCCATCGGATTCGGTTAGAACTTCGCTGCGAGCTGCTGTTCCGTCCCGAAGTTCACGTACGGCCGGTAACCGCACTGTTAAGCCGTCTCGATCTCCACTGAGATTTCCGTCGCGCAGATTTAAAAGGTCGTTACGTCTCCGCCGTGATTCGTATTTCTTTTTTCGATACGTTCGGCAATAAGCCGTCCGCGGGATTAAAAGATTACGACGTCCAATATCGGCGTGGAGGACCGGGCCGAGTTCCGAGTAAGCACGGGGATAGACATCACATGAGATTCCTGCGGGAATTCCGGCAATCCTTTACGTGACTACCTTCCGACTTGGTCTCTTGCTACGTGAGTACCGAAGGGAAGCAATGTTTTCGCATTAGGGATAAACTGCCCCACGTCTCGACGGTCGGTCGGTCGGTGCGAGCGAGTGTCGCCAAGCCGCTGCAATTTATACGTTCCTGGCGCCAATTAACTGGACTTCCGCGTAATAAAATTAGTCTCGTGCGAATTGACCCTGTCGTCGTGGCTACGTGGTTAACTTCACGGAAGAGTACCGGAATATTGCGCTGGCGGTCCCCGAGCGTTGCTGAACAAATTTTACAAAGTGGACAAAATAAGGACCTCCGGACGGAAATAAAATGTTTTACTTCTTGTCAGTGTGATAATAGATCGGTGGATATTGACGAAATCGTTGTTCAAGAATTTCGTTCTTTTAACAAATTTAGCTTAAAAAGTAAAAGTGTTATTAAGTGTAGGATATTATAAAATGGGATAAATAAAACTTGAGTTAAAAAACTATTCACTCATTTTTTTATTTCAACTTGTTCTAAAGATTTTTCTGACCACTAGCAGATAGTTATTACATTATTGCAAGATATTATACTTAGTTTGAGCTATTAATTTTTATTTTACACGCGCATGTGTACGCATTCTTCTTTTGTTCTCTTTCTTTCTCTCTGTTTCTTTTATCGTTTTCATGAATGACATTTTTCATTGTTTTTAATGAGTTTTTAAAGAACGTGCAGAAAGGATAAAATGTACTACGTAAAGTATTCCGTTAAAATTAAGAAATAAAGAATAATGCTGTGAACACGAGGGGAAAAATGGATAGGTAACGAAAGTAAAGGAGTATGGAAGCAGACGGCACGTTATAGAGGCAAGAGATTCCATATTTCACGGAGATAACGAAGACAAGTGATGCCTGGGAATATGAAGCTCGAGAAAATGAATAAGGGACCGGCTCGGTGATATGTATAGCACGACGGAGATGTCAAAATCATAATCGCATATGTATAACGCGTATTAATGTATCATAAACTGTGCATTATGGCGAGATAGAAGAAAGAGAGAAATAAGAGAAATAAAAATAAGAAGTAAACATAATGCTATCGTTTTTAAACAAATTGAGTTAAATTAATAATGCGAATAAAAGTATTGGAATATAAACATGCCTTTTACATTACATGAGCGTTAATTACAGTTGTGTTCACTTCTAGCAGCATCCAGGCAAGTAATTTATTTTAATACAAAAAACATGCATCATTAACGAAGAAAAGCGAAGGAGAGGGAGGACTCGCCGTAGGCACTAACTGCAAGCTTACAAGGGAAAATGGATGCACGTGGACAGACAACCCGTAGACGGGCAACGCTCGTGTACACATGCTAAGTGCGTCGCGCCCTACAGCGAGTATATTGCGTTAACACCGAGGGTGCAAACAGCCCTTGCTTCGCTTGCACCCTTTGTACGTCGTTCTTGTTCTCTTTGCGGCAGTACAGTCGGGCTAATTATTAAAGCGTTAAAACCGCTCGTTAAGTCGTCATTTACGTTGCGGTAGCATAATTTCGAAGATTAATATAGAAATAACCTTTCAGCAAAGTTAAACGAATGTGAAAAAGACACGCTGAATTTTACCGAAATAGAAAGCTCGACGTCTAAACGGTATTGAGGGATCGTTAATTAAAGAAATGCTTGCGATCTTTGAATTTCAAAACAGATTTTTTCCGCGAAGAAACTTTAGGTGCGTAATAATATCGTTCGCGTAATTTTACATTTAAGATTCTTCAGTCATAGAAAAAATACACTTAACTTGAGATTAAAAATAAACTTGAGATTAAAACTTGAATTATATATGTCGTGGAGTAGAAAGAAAGAAAAGTACAAATAATTTTACTTGAAGTTTTTTGAACTGTTTAATTCTGTAATAATCTGCAATTATTTCGCAAATTATTATTCTTTCACCGCGTTTCTTCGAACTCAAGACAATGTCTACTCAGTAGGAGTATTAATCAGTTTTATATATC
This sequence comes from Crematogaster levior, assembly GCA_901521435.1. NCBI lineage: Eukaryota > Metazoa > Arthropoda > Insecta > Hymenoptera > Formicidae > Crematogaster > Crematogaster levior. The sequence goes on along the minus strand of CABEGB010001258.1, from coordinate 600,257 downwards.
TTGTGCTTGTTATGTTTAATTAATCTCATGTAGTGGCGGTGTCATTGCACATGTCGGTAAGTAAATGTTAACGGTTTCCGCGAAGGAGGTTTCTTCGTTCGTTCTCCCTTGTTGTTAATTCATTTGCTTACGAAGCAACTAGACTAGGGAGGGGCAGTCAAAGGCGGCGCTGGAACGAGAGTGATTAATTCATCGTGTCGTTGGAAGTGGCATTAAGACGCCTTCTCGTATAAACGCTGTCCAAAAGGAAGTGGCACCGCCTCACTTCACCTCTCGGGCAACCAGTCTATCTACGTATAAGAGTATTAGCGGCTATACACGTATATATGCGATTGAGATATTATGGAGAGACTAAGCGTCCTTTGCGTGCCTCCAAAGAACCCCGCGAGTAGACGTCGAGAGGGATGTTAAAGGGTTTCCGTTTGCATGCACGCGATGCTCGTCGATGCCCGCGATCGTGAAGCCGCTTTTCATTTTCTTTCCATCGAAAATTTTAATTCCGTTCACATTTACAACGTAGAGTTATTTTTTATTTCTAATTACCTGGTAAAGGATAAGGAGGCTTCACCTCTTAGAATTTGTAGCCATATACTGTACGTGAAATAAATCGATAGACGTCTGTGACTTCTCTCAAACATGTTTTCAGTTTTTTTCATTTTGTGGTCGATCGAATGTTAGATTTTTTTCATTCTTTTTACGAGACACCAAAAATCGTGACGTATATCTAAAAGCAACTTGAAGATTCGTCTAGGCGTTGTCTATTGAGAAATTCTCAACATACCGCGAGTCTTCTATGCTGTTTCTGTCAAAGACTCCGATTTAATTTCTTGTGGCTAAAGGCCATCGGTCAAAGAAAAGGGAATCGAATCAAAGCGTAAACTCGAAACTTTCGTCTATCGCAGTTCGAGTGCGAGGGTTTTTAGCTGCGATACGGAGGGTGGACACGCAAAAAGACCAATGGCATTTCGTTATTGCATGTTGAAAGCCAGAGGGAAACCATACGAAGAATCTCGTAAGGCATCGTCAACTTTTACCTTATACCTAATGCTGTTCTTTTTTCCTGGCTGTTTTTCCACACTTGTTTGTAGATATTTTATAGAAAGATTAATTAAATCTGATTCGCGATTGCTCGCAATGTTCTTTTTTGAAGGCAAAAATAGAAAGCTTGATTAAAATAAAATAAATTTGCTAATTTTTTCTTTAATTAAATAATCTTAGAGAATTGATAAGATATATATATATATATATAGTATTATATATTTATATTATTAAAGAAAAATTTTATTCCGAATAGAATATTTTTGTAAATATTATTTCATTAAAATGTTATTTATGATTGCAATCTTATAAGATTTGTGATTTGATCAACTTTCATATAAAAATTGTCATCATTACATTGTCTCGAGTGAACGAGAGATTTCAATTTAGAATTGCATGATTAACTAATTGAAGAATATACTGCTGTTCTTCCACATTTAAATTTAAAATGAAAGCAAGTATATCCGTGGGAAACGACTCGAAAATGTAATGTTTTAATCGACCGTTCGATACGAGGTAAAACCATACAGGTTCAATCATGTAAAAGATCTATCGGAAAATTCCCATAAAAATTACACGATCGTTGCTTCGAGTGCTTAGCGACACGTGACTAATTTTGCTGGCTTATGCACCGATGGATATTGGTTGGGATCGTGTACTTTTGGTTACGCAGAAACGTATGCGGCATAACTATATCTCGGTAATATTTATTTAATTTGTTTTCTCTCAATTTAAACATAATATTCGTCACACGGTGAATCCGATATTATGATAATAAAAGTAACATTGTTATTGTTTCAAATAACAAAACAGTTCAATTGAGCGAATTTTCAATACGAAAAACTCAGGGCATGAATATTTTTAATAGCGTTATATTGTTTGAATTGTGTGTAACAAATTAAAATAGCTTACTTTGATTCATCCAAAATGTATAAAAAAAGGCAGTTGATTTTTTATTAAACGTAGAATTTTACAGTTGCTAAAACATTTTTTATTTAACTTGTTTGTTTACTATTACGTCGCATGAGCAACGAAAGCATTCAATAATCACTTTAAATTATATATATATATATATATATATAAACAAAAATATAAGCAGCGCGTGTTCGGATCGATAAGAAATATCATGTCTAAACTTATTACTGTTGACGACACGACCCTCGACTGATCCGCGATATTGAAACCTATCTCGAAAATCCTGGCGCCACGATTAATCACCGAAGCCGCGATCGGCGGCGTTGACCCTTTTCTGTACGCTTCATGCCGCGTTTATCATCGTACTTTTCGCATGGCCGCACATTTTTCATCGCTCACGCGCATCCAGCCGAATCAACCGACGGGCTCGCTCACTGGAATAACACAAGGACGCGAATAATACGAGCTGGGAATAATTCCGGGATAAATCAGCCCGCCTTCGTCCTTTAATATTCTCCCCATTGCTGTCCGATAATACAAAATCGCGGCATAATTTCGGTATAAATCGGGTGGGGGAGGGTGCACGAGGAGGCGGGAAGCACCCTCGTCCCTTTAAAAGCCACGGGCGTTTCCTTCCTGGTGTCGGACGATAGGATTCCCTCGTGTTATACGACTTCCTTTTCATCGACAGCAACAATGGCGCGCGTCGCCTCTCGTCTCTCGTCCCACCAGAATCGAAGTTTGCTCTTTGTACACAGAAACACACGCGTACGCTTCGCTCACACGTGCGCTCTCGCATAGCACGAAACATGTGAAAAATACAGAAGAAGGTTGACGGATCGCAATTCACGCAACCTTTCGCGCTCATGGGCGTCGCAGAGAAGTCGCGGCACTGCATTCCCCTTGACTGCTTTAGATCGGAGGATCAATCCGGCGTGAAAAATTTAATGGAGAAACTTGTAACCTAGCCTTAGGAATGTAAACTACCTGATAAACTCATTAGCAACACGCCGAACACACCAGCTGGCGCACTCCGCGAAATCGTTTTAATGAGTAAATTTATTGGGTCCCAAATGCAGCATGCACGTCGAAAGTTAATATTGCCTATAGTTGTCTCTTTAATTGATAAATGTAAGTAGAAAAGTTTCTAAACAGTTCTCCTGAGAAAAGTTTTCTCATGCGCCACCCTTGGAGAAATCATGTCGGCGCCCATGATTCTCTTCTCTCTGGATTCGAGAAGGACGCACGAGAGGAGCAGACGCCTCTTGGGCAAACATTTTTACACTATTACGGGAATCCGAGACTGGATATTAAGCAAACGCTTACAGCTGCAGGAAATCACTCGAGCCTCACCCTACAACTCTATCGCTCTTTTTCCCTCCTTCGAACGCTATCAAACGAGGAAAATCGAAATCGCAGATTTATTTCGTGAATTTTTATCGAAAAACGCTACCCCGTATGGGATAGTAGTAATAATTCAATCGATATGGCGCGAATGAAAATTCTTTCTCTTTATCTTCAAAGAAAATTCGCGTATTAATGGTTAGAAAAAGAAAGAATTTTATATCATTTCTTTCATCAAAATCGTGATTGTTTTGTCAAAGTAATGTTAACAAAAAAAATATTTCTCCTGTAATTAAACACATTATCGATTATTGATTTATGTGACCGTTTTATTATTATTTTCATTTATTTTAATTGATAGCACTGATACTTTCTGCTTTAATTTTACTTTTGCCATAACTCTTATCTCGCGTCACAAAATATATCTGCAGCACACCACAAATCAATTTAGATTTGTTTAGTGATATCGGCCGTTTCTCTCTACCGGACGAGAGTTTGGAAAGCAATTCCGGGAGACGTGAACGCGTTTAGCCCGGACGCAGTTGATTTATCGTGGGAGAAAAGGGCGGTGCGCACAGTGAAAGAAAAGGGTGGCTTTTCGACGAGAGAACGAGGTACTTCTGTCAATTACTACCCGTCGTGTAGGTAGAACGATGAAAACACGTTTTATCCCTGGCAGCTCGTACGCGACGGATAGATGTCACGTCATCGCCACCCTCGAGAAGCGATTACGAGGCAAACGGCGTCCCGTCTCGAACCACCCTCGACAGCACGTCCTCGATTCAACCGCATCGTCATTAAGTTATCGTCAATTAGAACGAATGCTAGAGCGAGTACGTTTCAGTATGAAAAAGCTCGCGTGCCTGCTGAAGAAAATCGGAAATGCCATTCGTCATCTGCCCTTCCGAGAAGGCTTTAAGTGTCTTCCCTTCCTCCCTTGCATTCGTGAAGGAAAGTTTACTAAAGGGAATCTTCATGAAGAAAAAAAGTATCACTATTATATGCACTGCAATTGGCAATCTATATAGGGAAAAGTATTATCGAATTAATTATGTCAAGACGAATTCACACTGGCTATTCACTGGTACGTAAAGAAATTGTTTAGCGTGCTGACTGTAATTAAATTACAGTAATAGACTCTGTTAAAGATAGTTCAAAGCCATAATTCCCGCACGATCTCTTTCTATCGTAGTGTCAACGACTGTGAATAATTACTCGCGTGATACCTATGCAATCCTTGAATCAAAATAAATCGTCCACCGTAAACTGAGCCACTTTCTGTAATTAAAGGGAAAGGCTCGAGTGTATGTGACACGCGGAATGATCTAAGAGCTGCTCGAGAATCTTGATATAACTGGAGATATACGCTATATCTTATACGAATATTCCACAGGGAGTGTCGTGACACGCGTGCACGGTCCATTCGTCTCGTTCATGATATCCGCGTGTATATATGCGCTTCACATACGATAGAAAAAATACCCAGGGAGAAATAAGGGGCGAGATGGAAAAGAGAGAGAGAGAGAGAGAGAGTGGTACGCGATCTCGGGGTTACGCCATGGGGGTACGATAGGCAGGTGTCACGCCACCGCGACTCCCCGGCGCGACGATTACAACGATTACCGGAGAGTGTGCTCGCGAGAGGGTGGAGTCGCCTTTCCGTTGACATCGCATCACGAAGCACTAACCAGGTTATTTATGTCACCTCGTAAAACTTGTAGCGTGCTTGAACACACTAGTCGCCGTCGCAGTCTCGTTCTTCCCCTTCCGTCGACCAAACTCGAATGACAGAATGGGGGTGGTGCAGTCGTACTTCCAGGATCACCACGGACTGCCTACCGCGATGCGGTCTCAGCTCGACTCGGGCTCGAGAGTTACGAGATAGGCGGCAGTAAATACGGAATATACCGACGCGAAGGATTTAATGTAAAATATCGCATGCTGGCCGATACACGGCGGCGATATATATTCATATATCTATAACGTTAATATGCGCAATCGTATGCGGCGACCGCGAGAAGGGACCGCGAGTCTGGCATTTTCATGAGTTATGGGCACCGCGCGCTATTTTTATTACGTGCCGCATAACGGACGATAACCGGAATATTTTTCCAGTGCGAAATATCGGCTCGTCAGGAGGAAGCTTGTATTGGAGCACTAGTGTTTCTCGAGAATTTGTCCATGTTAGGAATTATCCGATCTATGACAATTTTGCAACAGCAACGTGACATGACACAAGATCCCTGTCGAACGGTCAAGCTTGAGGCGTATCTTTCTTTTCAGCTACCGTATTCGATGGAATTGGATTATGACGTAGTGGGCGTACCGGGTGGACCGTCTTCTGGGATGATGGCGTTGCTGCCACCGAGGGTAAACGTGTCCGCCAGAGGCGAGGTACCGGTCACCCTGCAAGTCTTCAGGATCAGATTGCCGTGCTCGGGTGTCGTTAGCGCTGAGATTCCTTTGGCGCTTAGATTGAATGTCACGGCGCCGCCCGGTACCAGATACAACGACACCGTCTTGGTCTTCAAGAGGAACAAGATCTGCTTGAAAGGTACGTGCAGCAAAGGTATATCCAGCTATCGGCGGTGGCACCTCGGGCGCGTGACGATTATACATGCTTCTTGCAAGAAATCGCTATGCTAATTTTGAAAAATGTCGACAAACCTAATCGCACACTTTATTATTCTTGCACATGAGAAAAAGCGGTAGCTATTTTATTATTCTCGCGCATGGAATTTGTGGTCTGAAATCCCATGATTCTCATGACAGCCGCGCATTAACCAACAACTAAGTCCAAATTCTAGATTTTTTTTCTGTTGAAGAAAGGAGCAGTGGTTTTTCTTCTTCCGCTCGTTTCATTCAGAAGCTATGAAAAAATCATAACGACGCGGGTTTGTTTGTTTCACTTAAAACATGAAAATGCTGAAGTGTGAATTATTTAACTCTTCCGCTTAGTAGCGTTTTACCGGTGTAATTAAAATTGTAACTCCTCTTCAATTTTGAACAACATTGTTTATCCGATTCGCCCTTCCTTTCTCTGTCTCGCTTTTTCAAATTCATATTTATTTCAAGACCGTAACCCTTTCTCCCTTAATTAATCAATAAATTTTGTTATTATACAATATGCAAAATTGTATGCATTAAGTAAATTTTTTTAAATAATTCATGAACGTTAATTAATAGTTACAATATCACGTTGGTTGGTGGATTTTTGTGCCTTGTTATTTTTGACGATATTGATCTACTGTGCATTATATGAAGAAACTCAAAAGGGTAATACCATTTAAGTTTTGTAATGAATGTTACATACGCTACTCATTTGTGCATGTCCTGCGGTTCGCGCTGAAATGCGCTTTTGTTTATCTCACTTTAACATCATTGCAGTCTGTTGATAATTATTTCGTTTACGTAATCTCGGATTTAATTAGCACGTTCGCGTACCCGACTGAATATCTTCGTTACGACGAGACAGTTTCGACGCGGTCGCGATTAAAACAGAAACGTGCATTCATTTTGCGTCACGCGCAAACACAGTTTATCCACACGATTTATGAACTCTGCTCTGGACTGATAACTTTGACGTCGCGATGTTGAGCATTTATAACGCGGTGAAAAGAATAACAATAACAGTTTTGAAAATGCAAAATAAAGCAGCTGCGAGTTAATCACGTTGATATCACGGAATATTATCGAGAAGTAGCTCGAACGCTCAATTCGGCTGTGGACAATATTAAATATACAGATAAACTTTTAAATACATAACCGTAGAGTAACATTAGTGATTATAATTTCAAAGTATTATTATTATAATCTATTTCATAGCAAATGGCAAATTTATCGGGTTATCTTTCCGGATCTTCCCTAAATAAACGCCGTTATATTATAAATTCAAAGTACGGTCGTTTTTATAATTATGTTTAAATAATGAAATTTTATATACATATGTATATATATATATATATATACACACACATATATATATATATATTGTATATATTATATATATATATATATATATATGTATATATGTTTACATTATACAGGAGAAATGGAAATAACAGACCGGGGTGAGGGTACAAACGTAATTTCCGCGCCACTTCCGACAAGGGTGCTCGTAAGCTTGTACTTATGGTACTTCACAGGCGGTTCTCTCGCCTTCGCAAACCTTATGCGATCTCGAAAACGTATGTTTTCTAAAAAAACAAGTCACGCGCAGCAACGGCAATCTGGCAAATAGCCCCCTCGATTTTTGTTTCTTTCGCGTCATAATGGTTTGCCAATATTCCATACAGATTTTGTGTAACTAAAGCGCACGAATTTTGTATGCAGTTTTCTGGTAAATAAAAGTTCCGCGCGAACTCTAAATTAGAACCGTGGCGTAGTGTCGTACTATTTTTTCACTTTTATTTATTTTGAAATGAGGAGAAAATTAATATTGATTTCCGATAAAAAGAAGATGAACTAATTTTCGTCGAATAAAAGAGATGAAAGAAACACATTTTTAAATTGAAAATAATGTTTCGTCCTTTGACATGTAAACAAAATATTTTGTTAGAAAATATGAAAATACCAAATAGATTTTTAAGTAAATTTTATTATTGTTATGTTATATTCGCGTGCTTGATATTGTATGTATTAATTGTATGTACGCACAATTATTGTAAAACTGGCGAATACTTGTTTCAAGCTGCTAGACATCAAATTGTAACTGAATAATGAATATTGCTTGTGTCGGAAAATATATGCGTTTAAGTGCTAGAAAACGATTCGACAGCAGAGAATGACGACGGCAGAAAGAGATGAAAAGAAGAAAAGAAAGAGCAAAGAGGAAAGAGAGAGAAAGAAGCACAGATCCGGATCCGGTTACCGAAGCAGGCGATGGTACAACAAAAAGCAATCCACCGAGTAAAATTGAATCTCGCCGGGGGTCGGTGTATTTAATGAAAGAGAAGAGAAGGTAGAGAGGATCCCACCCTCGCCGAAGATCAAGAAGGTCGGCCGCGTAGAAAAACGAAATAGGTGGACAGAGGTACGCAGAAAGGCAGGAAGAAGGATGAAAATAAGTAAGCGTCTCCGTGGTGAGAACCTTAGACGCGTCCTGAAGAGCAGATTTTCTACTTTGTCGAATTTGCTTCTTCCTCGTTCGCTCCTACATCGCCAAAATGTTAGCCGGGCCCTGACGAGTCCTTTGGCGATCGTTTCGAGCTCGAGAGGTCCTGCTGCAATCTGAAAGCGCCTCAAGATCACTCGAAAATAATCGAATTCTCTATATGGAGTCCCTACACTCGACGTTCGTGTAGAATTCCATATATTGGAAATCTGATGTCAAACTGAAGATGAAAGATTTTCATCTTCATTTTCAGTGATTTACACCGATTCTTAATTCTCAATCTCCACTTTAATATCTGCAACTTCAGTTTTCGAATAATTTTATAATCTGTTAAAAGCGCGTGTAAGTTTTTTTTCATGTAACTAAAACGATGTATTCACGTTTCTACACTCTATATATTTTTTTAGATTTTTATGTTTTCAAATATTCTAATTATTTTACATCTCAAAAAATGTTTAAAAAATTTTTTGAATTATTGAGTATTTTTGCAAGTTTTGGGCGCGTACTACGTGAAAAGTATCGAAAAAAATATTTGGCACACGAAAGTGTCGCTAGCAAAAATTTTATCTGACATTATCCTGGATTTCAAATATTTCACATGCGTGAGAGAGAAAGAATTTCTTTTCCTAAATTAATCTCAATATTACAGTCCTTTTTATTCTGCAAAATATGAAAATAAGCATATCAGAACGGTTCACAAAGGACATAATTCCGTGATTTACGTAAGCCTCTCAGCATGACCAAATTTGTTTCTAGAGTCTACAGAGCTCGCGGCGAATGAGGGAACGCGATTCGTGGAGGGTCATCCTGTTAATCCTCCGGAGACTTAATTCCGGACCTCCGTAAATCTCGGTTAAGGTCTGTTTGATGGTAGCAGATAGCATAGCTCGCTCGGATTTAATTGAGATACGCAGTCGCTCTTAACACGCCTTCTTGACTTCGATAGTCGCTCTTAAATGGCGAAGTTTCGGAAGCTCGCGTCGCTCGTGCTAAGTTACGATAGGTACTCTACTGTTCTTTGAGTACTGTGAGCAATAAGAGATCAATTTTCCACGTTCCAGCTTCGAAGGATCGGCATAAAGACGATCTTATGAACTACTCGATTTTTAAATAATATCGCATCAAATTTACTTACACAAAAAAATCGTAATATAGACGATAAAAGTGGACGCAATAATACATTACAAGTTGTAAAACAAAACTGCAGCTATATCTCGGATGTTCAGGAAATCTAATAATATTAAGGGTAGAATCAAGAAATAAATATTGCGAAATCTGACACAGTTTTATAATCTTAGCGTAGAAATTGTAGAAATCTCTCAAAGATACTTGTTTGTATTTCGGACGCGTCGTAGCGTGTGAGAGGAACATTTTAGGATGATAGAAAGACTCCGCGCAAAGGAAGGATACGAAGTTTTACCCCTGAGAACTGCAGCGCAGCGCCGAACACTGCTACGATTTATTTAACTTTTTCTTCCTGCTGCTTCCTGCGCACGTCTCATCGCGCTCGAGCAAACTCCTTCTCGTCTTGCTCGTCTTCGTAACTCGTGTTCACGATGCTCTACTTCGGTGCTATCATGCAACCTGCTTGGTTTACGTTATCTTAGCAAAGGCAAGAAGCTTGTTTCCTTCCTTTATGAAACGAGGAAATGAGCGACGGCAAAAAAGAAGTTAAATATCATGGTTTATTACAGCCAATAACGTATTTATTAGAAAACTGCGTTATAAGTTTTATGAAAACGTGAAAAAGCAATAAGATAAATATTGTAAAAATATTGTAATGTAATTGAAAAGAATATTCATTGCATGATTGTTTGAAGGTCTACATATTAGTCGCTTTTATGAAACCGTAATTAAAAAGTATAGAAGCTTAAACTGCGAAAATATGAAATACACACAATCATATCCTATGTGGACAGAGTTACAATTGATAACTTAAATTAACCAAGATTTAATAAAACTATTTCATAGTAAAAAATAAAATATTGTTTAAAAAGATAACATTTCTCAAAATACGGCGGCCATTGCTTCGTTAATTCAATATGAACATCAATGCATCATAAGTGTAGTCCTTGATAACGGTTAACTTTTTTAATTTCTTTCCTGATGAAAAGGAGAATTTCGCGATGACTGCGTATTATGTCAAGTCTTAATCTTCGAGGGGAATTTTTCTTACGCTGCAAGCAACGCAGTGTAGCGTATTTTTAATACACTATGACCTGCAGCTTAACGAATATTTCAGAGAGTACATCGTAACACTTTTTTCAATTTTTCTAACCAACGTTGTCACTTACTCGGATGAGATTGCTCTGCAACAAAAAGCCTCAGCTTTCAAATAAATATAGTGGAAAAGAGTATGATTGTGTGTCTTGCTATTAGACCTCAACACGATAAGAATTTAACTTTAATCATTGAAAGGTTGCAATTTGAAAAAAATTCTGCATTAACCAGAAATTTGATGTTTTCCATATATTCAGCATTTTTTGTAGCAAACAGAGGAGAGTTGTAACGAATTTCAAGTAGGCTCGCACAAATTAAAATTGTCTTAAAAATTAAATTGAAAAAAGCAGCTAGGAATTTCTATAGAGAAATATGACAAATATAAAATTTCGTGATGACTTAGGTATAAAAAATAATTATTTATACGCGGGATCTAGACGAGGAGAGAAGCAGATGTGATAATGACCATCTTACTCGATTATAGCGCACGTAAGGAGATAAGTTACCGGAGAATGAAGAGTTGTTTTGGATTTCAGGCGAGTAATGCCGATGAAGGAATGCATTTAGGGATTATACGACGCTATAATCTCGGGGACGAGTTAAGAGTTGATGGAGTTTACTTAATTTTATCATGACGCTCCGAAAGGATGCGTCCCTTTCCTCAGCATATTCTAGTCGGAACTGACGTGCTTGGTTCTTGAAAGCTTTTGAGCCTTTGCGCTAAAGTTCCTCCGTCTAGGCCACGTTATTTACCTTTATAAGAGACGACAAGGCGCCGCCTGTTCGATCCGAGTTCTTTTCTTCTCGCAACGCGTACGAAGGGATAAAGAGAAAAGAAACATCAGAAAGCGTACGTACCGATGCGGTGGGAAAATGTAAACGCGTGACGTAGCGAAAGGAAAGTCCCGACGAACTCGTCCTTTCAGGCTTTTCCGCGAGAAACGAGAGAAACGCCAACTGAGTTTGATTAATTCGTTGAGATTCCTTATGAGACGTGTATTTTAATAAAGTAAATGTAATGTAAATTTGTAAAGTCTTAATATGGAAGTTTTAATATAGTTTAATAAATATGAAAATACTTCGAAAAATATTATAAACTGTCGACAGTCAAAATGAATTCAAGAAATTCAGGATTTGAAATGTAAAATAAGTAATAAGATGCTAAGGAAGGTTCTAAATGTATTAAATGCTGTTTGCAGTTCAAATAAGCAATGAACATAACGAACAAATGATGTAACGATGGAATAGTTATAATAGTATGTGTAACTGAAGACCACCGTGGCGCGTGAGAAATGCGTCGGTACGCGAGGTAAATTGAACGAAATCGCGATAGCGGCTGGAAAATTCGTGGTTTGCGGGCAACGATTCGCCATCAAAGTGAGATCTCTTTGAGCACTTTCTATGGGTCGTCGATATTCCCACCCGTTCGATAGCTCTGTGATACGTATAAACAATGACTCGATCCGTGTCCAAGGGCTTCCAGATAAATTCGAATCTCGAGCACGTGGTTTGAGTGGAAATGCTCCAATTGACAAAATGGATTGCCGATACTATAATGGCGGTCATACAAGCTTTGCAGATCGAAATACGAATATAAAAACGTCGAATGAAATGTGAAGAGGGTATGCGAATTCGCGTATCAATTTTTTTTTTATTAATTGGAAATCAAATAAAATTACATATTGACGATGTCATATATGTATATTGTTTATTGCATACTCTAGAAGATTGAAGCTCGAGGGACGTACTTCAGTTGACGTTCAATATACTGAAAAATTTATTTTCCGAAAAGTGAGATCGATTCTGTTTCGTTAAATTGATTCGTCAATTTATTTACAATAATTGAAATTTTTTAAACAAACGCAACTGATTCATTTTATTCTTGATAAGAAGACTGCGTAAGATACAAAAATGAAAATTCTAAGATGAACTGTATGTTACTGATTTGTTTTTTAAATATTGTTAAACTGACTTGTGTATTTGTAGGTGTCGAGACTCCTCCTAGCAACGATTCCGTACGTTTGGAGCCGGATCCACTCGTGAATGGTGCCGGTGCACTCTACATCGCCGCTACCTGTGCTTGCGCCTTAATTTTGGTCGTCGGCAGTGTCGCTAGCGCGTTATATATCCGCAACAGCAAGGCTCGCGTTCAAGAATCTCAGTGAGTAAAAGCTTTATATCAAATATTACACTTAATTAAACAAAAATTACGTAACATACAGCATACAGAATGTTATATAATATTATTGCATCTATTGTTTCTACATTTAAACTAATCTATTTAAACTTTCCTGTTTAAAAAAATGGGAAAGATTAAGAATGAGATTTTTTTGTGTAAGCGAATAGCTTGCCAGAGTCAGTTTTACAAATTCCCCGTCTTATTAATCTTTTCTTCATTAGACTTAACAAAGCGTGCATTATTAAAAATGTGGTGGTAAAACAAGTAACGAGATAGTAATAAATTCACAAAAACACGTTACTAGTGAAACGCGGTTTTTCAAGCGACGTCCATGGCAGAAAGAAAGCGACACGGAGGAATAACGTGGACGTCTTTCTCACTCTGCCGTTTATTAAATTCGCGTTTCTCAGGATCGCGCTTGGTTGCACGCAAAAATAAATGTTGCGGGGAAAGGATTTTCATTACGTAAGACATCGTAGTAAAAAGCGTCGTAAAAAATGTTTTTCCGCCGCGCTCTCTTTTTCGGGCGAGTCATTCGAGCGAGAAGTATCGCGGGCGCGAGTTTCACGACGTCGCGAATTTTCTGCCGAATACGGAGAGACGTATTCGGCGCTGCGACCGCAAAACCGGTCAAGGGGAGCGAAGGGGGAGCGACAGGAAGATTTCCGCACCCCCGCGGGAAATTCGCGTGGATAAGCTGGATAGGAGGAACTCGTCCCGAATGAAATATCCTTTCAATAAGCCGCCAGTGATCCGTCGGCTGCTTGGCACGGCAGCCGACATTTTATTGCATAGCTATGCGCACTCCCTTTCTCGTATCCGGGACTTCTGCGGGAGAGAATGTAAGGAGGATGTTAGGGGTCGAGGAGATCCGCTTTTATCTCTCTTCCCATATTCGTATTCTCCTTTTTGCTCGTCGACCTTTACCGCGTGCACAACTTGAGTCTTGGGTGGACTCAATTTTCTCAAATTAATAACGCGTTCAACTTTTTTCGAGATCACGTTGCTCAACATTCAAGATCCTTCATCTTTTTGCTGTTTCTTTCGTTTTTATTTTACTGTTCTTCACTTAAAATACGTAAATGCAATCTTTTTCTTGTTTTGCGCTTATAGAGTGTGAATTTTTATTGTAGTAAAAATAGAATAACTTTTATGCGTGTTTTTAATTTTTCTCATGTTAAAGTATTTTAAATTTTTTTTATCTTTTAATAAGATTGTCCCTCGTTTTCCTATTGACTGGAGCCAATTGTCTTTGCTTGAATATATTGAGCCCCTTGAAAATCCTCATCATGAATTTTTCTCGTTAAACGAGAAGCGGATTGTGTTTTAGTGCCATTATCCTCATTAACGATGAATTTTATGCGCAAACTTCTATCCGCTGTCTTTAAAGTTCGATCGTTCCTTTCACTGTAATTGTTTTATACTTCAGCACATCGAGTGTTCCATTCCAGTGCCTCTATTTCGAGGTGCATAACCGAAGAACTTGAACGAGATAGAAACCATACTGCTAGAGAGTTAGGGTAGAAACGAAGCTACTCTTGCTTCACTTTACTGCCATTTCCTTCTCTTCCCCTATTGTTTGTCTCAAAGAGGGAGAATTGTCTTTTACCCGGATATTTATTAGCTCTTTTGATGTTCTCCGTTGCGAATTTTTCTCGTTAAATGATAAGAAGGAGGATTTGCTCTTTCTATGAACTTTGTCAGTATTATTGCACATTTACTTCATATACGAAATATTTATTGCAGCCTTTCTTTCATGACAATACACATCATTTTAAAAATTTACTCATCATTCATCGTACATAATGGAAAACAAATTAAACAATAAATCAGCATTTAATTATTAATAGTTTTTTTAAATAATGAGATCGTAATATATATATATATATATATATGTATATATATATATATATATATATATATATAGATACTCGTAATATATATATATATATATATATATATATATATATATATAGATACTCGACAAAGCTATAATTGCTTTTAAAGGATAAAAAATTTATTTGTCGTTGTTCTGATCAATCTCTATATCTCTATATTTCGCGAAGACGCATTGCATAGGAAGATATATTACGTTAACTCCAGCGTTATTTTACGCGAGATTGAAATATTACATGGCGATCTGTCGCGGAATTGAAATCAATATCCCACCGTGGCACTGACCGTAGCATACGAAAAAGAAAGCAACAGATGCGTTCGCTCGAACAAACAACGCACAATTGGCCAGTGCGTGACACGAATGCAATCGAACGCGATCACTCGTAACAATGTGATCTCGCATCGGAAGACATCAAATATTTATCGCATGGCAAAGTGGCTTTTATAAGAACCCAGGGGAGGAACCCTCATTTTATATCATCTTTCGCTCTTTTTTACGCTCCTCCCGACGCAGGCCAATTGTCTCTCCCGGGATATATTAGCTCTTTTGAAGCTCTCCACCCTGATAACACGCGGAGAAACATCTTGGATCTTTGATTTCTTTTTCTCTCCCTTTCTTTCTTGCCCTCCTTCCTTCTTTTCTTACGTACGTTACGTTCCTACGTTCGACGTACATTTCCATCGGCGGATAAAACTGCAGATTTTACATCCGTACACTCGAGCGAGCACGGCCACCCTCGTCTCTTGTAAGCCTTTCTTGCTGTATCGAACCGCACGATATACGAAAGGCGCCTTCGAGATTCGGCGAGCAGCGAAAAGTTTTCTCAGGAGTTACGTCACTCGCGGAACTCGTGTTGGAACTTTGCTGCAGTCTTCCAACTTTTCGATTTCGTCCGATGAGATGTTTATTTTTGTGTTTTCGTATTGACTCGATTGGTTTTTACGTAATTCTATAGATACACACATTGATTTTTCTTCTAATATGTTCTAATGAGAACATTTGCGTCATCACGAGACTGTCGTCTCGTTAATTCGTGAAAACGTTACTTTTATTTAACGTTTGCGAAACGTCGGCAAAGTGCCCAACACGCACGTGGCATCCATCCGGAAACCCTCTCGGTTAACGATATCAACGATGGCCACGAAAGCCTTAAAACTAGAATTAAAAATTTTAATTAAACTAAAATATTATACATAAGTTCAGACCTATATTTACATAAAATTACATAAAATATAGAGAGATTAAGGATATTCGCGTTCTCTTTTACAGCTTATCAGATTGTATTAAACTTAACTTGTTAACTTTCCTTCGAGCTGATAATATTGCGGCGAACACGTCGCCGGTTTCGCCATAAATTCTCAATCTATGGAAATTTCAGTACAAATACTCGCTCGCGAGTTACAAAAGTGATATTACTTTCCGAACGACACTTTAACGTTTCTGTTTCCTGGCGAGGACTCGTTTTCGAAGCTACAGACGGATTCGTCGGAAGTCGATCTGGTCGCGAAACGCTTCCGTAAGGGTCGCGTAAAAATAAACGGGCACGAACGAGCGAGCCGGGGATATTTGAAATCGATGGTTGTACGCGTTTTTCCATCGTTCGTCTTTTTAGCGAATACGTTCGGCGGCAGATTTACATGCGCGAAATAGCCAATAAATCTCTAAAAATATCCTCTTCTATTTCTCGCTGGTATTTTTCAGTCGTCATTCCGTCTTTTCCTTCCTTTTTTTTCTTTCCTCTTGTATTTCTGAAAATATCGCTTTTAATATAACGATCTCTTTTAATGTAACGATCTGCTCCAAAAATTCTTGTTCTGGTAACTGAGTGTCCTGTTTTTAAAATATTTTAAAAATAAACAAGAATTATTTTTATGTGTTTAAATCGATTTGATGTAAATTATAAAAGCTCTCAAATATAGACTACGCTCTTTTGTAGCTTGAACTTTCATAAGGATAAGTATTTTATTGTTAATAGACTATTTAAAATTTTCATTCTGTTTTTATTTAAATGTTTCAGTTTATGTTGAAGCTACTACATTTTCTTCTAAACAATGTTAAACTCGTGTTACAGAGAAGTGAGGCACAGCAAAGTGAGTTGTAAAATTAGATCAATAATATAGTAATATAGTAATGTAATAAAAATATATTAAATTTAAATCAGTCAATCGAAGATACAATTTTCTTGGAGTAAAATAGAATTGTCTTCTTATGAAGGGTCGTTGATGAAAGAGGAAAAGAGAGAAAAAGAGAGAATCATTTAGAGCTTTTCGGGAGCTCATCCGGGACAAGATAAATCTTTCTGAGATAGAGAATGAGCACTCGAGGAAACTTCTTGTTGAAGATAATTCCTCATAGGGTAGGTAAAGGGCATTAGGTTAGGTAAAGGGCATGGATACTGAAATATGATAATGCCATTCTTCCCATTTTTGTTCTTTTGTCAGGAGAAGTGTGTACGTCGGATTTCATAAAGTGACCGTCTGTCTCATAAACGATGTTGTAATTTGAACTGCGTTTATCTCGACATATTGCTGCCTGAGTAGTCTCCCGGGGGAAAAGCTTGCTAAAAGAGCCTATTACGCGGTGATCCCCAGACGAAATTAAAGCAGTTAAATTAGTGGTTACGGTGTAGGTTTTATGATCCTGTAACAATGAGGTCTTAAATGTTTTGAAATGTGTAATATGATATGCGAAGTGTATTACTTAACAAAAGCGTAGAAAAGTTTTTAAAACACTACTTTAAATTCAGGTCAAGAGTATTGAAATTTAATTACATTTTTTAGAAAATTAAGCTAGAAAATTGTAACAAACCTTTGAATATATAACAAATGTAAACAAATTTATAACAAAACTTTTGAATATATGTGGCATTTTTTAAAATTAGGTAATTCCTAATTATAACTGGGCTTTATAAAATCAGATAGCTATTCTTCGATGATTGACTATAACGTATAAGAGAAAATCATTAATATTTGTGAATCTTAAGAAAAAGCGTAATGTTCTATTTGTGCAAAAGCGTACTATGCAAGATTACCGCTTAAAATAATCTTCTCGATGTCCAAAATCGACAGTGGGTTCGCAAAAGAGAAACTTGGCGTAGTTAACATTTGTTTCAGCGAAATCGTTTCATGGTGAAATTCGGAGCTCCGTGAAAATTACTCGAGCCCCCGCTTTCCCGTCTCGCACCATTGTAACGATAATTAACTCGAGTGTAACAATCGCATCGCTACAGAGATCCTTTCGTCCTTTCAGGAAAACTCTGCCTTGCTGCAGTTACTCCGCAGCCGACACCGCTGGCCTGGCCAGGAGTTCCGTTTTAGTTAGGGTCGACCCACGACCCGGAAGTGCGAATTCCGGAAGTTACGCCACTATCGCCGACCTCGAGCCGCTGTACGCGAGGCCATGCGGTTCCAGAGCTAGTTACTACGCGGCAAGCCACGTGACGCATCTCAGCCAGGTACGATTTAACGAATAGAAAAGCGATGTCGTCGCTCCAAACCTCTATAAGGTATATGTGAAATGAAGTCAAAAGTATTATTTTCTATTTATATAAAATTATCATTTTATGTCGTTTTCTCTTAATACTACATCTCTTAATACTCTCTTAATACTCGACATCATCATATTATACGACTCAGATTTACATTTTTAGTTTCAAAGGACATTTCTGAATTAATTTGGAGCTAATTCTTTTTTTATCGATCTTTTTTTTTTACTTTTTTTATCAACATCGATATTCTTTGAATAAAAATTAAATCTAAAACTAATTTCAAATTTAAATTTAAATGTTTTAGTTTGACAGAACATTAATAAAAAATTAAATTCTTAAAATAATAAATAATAGATTACAAGAATAATTTAACCGAATTTAACATCGTTATAGTATCATGTTTTCTTTTTTTCCTCCTCTTTTTGATAGATGGATATTCAAATTCCATAATACTATTTGTCGTTTCTTTTCGCGCGTACTCGTGATTTTTCTAATCGCCACGAAACAGATTCAATGACGGACACGAAACTCGTATTGCGTATCAGGAAATCCGATTTTCTCCTGGCCGTTCCTTCCACTTCACTATCGCGAACTCCGCGTCTGCCATCGACTACCGGAAGCGGAAGCAGCGCTAGACGGCTCCTCCTCTTGTCTCATCCCGCATCCCGTCTTTGTACCGTCTCGTCTCGTCCCGTATACACAACAAGTGCCGCGCCTCGCAACTTTATCGAGTTTGCGGCCGAGCGAGCCGCTTTCCACGGACAACTTTGGCGCCCAACCCTTTCCAGCCCTTTGGCTCTTTATTCAACGATTCTAAACCTGCTGACTTACAACTCTCATTCCTCCTTCTTGAGAAGGGGAAAAGGTCTACGCGTGTAGTGCCTTGGTCATACTTTCGTCTTCTGAAACATGCTGGCTGATTTTTTACATTTCGAGCAAACGGAATATTTCTCTTTCTTTTTTCTTTTCTCTTTTTGCTTGCTTCTATCATTATTTTGACACAACTGCTGATCGCTTTTGATCCCTTTGAGGTCGCGTTTGGGAAAACGAAATGTTTGAGCGCTCTATTGGATCCGTTTCTTCAAGAAATGCTTTATAATTTCTAAAATTGGGGGAGGTTTTCAATGTTACAAAAAGTATACCGGCCCGTTATTTTGTGTTTGATTTAATCAGCATTTGATTAAACCAATTTCCCTTTTTCTTTATCATATATTATTACGATATACACATCTCAATGATAACATTTGATTACTATAATATTAAAATAGGATCTAAAAAATGTGTTTTACCAAAAATTATATCTACATATTATGTTCTATACACATAAGATACTATAATAAACATTTTCGTTATTAGATATTTATATATTATATACTCATATCGGTTCTTTCCGGAATTATTATACTTTTATAAGACATATTATTTTTACAATATGTATAAAACAATATTTTCTGTTTAAGAAAGCATGTAGGTAAATGCCTCGTCGAAAAAATTAACTTACCCTTATATGGGACCTATCCTTATATGAAACTAAATTCGTACTTAATTTTCGCGCGTAATGCGGCATTTATACGTACAGTATTTACGAGCAAGTGGTAAAGGTCGATTTCAATAACCGGCTGCACACGCAATCGCCGTGTGTCACGGTCCGCCGCTTCGTTTTAACTACCGTTTGAAACACGCGCTATTACCCGCCGCTATTACTCGTCATCCTCCGAAGAGTATCTTCCTGCAAAGTGGGCAGTCAAAGAGTAGAGCGAGGGTCGCGCGAAAATGTCGAATAAATATGAGATCGCGTTGCTGGAGCGTTCACGCTATTCTCGTCGGAACAAGCGTTTTGCATTAATTTCGCGGAAAAAAAGAAACGGTTTCTGCACACACGGCTTCGTTGGGCGCGAAAAACAGAGAGAAAGAGAAAATGCATCGGCAGGCAGGGGTTACACACACATGGTTAGCAACCTCTGATGTTGATGCCGGCACTCGTCCTCCTCAGGCGCGATGCACACTGAAAGGAAGAGGACGCGAGAGGGCGAGGTTCGGCAACGAGGCAAATGGCAGAGAGACTGAGAGAGAGACAGAGGGAAGAGAGAGGGAGTGGTTGGAAGTGAGTCCTGTGATTGTTTCGGCTTTGATCTTGGATCAATTTACCGGGTATACGCGCGTATGTGCCTGAACCCTCCGACGCGACGCTCCGTCTCGAACGCAACCAACCCTATGAACGTGCACACAGAAGCGACCTCAGAGTCGGCATATCACCTACAGTTCACGCTCACGTACATACATCGGGCACGTACGCACATACACCGATTGATGTAGCCATGAACCTTCGTGAAAACCTTACCCTTCTCCGCGACCCCAACCATCCCGAAAGCGTCCCACGGACCGACCGACCAACCGACTGACGTAAACCAGCGACAGCGTCTTACCCCACCCTGTAAAACGATACGCTTGAGATCCCATTGCTGGGGAAGCCATTACCTGACGCTGTCTATCGGAGGAAACGATCTTCGGCATGGGGACAAACACACATCCTCTTTCCTCCCGGATCTATTGCCGTGGATTTCCGCGCGAGAGAACCGGGCGCAGCGAAATGGCGGAATAGCCTGACGACCTGGCATTTTCCGCATGACCTGCTCTGGGACACCAACACTCAGGTTTTTTTTCCTCGTAAAAGTTGCAAGCACCTCCGTTGCGATGATCGCGACCGAGATAACTGGCCACGTGTTTGCCGATATTCTATTTGATTCTCGCATTTCGTACAATAGTACAACAGTTATTTGCCTGTAATTTAACTCTAAGAAGTCTCTCTTGTAAATTAGTCCCTCGTGCATTATTTTTCCGCGAAGAAAATTTTGACTTTCGAGTTCGAAAAATTGAAAATATTACAAAACGAGATATAAATAAAAGACTAACTTTACAAAACTTAACTTTTAACTTAACTGTTAACTTTTAAAAGTGTTTTATACCTAAAATCCTCTTTTTTCTTGCTAACGCTTCCAACAGCTAAGTTGATACTGAGTATAATTTATTTTAGAAAAAATTAAGCGTCTAATAGTTTATCTTGTAAATTCACCCGAGGCATCTCATGTCAGTAATAATTTTCAGCAAATTAAAAACGTATAATTATTCAAAATAATAAAAGAGTTAAAATACAGGCAATTAGATCATCAATTACATTATATATCGTTTTATTAGTTAACCGCCGTGTTACACAAGGATTACGTAAAAGCTGATTCTTCGATTTAATTAATTCTCACGGTCGCTGAGTTTCGTTCCGTCGTGCCGAGCCGTTGCTTTAATCGAGGGATACGGAAAACCGTATTATTAAATCGGCGGGGTCGAATTAAAAGTGCTCTGGGCATGTCGAGCGTGGTCTGAAAACGAAGCTTTTAGAGCGCCTTCAGCGGATCGAACGAACGAACGAACGAACGAATGAGTGAACGAACGAACGTGATGTTTGACGAAAGCCTTTCAGTAAATAAATCAAATTGCTGCTCCGCGCTGGATGAGTTAAAAACGCTTTGCCCGTGGCGCTACGATTCCGTAATGTAAATAGCGAAATAATATCTATTATTAGGTATATGAAAAATTTCTGACAGTCATCCTGACCAAACGTATCTCCTATTTTTCTGATTGATAAACAAATAAATGAGTCATAGCAACGAGCGATTATTTGATTTCAAGTTAGCACAAGTTAGTGATTTCTGTTTTTAATTTTAGCATGAGTTGTCACTTAATCGGCTTACTTCGCTATTAATTAATGATGAATTTTTTGCTCACACAATAGTCATGTAATCATTCGTAAATAATATTTAATCAGGCATTATTTCAGGTTTTAGATTAATTACGTTAGAGAACTTACTGCGGAAAGGATAAAACTTTAATTCTTTATTCTAATCTAATTTATATTTATAGCTTCGTTACGCAATTACAGCGAATTCCATTTGCACCTTCAGAGTCGGGCGATTCCCGCCCGGCAATTTCCACTTCGCTCATCACATTTTCATCGGAAAACGAAAAAAAAGCACACGCGAGCGCATATATATGAGCACCGAGCCACGGGGAGGGGAAAGGGAAAGAAGAGAATATAACGAGGGAAAGCGAGATCAACGAATCGCGATTCGTCCGCGTTCGAGTTCTCCCGTTGTTCACGCGAAAACAACGTTCGCCAAACGCGCCGACACAATTCGTCTCTGCAATAATCACAGACCCCGATAAGCCGCAGAATTAGCCGCGGTGTTTGCATTTTCACCGAGCATTCTGCGCTATCCGGGAATTTTGTAAATAATTTCCGAGACCACTCCGGAACCAACCCCAGGAATCAACCCCGGAACGGCGTTACTGTCCGTTCAAACTACCGCCGCCGTCGTGCAACCCCTTTCTCGAATCCAATATATCGCCCGGTAATTTCGCGGTCGCATCGACGTGTTTCGAACTGGTTTTCCGTCGTCTACTTTCATTTTTTTTCCCTCGCCGTGTCTCCATCCTGTCCCTCCATGCACGGCTCGTTTCCATCTATGCGCGCGCGCGCGTGTGCGTACGTCCAAATGAAATGGGCGGGGGCCGAAGGCAAAACTCCGGAAAATTGAAATTAATGAATAGTCACCCCTCCCGTGCGCGCGTAGCTTTCTCGCGTTTTACGTCGGCTCCGATGGAAATCCGCCTGGCGAACAAAGAGGGCCGTGCGGCGATGCCCGTAACGACCCCCGGGGTGGAGAATTCTTCCCTGCGCGTCCCCAGAGAACCCGCGCGAGGTCTCGTCCGCGTCACCTTACACGCGACAAATGCCTTTTTAATGAATCCCCCACCTGATGAGGTTTTTTTCCGGAAGTTATGAATTATGCAGGCGCGCCCGTGCGTGAGATTGAGATTTTAAACGACAGCAGCGTCGGGTTGTTAACTACTAATATATAAATAATCGCGTAGTTTATTTATTTCTTACCGGAAGATGATATTTTTCACTCTTTGTATTTTGCAATTTTGTCCTAGAGAAGAACTATTCTTCTTCATATATTGTTACAATTATTATAGCTTTCATTTTTTTTTATTTAGCCGTCAGTAAATTTATAGCACTTGTACCTACGTTTGTAATATCCTCTTTAAATGATTTTCACTTTTATTGAATTTAATGATATTTTATTTAAAAATACGTATTACTGACTTTTAGTCGACCGATCCGTGTGAAAAGGCCAGAGCACTCGCGGTATCGAGATCAGCGTTATACTGCCGCACTCTCGTGCAGGAAGGCACTTTCGGTCGCGTGTATAAAGGAACTTTGGAGTTAGCCGGACGAGAGCAAGAAGTCATCATAAAGACAGTTACAGGTGAGACAATTTAAAAAAAAATTCGATTTTGCGTTAATGGTGCACAATTATGCACAATGTGACATATCTAGTCGCATTTGTTTCGACTTTTCTTAGGAAGTTTTGTTAGTTGAAAAATTTTTAATTGAAGAAAATAATTTTAATATATTAAACTATAAAAATTTATGATATTAAAATATATTATAACTATGAAAAATTGTGTGTGTTATCTTTATTTTTTACATCTTTTCCAGAAAATGATTTAAACGATCGATGGATTAATGAGAATATCTGTTTAAGATAAAATAGAAAGTTATCATATCTACCATCGGCTATACGTGATTCCCATCCTATATGATTAGATCAAGCAATGTTTAATGTCAAATAAGCAATGTCAAATATAGTTAAATAATTAATCAATTTTTATACCTTATGTAGAAATAATTTACAAACGTCTTTACGTATGAAATAATTTTTACGTATGAAATAATTTTTATTTAGATATACACACATAATTTCACAAAAAGCTTACGCTATTAAAAAAAAATGAAAATCATATGTTTATTTAATCAGAATGATAATTTTAATTACAAGTTGAATTTTAGAATTATTTTATTTTTTATTTTTTTTTATATTGCCATTTGTTAAAACTAGTTTTTAGACAGAAACAAGGAAAAATATTTTTCCAACCAAACAAATATTCAATTTCGATTAATGTAGTTGCTCTAATTACGTGATCATTGAGACTCGATAATACTGTTTGTTTCAGAGGTGGCATCCGCTTACCAAGCCTCTCTGTTGGTGGTAGAAGGCTCGCAACTGGCTGGATTAGTTCATACAAACATCGCTTCTTTAGCAGCCGCTTGTCTGGACAGTTCATGTCCTTTATTGGCTTATACAAGCACGCCCGGTGAGCTAAACCTGAAGATCTACCTTACGGATGGAAATCACCATCCGGTAACTAGAGACTTGGTGCACGTTGGTGCGCAAGTCGCTAGAGCTGGGGCGTTTCTTCACGGGCGAGGTTTGTTGCATAGGTAAGTTGATCTAAAGTATTATTCACGTCTCCATTAAAGCGTTAAATTCAATGATGAATAAGTTTTATCGCGTGTTATCGTAAATGATCGTTTCTCTCTTTTCTGGCACAATTGTAAAAATTTTAAGCTTCTGACAATTTTCGAACTTAAAATAATAGTTCATTAGTAGTTAATAAATTTCTCAAACAAAATTATCACATTGCAAATAACTATAATAACTATTAATTATATAAACTATTTGATAATTAATGATTATATTGTTAAATTATTAAATTAAGCATGGATTTGATTAAACAATTTACCGAGCATACATGTAATAAAATAGATTACTGTTGCAATCTCTCAGCACTAAAGATAACGTTATTATCCCTTGCGGTGTACGAGGTTTGCCTATCACGTTTGGCTATCGCCAAAACGTCAACGATAATTTTCACTTTAGAATCGATAATTTCTAGGGATATCGCTGCTAGAAATTGCATAATCGAACCGAGTAGTCTCCGCGTGAGACTGGCTGACGCTGCCTTGGCTCGAGATCTCTTCCCTCAAGATTATCATTGTCTCGGTGATAATGAGAACCGACCTACTATACGCTGGATGGCCCTAGAGAGTCTTCAGCGCAACGAATACAGTACGGCGACCGACGTGGTACGATCCCAATTTATATATGCAGATAAATCAAAACTTTGTTTTTGTTACTTTTTTCGTGTCTCGGCAAATCTAAATAAATATATCAAACATGTCTCTGTAGATTAGTATGTACCGACAAGTAATGAGATTTCCTAGTAAAATATTTTCTGAAAAAAATTGTAGATCGTTTTATATCTATTATAAATTTTATAAATTCACGGTTAAAAATAAAAATATACAGTTATAAAAAATACTTGTATATTAAAATCAGAACTCGTGTATTTTTACTTGAACGACTGAAAAATTAAAGTCATGTATAATTGCATTAGATTATATCATTCTATACAAAAGTATAATCTTTGAGTGAAATATTTTCTTTGTTTCCAAGTGGTCCTTCGGGGTTTTCTTATGGGAACTAGCGACACTGGGTCAACAGCCGTACGTAGAAGTGGACCCGTTCGAGATGATGGCGTGTCTTCGAGACGGATATCGGCTCGCTCAGCCGAGGCCTTGTCCCGATGAGCTCTTCGCCTGTATGGAAGCCTGCTGGCTCAGTCCCTCCAGGGATCGACCAACCATGCCGCAGCTGCTCGCCTATTTGCAGGATTTCCACGATGCGCTGGGCGGTTTCATTTAAATCATCTGTCTGTCAAGTCTGATCTGACATCGTTCGAAGGACCGACAGTGCACCGTCATCGATTGAGATTTATCGATTGCACAGCTGATTAAATTCACTTAGACATGTATCGTAAGTTGCGAACGGCCGGGTAATGAAAGCTGTCGCGGTCCGAAATACCTATTCCGAAACGCCGAAAGTACGTCCACTAAGTTCTCAATCAAAAAATCGAAAGTTTGAAGGAAGAATAGAATCAAAGTCGCATGGAATTGAACGTCGCTGCCCATTTGCAATACACTGCCCTTATCGATAGGTAAATCCGTTGCAATTATGATACGTATTGATAATTATACGATATTTATTCCAAGTTGATCATGAATCAAAGTAGAATATTGGCGAAAGAAAGCTAAATCGACACGGACACATCCGTCCATAGTAGTTAAACGCATATACATGAATTATAATCGTTCGTATTTGAGCGATTCATGCAAAAATCCGGTTAATATCGCGCGGAAAAGTCTTATCTTCGATATTACAAAATGCAGAAACAAATGTTTTTCCTTATAAATTACGCAAAGCAATTTTTACAAACTGCCACTTCATAGCAAAATAATAAAAAAAATTAAAGAAATTAATAAATGTACAGAAGTCATCGACATCTGCCGTGTTTTTTAAATATTTAAATTAATATTTATTATATAAATTAAAAAATCCTATAGATATACACAAACACGTAGCCAATTTCTACACAAATGATATTTCATAAGGTAACTTGCCGAGAATAGAGGTTCCTAGTGTACATTCTCCTTCTCAAGGAAATCTCATTTTACTTTGTTAAATTTGAGAATGTAATAATAAGATCTTACAAAGATCTTATAATTTGCAGATGCGGCCTTTGCTTGCGCTAGCCCTACAATCTAGACGAAAAATGCGCCTGCGCCGTAGCTGTTCTTTATACTTTCAACGCTATTGTAACACGAGTTTCAGGCGAATGAATGGAAATATCACTTCCTCTGCATTAATTAGCGTCTGTAAGCAAATCGCCGTCTTAAATTTTGACTGCGTGAATATACGTTTTCTTATTCATGTACATCTAGGAAATAAAATACATCGGAACAAAAGCAAAATGTAAAAGATCGATAAATATTTTTTAAATAATCGAACTGTGGCAACACAGATCGATATATATATATATATATATATATGTATATGTGTATATATTGATCTGTGTTATTTATAATACATACATTTATATATATATACTGATAAAATTATGTAATTATGAGTTGATATACACGCATTCGTTATATAAGACAGCTATAAACGTGCAAGATTGGTTAATTAAGTCAGTTCGTTTCATTCATTGGTTTTATTCGCTTTGCGTCGCTATCGAGCTGATTTTCCTGTCAAACTGCGCAAATTTTCTGGTATTTTCTGCTAAATTGTCCCGACAAACATCACATAAACCGCGCAAGAAAGGCTCACGCGTACACATGACCCGGTCGAGCCGCTCGATCATTATTCATTAACAATCGCAATTGCGTAACTTCAAATAATCGTGACCGGAACGATGGAGAGTGCAAAAACAAAACTCTGAACACTTAGGAATCCTATTGTTGTATCTGATATTCGGTGAACACACGCTGTTCCGTAAATGGGCGGGCGAACTATACGTACTTTGTAGTTAGATATCTACACTGCGAAAAGCCATTTCGAATTCCCGTGACTCGCGCCGACAACAAGCTCTCGAATCTTGCAAAATCGATGCTGGATCTTAATGTCAGGTCTCGGGAAAATGGTCCCGCGCACAAAATTATCTCGATTTCTACCTCGACGCTCGATCCTTTCGATTGCACCGTCGACTCGCAATGATCTTTTGTGTTGACAAAATCTCAAGAGCGTTAAATAATCGAACGATAATATTCGTTAAAAGTAGAAGCAAAAGTGCTTAGTTTAATCGTCGAAAGAAAATGCGATGGTTCCAGAATATCTTCTTAAATGATTGTTATTATTACTAGCATTATTATCTGTTTATAGCTAACGTTGCGAATGCTGACATAAGTAAATTTTGTATATAATGAATATTGAACGAAGTTAGATATTTAATTGGCGTGTGACATTTATAGTTTTGTATTCGGTATTCACAGCAAAGAAATATATCTACATTTTATAGTTTATATTTTTTAAATTGTGTTGCTAAATAATCATATTGGGACCTACGTCTTTTTAATCGATCAAGAAATATGCCGTCGTTGATGTTAAATCGATATTTATTAACATTTCTCTGACGTTTAAATTTTTGCGGTGTTATTTTATTCATTTTATTGTTTGTTGTAAATAAAATTACCACAGATGTCAGCGACGAACACGGTGAAAGGTTTCGCCGTGACATTTCCATCGTAGAAAGACATTACCGAGGGAAATGGAGTTAAAGCCTGCTGGCTGCTTCTGATGGTTAAGATATAATTAACATTTACTTTAACATCATAAAAACAATAAGGACACACACACACACATATTTTTATGTATACTATGTAATTTTATTTATATATACTGCGATGTTCACCTAAATGCTCTGCTTGTATTATTACAGTTGTACTTCGCGAAGTGAGTTTTTCTGATATATCGTTGTTGCATTTGTTAAGACATTATATTACACATTATATGAGTACATAACAACGTTGACATACCAAAGCGCATTATATCGCATTAGTTCAATTGCACTTAATCCATATCTTTTCTGTTGCAAGCGCAATTGCGCAAGTAGTAGCTAAAGCTGGTAAGGCGTACGAACAAGACAAGGGACTAGAAAACACGTTTATCGATGTATT
Source organism: Crematogaster levior (assembly GCA_901521435.1). Taxonomy (NCBI): domain Eukaryota; kingdom Metazoa; phylum Arthropoda; class Insecta; order Hymenoptera; family Formicidae; genus Crematogaster; species Crematogaster levior. The sequence goes on along the minus strand of CABEGB010001258.1, from coordinate 571,650 downwards.
AAACATGCAATACTGATCTCACAGGATAAAATTAAACAAGAAAGTCACATTGCAGCGCGTACGACAAAATATCCTAGATTCATCGCTTTTTCTTTTAACGTAAATTCTTTTCTATGGCAAGAGTAGAGAATGCGACGTCGGTTAATATTGTCTACATCTACAGTTTTATTTTTTTTTTAATATTAAATTCTGAACTTCTAGTAAACAAACTTTGAAACTGGTCGAAGCTTTATTATCTGTTTACATTTTCGAAGTTTATAGTTTCACTAGAAGAAGCGGAAACATAACAGATACTTGATCTTTTATGATAGAATAAGGTTCCAAGACGTGTTAAATATGCATTAAAAATGGAATGCAAAAAATGTTTAACTTGCTCCATAGAATTGTTAAGGGAAATGCGATGGTTTCAGATTATCTCTGTAAACATGTGAATGTCTCATTCGCACTCATTAAAGTAAATTGTTTGTTCGCGCTCGGGCTCGTTTCCTCGGTCTGGCTTTATGCGAGTAACAGGTGCAAATCGGACGAGCGAAGATTATACATTTGCGGCGCGAGGCATGCGTAAGATACTTTTAAATGTACTTGATGTGTAAATGTCGCATGTTCCTGACCACGACCAGAAACTTTATCGCACTCGTCTTTTATTCATCGTTTCCTGCCCCTTCCCTTAATCTGCTCTGTCGATTTACTACGCAAACGTTACGAGAACGATTTGTCTCGTAATGTTGTCTCGTACTGCTGTCAGATACATCTACTAATTATCGATATTGCTATTTAATAACTATCGCTCGCTACTATTTATTACGACGCTCTAAAGTCGTGCGTTTAAAGAAATCGTCGGATTCTATGATGTATTCGTGAATGTCTTTGAATGGAGGAACAGGGTAGGCTGTAACTGCACACTTTTTCGCTATCGCTGTATAATGGAATCGCTGCTCGTTTCCGCACGAACATACGTACATATATTCTTTTCCTATAATCACTCTTCCTCCCCTGTTAAGAAAGAAAATCCGGTAGCGCTGAGAATCCGGTTGTTTCCGATATCGTTCCCTCACCTTCAGAAATAAAAACCCTTCTTTGGACGACAGTTCCAGTCATTGTAAATATTTGTAGCGAATAACAGTGGTGCGCCGCGCATGAGAGAGAGAATGAGACAGAAAGAGAGAGTTGATTTGTGCAGATTCTATTATTTCCTACGACGATTTATGGCATTATTTTTCAACGGAAAGTGAAATATACGTGTTAAAAAAATACTGACGATGTTTTATATTTTCCCTCTTTGTTTTTTAACTTGATGACAATTCCCGAAAGGATTAAGTAAGATTGGAAAAAATAACATTATAAATCATCTACAATTTATCCTATTAAATTATTTAATTATATTAATTAGATAACTACAAATTTTCTAATAATTATAAATAAAACAATTATAGTAAAATTACAGTACGATTTTTTTAATTCGGCTAAGATCAGTATAGAAAAATTCTTATTTACAGTTTAATACGCAAGTAGCTTCTTATTCTTCATTACAAAGACTTAGAAATTTTAAAAGGCTTATAAAACCTATTAACCTATTGTAGAACTAATTTGAAAAGTTTTTGCTTTTAATATTTATTTTAATTCCTGTTTTATAATTATTTACTAATAAAATTAAGAAAAAATACTTTTATAAAAAAAAAAACTAGTAATACTAGTAAACATGTTAAGACGCAAATATCAGATTGCTATCTAATGTTAAAAAAAGAAAGCGCGAAATAAGGAAAGGGCACGTCGCGCATGCCTCGCGTTTCGAGGTGCCACATAACGCGAAGGTACCAATACGGAACGGAGGCACTGAGAGAGGAGAGAGAGGTAGGAAACCCTTTCTAAAATCGCGACCGCAGGCGGATCGAGGGTCCGGTGAACGCGGCACCGGGGCACACTCGGGGCACGGCGGAGGGGCACGCACTATTTCTTAATCCAAGTGAGAGAGAAACGGGAGAGTCGACCAGTCGACCAACGAAAATGAAAGTGATGGAGAAAGTCAGGGCATTGTTACGAGGCGTAAAGCCCGCGGTGCGACGTTATGCCACGGCTCACGGATCGCGGGATTTCGATCCGCGTGGGCTCTTGCACGACAAACTGGCATCAGTGTACGTGGTATTACATCAAATCATCGATAATCCTTTCGAAAACATTTTGTTCAAAGATTTAGAAGAAAGTGATATATATATGTATAGTGTATTTTTTAAATTAAGCTCGTTAGATCATTATCTTAGCGATTATATATAAATCGCAAGTTTATTTATATCAAACACGTAATTCTGCCGTTAAATAACTTTGCCGCGATCCTCACTGATTGTGAGAGAAAAATGTTTCGTTTTTAAAGGACTTATCTCTTTTACTTTGCGCTATTACAATCGTGATAGAATGACTTTTAGTGAAGGCAGAAAAAAAAAAATAAGTTCGTCAGAGCAAATGTCGAATACCTGCGTGCGCCGCATGTGTTTATATTCTTTAAATGTTAAAACATATTTCCAGTCTCTTTTTTTAAGTATGCAATATGTGGACGGTACGAGTTGAGGACAAATAAAATAGTGATTCAACGCGGACCCATAAAAGACTTACACAATTATTTCCAGCCACGTTTGTAGGAGTATGCTAGTTTATTTCTGGGATTTCTGGGTCATCACGTCGGTTTGTTCAGTATTCTCGTTGCATTATCTATCGCGAGCAAACGTCTGAAGGGCCTTCTCGGTTGCACAATTTTCGAGTGGGAGTTCCACATTGCGCATATGGTATATTAAGAAAGCACACCATGCTTTCTCTCTGTCAAAACAGATGCTCATTTCTCATTTGATCGCTCATAACGTTACGGTATCTCAAATGCAACTTTGCTTACACACGATCGATATGTTTGACAACCGGCAATTTTTGTCGTATGCTAAAGCGGCGATAGCGTGGATAAATAGTAATAATTATTATCATCCAACGCGTGTATGCGGACAGTAATCACTCTTTATCTTACTAAATCTAACGTCGCGGAATACAAACGTTAGTATGAGACAGAATTTCAGCCTTAGCTTTCTACCTTTAGTTTTTTTTAAATAAACGTCTGTCGGCTGAATAAAGATTGCTTTTTTTTAACATTAGAATTACCAAGACAGTGACTGGTGTGTATTTTTCAAAATTTATAATAGTGCATTTTCTAAGATTTGACTTTGCGACTCTTGCTGTGAATAATTAAATTGATCAATTTATATATTTGAAAAAGAGACGAAAAGGAAAAGCGCGTTTCTATCTGCTATTGGTATAGATATATGTCAATAGTTCTAATATTAAACAGAAAGTAGCTCGGTTTAATTTAATTGGGATACGAAGTGAGTCAGAATTTCCAGCAAGTTTAATATTAACGCTGTTTTAATATTAATCTTGTTTACTATAATTACAAGAAGGAATGACAATGTGAAAACAATTTTAATTGTAAAACATTACCGATGCAAATTTAGTGTGATTTTTAAGAGACATTACATCCGGTTTTATACATATTCGGCAGGGTGAAAGGCCCCCCAATGACGTTCCCACTCTTATTACGCCACCGTGGATCATTGGTGGCATTACGATATCACAAAACTTTCTCTTTGACTTAATAAATATTGACAATAGATATTAGCTTTAATGTTGTAATATCAGCAGGTAACGGCGCATAATATCCTTGTTCGATTCATTAATCCATAGCATGTAAATGCACATCCCGGATTAAAATCATTAAAATTAATTAACTTACAGTTAAAAGTAAAAAAAAAGAAGAGTATATTAAATAATTATATTTATATTTTTTATTAAATTATCTATGAATTATAAACTCGTAGTAATTTTAAAATGTTGACGTAACAAGATCGAGAGAGATTCTTAATGCGAGCAATTGATTCTGGTATTAAACTTGCTTGCTTTTCATTTTTTCCTAATCTCAAATCAACTTTCTCCACGAAAAGATTCGACATGTGTACGATATTGCTGGAGAATTATTACACGACGAGAGAGAGGGATTTGTACATAATTATATATACAAAACGTTTTTTAATGCAGATTGACAAATACGCAGAAGTTGCAGGATTACATTAAACATTGCATGCGTCATGACAGTATTCTTATCAATGTGAACATAATGATAGTTTTATGGTCTCTCGTACAATCGACAGTTATGAAAAATTAATTTTACGAACGAAAAAGAAAAGAATTACTGACGATTCGTCAACGTGCCGGCAGCCGCACAGTCGCATTGACATAAGAGGCGCCGACGAAAGTGCGGCGTTACATAATTCGAGCACGGGACACTCGTCCTCGCGTCCGGTTGGTAGGAAACAAACGTTAAACGCCTGGTGGGGACAGAAAGATAGCAGTCGGACAAGAAGCTAATTACATTATTTTGTCGTAACAGAGGAAACGTTTTCACACAGCCGGTCTTTTGTATCTCACAAATAGAAATCGATCGTCGTGTGACATTATGACTTCGATGAATATTAAGCGATTCGAGAAGCAAGTACTATATTGTATTTCTATTAATAAACTGTCAGGTTTTTGGCTACTAGTTTTCTGTTGCAATGATAAAAATAATACAGTTTAAAAACAGTTACTTCTGAATTTTTTAAAATTCTTGAAATTTCTAAAAAAAATCTAAAAGTAAATTAATTAAGACACTTTAGTGCTTGAAAATGTTATCTCTTCTTTAAATGTTGGAAAGCGGTAAGAATATTTATTGAATTTTCTCTTCTTAATAGCTATTATGTAATTTTAGAAAATTGTAATACGCTTGGTTAAGAAAATTATTTCATGAGATTCTTTAAATCAAAGTTGAAATTTTATTAATTTCCTTTTTAGATTGTGTACTGTATTCTATATTCTATATATCTATTTATATCTATATATTATTATATTACACTGTACTCTATATACTGTGTTTATATCACTACATTGCCATAAAGATATGTGAAAAATCGCGACCGCTCGATTGCTTTATCATAAAAATATTATGCGTTTAGCGGTATTGGGTTTCACTTCGTGGACAACGCACCGATCGCAGACTCGACGCAGTGATGCAACTTTTTGTCCCGATGGTCTTCATCTTAAATAGCAATTATCGTGCTTTCCAGCTAGACCGGGTAAAACAATCGGGCCTCGACAGCTACATAAACCGTCGCGCGATTCAACCGGTCTTTCATTCGAGTTGGAAAAACTGGTTCCCTGGCGCGGCGAGCTGGTGATCCAAACCGATCCGAACAAACAAGCCAAAGACGCGTACACGGTTTATCGGCATCGATATGGCATCGGCCATTGAAGATAAAATCGAAATCAATGAATCGCGCGAGAGTACGTGTATGGCGTAAGAATAGCTCAGTGCTCTGTCGCTTGATCTGTCGCAAAGATCAAAATTTAAGAAAATCACACTTACAAACAAACAAAAATTATGTAAAATATGACGATGAGAGAAGGAATCAAATCGTAAATATATTTGTATTCTTTCTCTCTTTTTTTTCTTACAGCTAAAGTGAGAAAACGAAATTACACATTACACATTACACGAAACCATTAGTTATCTTTTGATAAAAAGGAACTAAGCGTTTTATTGAGAACAACATTACAACAACATTATGTAACGGCGATAATGCGCTATCCTTACGTGATCTTTGATAAAGATTTGGAGCAAGCTAAAGAGCGATCGTAAAGCTAATCGTGAGGAGACTCGGGAACAGTAGTCGCGATCGAGCGAACGGCCGGGTTAGTGAAACACTTGGAAAGGCGGCTCAAGGCTTAGCTAGCCTTGGACGCGTTAGATTGCCTAATATTCAGGCTCCGAGTAATGCTGCGTGTCGCCGTCATGGGGCAAAAATACACGTAAAACCGCTCGATGGAAACACGCGGCTTTATCGTCCGCGCGCGACTGCGCTGAAAGCGGATGGTTAAAATTTATTAGTTTTCTGCTGTCATCGTGAGATCCAGAACCAGAAGAATCAATTTATCAGCGAAGTATACTTCTTTAAATATCGGGTCGTATAGATATGATAGAACGAAAAGTTTTACGTTCCAAAAACGATACTTAGCACTTGAATAAATCTATATTAATAAGTTTAACTTTTAAATTAAATTTATTACATAAATCCTATTTTTTTTGACGTTTTCTTTTTATTTCGAAGTAAAGAAGAAATAAAAATTAATGCGCTTTTGTATAAAAAAAATATTCTCCAATGAATTCTGAGGAAATCTATTTTTAGTAAATTTTAATGTATTGTATCTATACTGTAAGTTTAAATGTATTTTCATTTATTAATCACTGATCACTTATAAGCATATTGTCATTTAGACATGATTGTCTATACGTCCTTCTTTGTGACACGCGATAAAAAAATTCAAACGTATTTAAATCGATCAGCTAATCTTTTGCCTTTGCACAAGAAGGCTTTTCGGATTATTTTCTTATCAATGTTAAATCATATTACCAAATCTCCTTACGTAAGAGACCGAAAGTTTTGTTAGACTTTAGAGAAACGCGTTTACGAAATTTTATTTTCGGCGATCACGTTCGGCTTTTCATGGAGGATGCTCAGCCCAATGATTAGAATCGCCTGTGATTCACAATGGTAGACGAAAAAAAAGTCCCTGGCCTGTTCACTTTCTAAGACTGGGAACCGTTTAACCAATCGCCCATTGCAATGGTCGACGTCGCCATGGAAGGGCTTGCGAAACCCTCCACCATCTATACTTCTTCCTCCGATACATAATACCGCGACGTCTATTGACGTCAGAAGGAAAGATGCGCATGAAAGCGTATCACAAAATTACGAAAAATATTTTGAAATATCTACATATAATGCATAAGCAGCAATTTATTATTATCAGAGACGCTACGTGTCTTTAAACAAGTCGGTGGATAATTATATATGACAAACATCGACGACATGAAACAGCAAAATTACAGTGGAAAGAAAACGCTAGCGAGAATGCTGACTAGAATCATAACTGATAAGAAATACGTGCGTCCATCTATCAAAAGTAATGAAAATAGAAAATTCCGTCAAGGATTAACATTGGTTCACCGCTTATCGGACATTTTGCGTATTTGCGCGCGATATTTCGGAAAGCATTATCGAACCCTTGCACGTTTCCAAAAGGTGCGCGAAGTGAAACAAGCTCGCGCGCGCGTGATGCACACGTGTGTACACGTGGTGCACGCTTGTGCGCGTCGGTTATGACATAACGACGTAATGCATGCGTTTAAAGGAGACCATCGGAGAGACGTGAGCCGTCTTGCGGGGGAAAGCACTGCTCACTTTCACCGTCTTCGCAGGCTTTTACATTGTAACACGCGTGCACCACGCCGGCCCGTGTGTGCCTCCGTAGACACACAACCGCCTTTCGCGTCTCGCCGTTTAATATAGTACCAGACGCGCTCTCGCAACGAGGACCTGCATCTGTCTTACGTAACTACCGTCGGAAGACACTTTGTCCTCAAAGTTTTTCACAGTGATTGAAAGCAGCGAGTCATCTCTGTAAAAATGAAGACAGTTAGAAATATTACAAGTATTTTCTAGACATCGCCAAACATCTCGATATTAAAAGGCTGTTAATATTATTATTAGTTGTATATAAATTTGTGTCTTATATAAAAATTAATTATTAAAGTAAGTAATATATAATGAAACAAATTGATATTATTCTTTGAAGATTTTAAATAATAATCGTATTATGCACTTGATGCATCGCTGCATTTCATCGATTATATATCATTAATTGCCTGCATCTTTTTCTTCAGACAAGATAATGTTGATCTAATGTTATGTATAATTAATTAAACTATTGTATTAAAAATTTGTATACACATAGCAGTATATTACTACAATATTAATTAATAATTTGTTTTAATTTTTGTTTCGAGTGGCAATGTAAATGGAAATCACATATCGCAGAAAACCTAATGACTTTTCTCAATAGTGATCGCATGGTCAATCTTCCTGACTCAATTCAGATAACCTCGAAACATCTTGATCATATTTCTGACTCAGTATTCGTAATATGCTAAATTAGAGAGAGAGGGAAGGGCAGCCATGTTCAATTTAACAGATAGATAGAAAAGTAGAGATAGAAAAATAGAGTGAAGTAAATTTGTTCATGTGTAATTATAAGATATTATTTCTTGTACTGTTTCATTTATTATTTGTGAGTAAACAGGAGATATTACATCGTATTTTCTTGTGTAATATATTTCAAAACTATTATGTTTTCACATTTAGTTATAGAATAGAATTATATATTGTATATATATATTTGTATATATATATATATATATATATATATATATATATAAAGTTCAAGAAGTCTTTCTAAAAATTTTTGTTAAATAAAAACGTATATATATAAAAATTACGAAAAAGTATCAATTCTAAATTTGTCATAGAAAAAAATAATTTAAATATCTTATACATAATGTCTTTTTAATTCTTTTATTTTCAGTGTTTTAAATTTATTAGACAAAATTTGTGTACAATGCTTTCTCAATCCTTAGTTTTTCTATCTTCAATTTGAACGAGGAGCAATTATCTCCACGCGCAGGTTTCTTTTTTTTTAATATTCGTCCCTATTCATTCTTTTTATTTGAGACTGCGTTGAGTAAAAGTACAGGGCCTAACGGTACGCTCCTTCATAAAATACCGGGTATCCTCGCCGCGATACGTAAAGTAAGGCGGGCACTTTCGAATTGCATAACCACGGCCCGCGCCTTCATTCGGTTATGTCAGAAGAAAGCTGCCGAGAGCTGCTTGTCTGGGAAACGTAGGTACGGTAGATACACACCACGTATACACGTACACATATTTAGAGCGTTCGCACATTCTGTGCGTCTGTGCTTCTCTTTAAACGTTATAAATAAACGCGCCAGTTTCTTGACTGGCGGGACACCCGAATGCCCTACTCACTGAAAGGCGAGGACACGGCTCCCTTGTACGAATATTATACGTCCCAAAATTCCCAAATTGAGCAAGTTTTATCTTCAGATACATGAAGACATAAGATTCTTCTTAAATTCCTAATAATTTGTAGAGTTTCGTGATAAATTCATCTTTCAATGAATATTTTATTCATTATACAAATGACAAATTATTACTCTGTCCAATTTTTAATTTCCTATTTATTTCAATGTTAATACTTTAATATTAATACTTTTTGTAAACGTTTATTATATTCCATTAATTTGCATTAACTTCATTAATGTTACCAAATAAAGCCGCATTTTATTATTAGTCGCATTCACTAATTAATCATATTTGCTAATTCATTCAAATATGAAAATAAAACTCTACAAGAAGCAATGATATTCATCAAGCATATTTATTCATTAAGAGATGAACAAGAGATGAATAGTTTTCATTAAATAATAAATAACATATTCTACAAAATTCTAATCATAGTCAAGATGAAAGATTATTTTCGACTTCCAAAATAATATTTTTTTTTAAACAGAATTAAAGAAATAATATTTAAAGACGTGATCTGATAACATAAAAAGATATAGACATAAGAGATTTTGCATCATATGATTAATTCTATCAGTTCGTTCAAAGTATTAGCCGCATTGGTCTCCTGCAGAGAGATGGGATCTTCTTTTTTGTCGGGCATTTATATACATAGAAGGTTCTCTAAGAAATGTTATTGAAGCAAGTGTGATCCATGTCACCGCCACGCGTCCGGTCTGATTTAGAAGGTACATTTTTTAGCTCAAATACATTTTAACTTAGTAACTTATTTATATATCTTTTTTATCTTTTTTCTCTTTCTGATTTGCTATGGTTCAGTAACAAGATAAAAGGTCTTTTCTTCTTCATCCCGTTTTTTATAAGCTTGAAATCTTATTGTAAACAAAGTTACAATAAGACAAATTTATTATATTTTCAAAACAATACTGTTATTACAAAAATCATTATTGTCACGTATCATTGACATGCAGACAATGACCATCGTTCTACAGTATTAGACCTGCATCGTTGTCACGTATATCATTGAACCTGTGGATATCGTCATGGCCACATACATCATCTGCAAAGAATGTGCAAAGAATGTGATTTTGTGAAACATTTCTTCGGCACTAACTAAAGAAAATTATTTGATTTATGAGATAGATTTATCTCATGATCTTTTAAAAAAAATCTTACCTGAGATTCTTTTTTTATTACTAATATATAATACATTACACTTGGCTGTCGCAATTTTTAACTGCGTAAGACTCGGCAGTCAATCTTTCATGCAATTGTATGAAATATAATATACAATTTCATCCATTTTTAATTTTCGTAAGAAATAAGTATAGATGAATATTTTATCATTATTTCCAATTATAAATTTTAATATCTACTTAAATATATTCAACTTTATAAGCAAAGAATATACATATAATGTATATTCTTATCTTAATTTATAAAAAAATATATATTTTTTTATGACACAAGCAAATATTTGAGTAATTAGTATATTTTATAATTATTCTCTTATAGATTATATATCATATTCTATTATTCTATTATTTTATTACATTTTTACATTTTATTACATTTCTACATTAAAAAGTAGAAGTATAGTTTATATATGTGACTAAAAATGGCCCTCACAATATTCATTAAAATTTTAATGATTTACTTTAATGATTCGAAATAGAAAAAATCGCTGATAAAAATCAAAATATTAATCTTAATCAATGTTAATAATTTTAATATCACAAAAGAATCTATATTTAACTTAGGAAAATACATGTTATATCGCACTGTTGATTGGCCCTAAGATAACAGTAAAACATTATCTTTTACATTAATTACTGAGTCGCTTATGAGTTAACACGTGTCACATGATAATAGCGCGAAACTAGTAAAATGTCGCCTTATCATGAGGCGTTATTGCTGTAATAGCAAGTCGTCTATGGCGTGCGGCAATTCCTCACGACGTTAGTGTTTTATCATTTACAACAAAACTCCTTAATCACGTTTTGTTAAAATGTATATTATATATCGCGCGCGCGTACACGATTTCCAATTTTTATAGAAACATTGCATAATGTTCGCTGTAGAATTTTAAAGTAAATAAATGAAATTTATAACTTGAATATAATTGAGATACATACATTTAAACAATTAAATTTACATAATCTTGATCAGCTTCTAAATTAAGTTTCTTCGATAAATTATAAAGACATTAAAACAAATTTCAATCTAAAATTTTTTTTGTGCTGTAATAATATTACGTAATGTATTGTAATTTTTGAACAAAAATTAAATTTATTTTGCTAAAAAAATGTATTTGTTATCGATAAAACACACAAGTCGATGTGCTAAAATATAATTCGTGTCAATATAATTCAATGTATTTTCATGTGTGTAGAAACAAGTAAAAAAACTTTAACGTGACTTCAGTCGCATAACTTAGCAATGTTACATATGAAAATGTCTTAGCCAATGTTGCACAAACATGCTACAATTTGTTGCTTATGTAAAATGTAATTGTGAAGCAATGGTAAAATACTACATTCATGGAAAGCGCTTAAAAAGTCATTGTACGTAAAAATATCTATGCCTTATTATCATTATAAAGAGGAGGTCATCGTAGAAAGATAGCGTAAAAGCAACATTGTGTTCTTATCGCTGCCATTAAATTTTTGAATTATAATTTGCATAAAGTAGAACGGCCATGAGTTTGACACGTGTAGCTTATAAAACATAAATGGAAAATTTTTATTATTTTCTTCATTTCCTTCTGCGAAGTGTTTTCGCGAAAAAAAGCGAACAATACTCTATCATGCTTTTTTACGTATTGTTCCATAAAACGCATGCAGAATAGTCGCTTCTTCGTAATCCGTTATTGGGTATTTCTTCGCTCTTAATATTGATGTATATATAGGATTTATTTTAATGTATAAAAATAATATGTATTAATATATAAGAAAATATTAAATTTTATATTTACATAAATTAAGATGACTAATTTTTGAAATTATAATTAGTCTTCATTCATATGAATATTTAAAAGTTAATGGATTGCGTTAAATTTCTGTTAATTTCTAAGGAAAGAAACCATAAAAAAATTTGCGCACGACTGATTTAATGTGTCTACAATATTTCGTGAAGTTTAAGCTTGTAAAGCTTAAAGTCAATTAGTTTTTTTGATTAAATTCTATTTGATTTTTTGTACACAAAACTCATTTCTTAAAAACCATAAACGTTTTCCCTTAATTCAACGTTCTTCGTGACGCGTGATATCCTTTGCCGTACACGGCGAGAAATGATAATTTTACGACGACGAAGCGTACCACCGTCACGCTGTTTCACGATTGTAACAGCCGTAAGATCACGCACCGCTTGATTACGAGACATATTTCCAGCACGATAGTCTAGGTGCGTGCATTGTGCGTGTGCGCGTGACACACAAGCGTGCTCACGATTGTCACGGAAATAGGTCGAGTGCTAAGACCATGGTTATGCATGTGCGCTAAGAGGGAAAAAAAGGAAAGAATCTCACACCGCCTTCCTCCTCTTCAACCGGGCCAACGTTTGGCCGCTTCACTCGCTCGTAACGTTTAACGACTGCTCCAGAAATATTTCATCTGTTCAGCCAGTTAAAGTTATACCTATCGACAATTCTAATCCTGACTGATCATTATCTTATCATCTGGATAAAATATGTAGAGTAAATCGGTCTCTAACTCGATCGATCAATTATCCAATGCTACTCTGTTTTGGAGATGTGACTTTGTCACATTTTTTTTTTTTTTTTCATAAAAGTGTGATTCTTTCAAAATCACAGTTAATTATGGTAATGATTTTAAATTAAGACATTAAAAAAGAAGAATATAAATTATAAGAGACTAAACTAATTAAGACTAAATAAGAGGCTTATAATTAAGAGAAAAAATTGTAAAGTTTAAAAATAATAGCTATAGATTTTATAGAAGAAGAAAGGCGCTGAAGAGCTTTTGTAAAAGAAAAATTTCCGTGAATTATAATTTACAAAGAAGATTAGTGATTTGAAAGTTTTTCCAAATTGATGGCTCTTTTAACACGTTCACAGTTTAACAAATTCAACAAATGCGACTTAAGCTACTGCCCTCGCGGTCGTTAGAAGATGATTGCGGTCGCAGTAAAAGTACGTGAGACTATCACGCGCACGAAGTGGGTCAGAGTACTGACTGGGCCGATGTCGAAAAGAATCGGGGGACGAAATGGGTCAACGCCGGAAACACGATGTCGAAATGAATCGCGAGTCTAGCCGCGCGCTTTCTTCGCGACCTTCCTCCTCATCTATAAATACGTGTATGAGCCTGCCTGTACACACACACACACACACGCGCGCGCGAGCTTACTGAGATATTTCTTCTACGATTGTTCGGATTGGGAAATAGGTCGGCGACAAACATGAGAATTACACGCTTTCGACAGCTGAGGTACCAAAAACTTCCGCACGATAAAAATCGTGCATAAAAAAGACACACATATGCCTTTGAAAATATAAATCCAATTCGGGACGGAACACAGATAGCTTAAATGTAGCCTCCTTTAAAATGAAAACCCTCTGAATAAATGTCTAAGAGTTATGATAGAAATTTAAAGAAAATTTATATTTACATAAATCAGTACGTTTCTATCACATAGAAGTACACATTACATTTGCTTCTTCAGCCTCTAAAACAAATGTAAGGAATTTTTGTAATATACCCGTGAATAAGCGTACAAAAAAATCTAAGTTAAAAACCTTCAGTAATTTAGAAAGTTAAAACCACCGTTATCGCCCGTTTGAAAGTTCTACGATTTTTAGAGAGAGAGATGAGAAGCAATATTGCCTCCTTCCTCTCCTTCCCACGACGCAACGAATATTACACAACGCTTGGGTGATATTATTAGTGACCCGCCCATGGATGATTGCTCGACAGCTGCCTTTGCCAAACGGTCAAACGGTCTAGGCGCTTTCTTCCCGACCTTCCTCATCTATAAATAAGTGCGTGAGCTTATGCGAGTGCGTTTATGCAATTGTACAAGAAATAGGTCAAGCCAACGAGCGCGATCTTGTTTCACTTTTTCCTAATCGACGTTCTTCCGATTTCTTAGCTAAGACCAGATATGCTTCTGACGACCGCTTTCTATACAAGCGCAATATTGAAATAGCTTTAAATTAATTGAGATAAATGTCAGATTAAAAGAGAGGAGAGAGAGAGAGAGGTATCTCTACACATTTTGAATATCTTCTATCACATTTAGATGTTCTTTACAGATTTTATTTTTTATTCATGCATTTTTTTCGTATATGAAATCATTAATAAATATATTTTTTGTCTGTTTTTTTACATACAACAGATTGTGATATTAATAATAATAAATTAATGATAATATTGATAGAAAAAAATTGTTTTTTGTAACTTAAATGTATTCATAAAACCGCGCACATTTATTTAAAGCACCATATTATCGTAATAATTTGAAATATTATTAGTGAAGAAATATTTCCTATTGATCAAAAAATTCTTTTGCACTATTGATAACTGCTTGGTCAAGTATTGATAAAGAAGTTACTCGTTGAGAAAACAGATCGAAGGTCTAAGAGCCGCGGAAAATTGGGGTCGCAACGTGCTTTCTTCTTGGCCTTCCACCTTCCTTGACTTCTACTTATACTTCGTTGTATCTATAAATAGTGACTTGCACGCGCTTACACTTGTGCGTGAACCGAGGGACACGCGTATTCACGCACTGTGCGATTACGACAGACTGCCTGATTACGACAGGGCCGTACAGTGTTCGTGAGAGAAGATACTCGTTTCTATCACCTTATTTATCTTGAGCTTTCAGAATGTAGAAACAAGTAAATGCCACAGAAAAATATTCGAAAAATAATATTTCAAGCGCATACTTTATCTTGATTATAACGAAATAAATTTGCAATTTATTCGGAATGTTTTACATAAAGGAAACGATGTCTTTCAGTCATTAAGGCTCTTCTGTCCAAGCGGTCTCTCTCTCCTTACGCATTTTCTAAAAATCTTTAATTACAATTGATGCTATCGACAGCAAAAAGTTATAAGAGCAGAATTTAATAGCTTTCAATTTTAGTTAATTCGAATGCAGCATTCAATCCATTCAAAGCATTAGATACAAGGGTGCAGTCGTCATTATGCCGCTAGAAGATCGACAAGAACTTCGAGGTCGACCTTAACTCTTGTCTCGAAACGGGAACATCGGTTTCTAAATGCGTCATGCGCAACACTCTTTGGGCCGTGTTAGCGTTACTGCGAGCAACAACAAAATGTGATAAAACATGAGCTCTAGCGTGTCTGTTTGTTTTTTTTATTCAACTTGATCAATCCATAAATATCTCTTTATTTTAGCCGTATTTTCCTTGTAAAATAAAATATAATATATATAATAAAATATAATATATATTAAAATAAAATATATTGAGGCAGCTTAAAACGGACAACTATCTTTGTATAAAAATAGTTTAAACATAGTTTAATTTATACCTTAGTCATTGGAGGAAGACACAATTTGGAATATTCAGAAGAATTATATGCAAATAGGAAAATCAGAATTATATGCAAATAGGAAAATCATCTGTATGGCTTTGCAATTTTACATAGGATTAATCATTTTAGAAACATTTTACATTCATGCGTTAAAATTATACCCTATAATCTCTTTTCTTTTCTCGGGATCATCAGCGAAATGCCTAAGCCGCAGTTAGTGCTGGCGGCAAGTATATAATAAGAGTAGCCACTATTATTTCGACACGGTACCCTCGCGCGACCGGCCCTTCTCCTTTCTTCCCGCACTGCGGACTCCGCTTGTCCGCTTATGTAATTTTCTCAATTGCCGGAGTGCCGTGAACGAAACGAAATTGAAAGTAAAGTAACCAAACGTTCCCTGTGGCTCCAAGCCGCCGTTGAAAGACAGTGAGAAGCGCAACGGCGAGTAAAAGGAGACGAGACATGGCAGTAGAAGCTCGGCGAAGGTAGTTTTGTTAAGGTGGGAAGTGAGATGGTATAGAAGACTTCCTGTGCCCTTCTCATCAGGAGGAAGTGGCCGCGAAGGAAAGGCACTCTCTTTTTATCGGGCATGAACAAACGCAACCTGGTGAATGGTGGCGTACTAGGTCGTTTTTGTGAAAAGTACATTGGTGTCCATTAAATTTTGAAGTTAATTAACCCTTCCCTCGGATGTTACGTTTCTATCTGTTTGAAAGAATAATCTTGATAATCTTTCGTAATTTGCTTCCTGCTTGTATTTCGGGAACTCTTAAGAAATTTTCGAATTATTTTAAAGGACTATTTTAGAGAAATTTATCATGGATTATACATAGATCAAGGAACTTATTTTATAATAGTTTATAAGAATTTATGTCTCTGATTACATTAATCGGTCTATGGAAAAATTTGTGTAATAATCATCTAAATGTCATAAAAATATAATATTCATGTAAGTGCAACGTTGATCTTTCTAAGCTGCTTCGTGAACTCGAGATCTACCGCTTTATCATTTGTATTTCTCAGAATTGATAATTTTCAACAAGTCGGTGAAAAAGCTTGCGCATCAAAATTGGTGGAAAAAGTGTCACGTTAGATCGGATCGGTTCATGGGAACGATCTATTTTCCTGCAAGTCAGTCACTTGGCCAACCGCTTGGCTAAGAGCCACTTATTGCATCTTAGCAGTCTCTTCCTAACTCTCCGGACCTTGCTCCCATTTCACCGCTCGGAGGTAAAGAGGAGCAATTAGATTCATGCGATGATACTTCTCGCGCGAAAGTAACTATTGCGGTAATAAAATCGATACTTTTGCGTCCTCCAAGTAAATCAGTAAGAGATATTAGACGTAAATTGAAAGTGTGAAGGAAAATGTCTCTTTAAATTTTATTTTGTCATAAAATATCATTGTAAAGGGATATCATACATGTATTTACGAGGCGCTATAACGATTCTAAAAAAATCTACCTTTTCTTTATTATATTTCTTGGAAGAATTGTTTCAATAGACGTGTGTAGGCATGTAACTTATACATAATAAGATGAATCATTTTTTCATTTTTTATAAAAAATATTTCTGGAAGAATAATGTGACTGACATCGAATTCGGCGCAAGGTTAAGTGGCAACAGTTATTATATTCTAAGAAACCGATTTCTAGTACAACTTCCTTGAGCGACGACCCGTCGTAATAATCCGTTTCCTTTTCCTATCGGTATCTTATATACTTGCACGTAGACGAAGACTAATTTCTTACCTCCATCTGTAAGTCTCAAGAATAAGAGAAACATCAATCCTTGGTTCCGGTCGATTAATTGACAAAAAATCGTTAAAGAAAAGAGCCTCGAGTGAAAATCGTCTTAAAGCACTAAAGCCTTGAATGAGTAGGCAAACTAAAAAAAGAAAGAAAAATAGAAGGTGGTAAAATTCGGGAACAGGCAACTTTCCGAACATCTTTTAAATGGTTTTCGAAAGAGCTGGCAAGGACGAGGGAGTAAAATATTTGGCTGGAAAATGTTTCCGTGTTATAAAAACTCATAATCTTGCCATTGTAAACAGGAATCATTTTTAACCAGTCGTAAATGTCCTCTCGTAAACGTTTGCTAATACATAAATGCCGCCTGCCGCGATTGGTTTTTGGCAAAGAATGCATAGGGATTGGTGAAAATTTTCCCTATCCATCAAAATCTTTTTTCACATCATTCTGTTCGAGATCGTGATCCCGAAAGTTTTATGAGATGATACAATTTTATGAAATCAACTTTTATCGCCGACCTTGACCAGTCTATAGAATGTGGATGCTAACTTCCTGTAGTTCTTCTAGCGCACATAAAATGAATGATTTACAACTTTATCGTTGCATATTCAACGTTACGTAATAAAATGTACATAATAGAATGTTAAACTAGGAAATAAAAATTTTCCATTTTCTATCCAGAAAGAAGACGAGTGGATAAAGGAGATCATTTACTATAACATTTAAAAAAATTAATATTATATAATCTAGATATTATTATATTATAATTGCATTACAAAAATGTCTGCGTTGTTTGGTAGCAAAAAATAGTAATACTTAAAATAATGAAATTTATACCAATTTTTTTGGTAGAGACATCTTATCTATAATTCAGTAAAAGTCATAATATTTATGTTAATTTATCTTTATTAAAAATGTACGACTTTTATATCTAACTTAATTTGATATATCATAATTGAGTGTAGAGTTTAAATTATTTTTTTATAATTTACAAATGTGTGAGTGAATACAAATTTCTTTCAACGAAATGATAACAATGAGACAGTTGGATGATAACTAATACGTGGAGCAATTATCGCAGTTAAACACGCAGCGCTCGTCGTTTATTAACTTTCTATGTTTTGAAACTTCGACGTAATCGTCCCCCGAGTTATCTAATATTTACTGCTTTTACATCCAATTGTATTGAGAGATTACATAAGCAAAAGACCGACTGAAAAATCTGCTTCTCTTTCTCTCTTTTTCTTTCTCTACCTATCTCTATTTCAATCTTTCGTTTTCTCTTTGACGCTCTTTGTCGAGTCTCCGTTCATAGGTTACCACAACATCGTTTATGGCCACATCTAAGTTGGCCGAGGCTACATTTTACGGCGTTTCGATCTCAGATGGTTCTTTAGTATCTATGCTTTGTTTCTATCTGTCCGTCCAAGGCTGTAACTTTTTCGCGCGTTGCTCCTCGAGACGCTTGATCCTTCGTTTCTGTCATTCGTGTGATACGTCATATGTTGATGTGTATCTTAGGTAATAATGTGACATGGGCCAGTATATTCACAGTCCGATCTTCATATTCAATCAACAATCAACATTCAATCAAAATCGTCTTAAGTATGATCTCGAAACTCTGTACGGTCACACATGTCATTGGTTCAGATAAAGTTTTAAGACTGTTGAACCAGACTTAAGACAATCTTAAATATCGGGCTATAAATACCGTCCATAGCTCAAAAAACTAAGTGTTCTTAATACGGCTTATAATCGATGGAAAAAATATTCATTCACTGATCTCTGTAGTTACATTTTTTTTCTTCATTTTTCTTCATTGCATTATATTTTTCGATTTAAATGTTCGATTTAAACATAAAATAAAATTCAATAATATTACTTTCAAATATTCAATAATATTATAATATAATTCAATAATATTAATTTTTATATTTGGTATAAAACAATCAAATTTGTGTGAAAAAATAAATGGTATTTGATTACATTCATTACATTAACAGAGGGTAACACAAATTGTATAAATTTTTATCTTAACTAACAATGTGTTATGTACATGAAATATTTTTTGATAATTATTTTTGTCTCTGGAGTAGAGGAGTGAAGAAAATGAGCGTCAATAAAAATCAACCATGACAAATAGTTTCAGAGACTAATGGTTCTCTGTAAAGCAAACATTCTCACATTTCTTTTCTATTCATTGATGCTTCGATAACCATCGAGTTCTAACTAGAAACCGACGTGTGAAATTATGTCGAGGTAACTTATCCAGATGTCGTTCGACTTTTCATCGTTTCGAGGTTGTTATTATGATGAAACACGACTTAGCTGCAACGATTGAGACAAAAGATAATGTGTAACTAGATAAAACACGTACGGCGATATAGGACATTGCACTGCGGGAGCATTGGAAGCACAAAAGAAACAAAGTATGTGTAAGATAAAATAAAACATAAAGCTTATTAAACATTAATTCTTAGTAGTAAGTTATTAATATAATCATTAATTTAAGATGTAGAATTTCCAGCAAAAGATATCCAGCAGAAAACAATTAACAGCTACTGTGAAACGTAATTTTAATTAATTAAGAAACGTAATTAATTAATTAGTTCCTAATGAAGAAGTTGATTGATATTTGTGGTAGAATTTTATAATTGTACAGGGTGCGGCAAAATAACCTCCCTATTTTTAAATGCTAATAAAAAATACAGTTTTTTCCAAAAAACAAATTTATTTATTTTAACTTGTTCTATTACATGGGAGTTTTTTTTCTACTTTGTTTTAAAAAGAATATCAGATAAGTGATGGCCATGGTTATCAATACACTGTTGCAACCGAATTCTGAAATTGTCATGGACTCTTTCGAGCATGGCTTGAGGTATGCGCTGAACTTCCTCGCGTATTGCTTGCTTCAGATCTTGCAGGTTCGTAGGGCGATGTTTGAACACCTCGGCCTTTAAGTAACCCCACAGAAAATAGTCGCATGGGGCAGAGGGCTTTCGAGAATGTGTGGTTCCAGCAGGACGGTGCCACAGCCCATACTGCCCGAATAGCAATAAACATTTTGAGGCAAATGTTTCCTGGCCGATTGATTTCTCGGGGAGGGGACATGGGAGGGGACATTGTATGGCCAGCACGATCACCCGATTTAACCCCATGCGACTATTTTCTGTGGGGTTACTTAAAGGCCGAGGTGTTCAAACATCGCCCCACGAACCTGCAAGATCTGAAGCAAGCAATACGCGAGGAAGTTCAGCGCATACCTCAAGCCATGCTCGAAAGAGTCCATGACAATTTCAGAATTCGGTTGCAACAGTGTATTGATAACCATGGCCATCACTTATCTGATATTCTTTTTAAAACAAAGTAGAAAAAAAACTCCCATGTAATAGAACAAGTTAAAATAAATAAATTTGTTTTTTGGAAAAAACTGTATTTTTTATTAGCATTTAAAAATAGGGAGGTTATTTTGCCGCACCCTGTATAATTACTTATAGATAAATTTATTAAGACTTTTATTGTAAATATTCTTAAAAAAAAAATCTTACGCAAAAAAGTTAATTTTAAACAAAAATCTATATTTACAATACACGTGCAGATTTAAAGTGGATCTATTTACAAAGCGTTATAAATGTCACTATCTTCAATCGGTCTTTTTATCTTGTAAGTAACATTGTATCTCGATCTCGATGCTAACGTGCCATATCTTCAACAGGAATCCGTATCGTAAAAGACACGAAGAATGATCGAAGCGGAAAGATATAAGAATTACAGATCGACGACGCGATCCACTCTCCCGTTTCCGGCGACGCGAAGAAAATTACTCAACGGCGCCTCAACGTTGATACACGTGAACGATAAGCATCCGCGACCATTCCGTTTCTCCTCTTATCAGACGAAACTTCAAACGCGGTTACCTACGCAGGCGGTTCAATTTCCGAGTGACCCAATTTCACAATGGCGCAACGTACGCGTGCACGCATATGCACGCGCCTGCAATTGCTCTAGGCGCCGCGGATCCTCCACATTCCTCGACATTTTCCACGTGCTTGTTCGAGAGCATGATAGTAGAGCAAGAGCGACGTCTCGTCTTAAGAGACATTATAAAGAAAGCGTATGTCTCCTCTTTCTTCTTCGAAGCGAATCACTTCGAATTTGAAATTAATTCTTATTTATTTAGAAAAGTGAAAGAAAATAAGAGAAAAATACGTCATTTTTTGTTCGCCATTTATGCGAATTTAAAGTTTGATTTTGAATTGCATGTTTTTATGATGGAAATAGCCACAGGCCGGTCATTCTACATGTTTTGAATTTGCATATTTACTAAGTGACAAGCAAATAAAGAAATTATAAATCTTGGTCACACTTTTTTTATCACTACTTAATGTAACATTAAACGATGCGAAATATTATTACCATATTCCGATAATCGTTACCGTTATTATTTCACATGCCCGAGATTAAGAAGTTTTTTTCGTGAGCGATCATCATTTGATGTACACCATTCTACGATATAAAATACGATTTTAATCTATCTTATTTTTTTATCATGTGAAAATTATGTATATCAATGCATTGTCTGCCATACAATTGAATTTTTATTATCATAAATATATAATGATAAAATCGTATGTGATTAAATAAAAATTTATAAGTAAATATATAAATCTTAACCATAATAAATTAAAATTTCATAAATAATATAAATCGTGTGTTTTACCTTACGTTGTTAACTTATTATTATTATTATATAAAATATATTAAATTATATTATTATATTAATTATATTAAATTATTCATGTCATTCAAAATATTATATTAAATGATATTTTACTAAAGCATTTTTTTTTTAATTGCCGCCGGTGACTACCAGAACTGAAAAGCCAGGTGTCGGTCACAAATGATCTCAATTCTCAACGGTAATCAACGGCGAGGTTAACACATTCACGCTAAGTGCATTATTTAAGAAATACGAAATTAAATTATATATAAAATTATATATAAAAATATAATTATATTATTTATATGTATATAATATATATAAAATATACATATATGTATAATCAAATTATAATATTAAAATTATTAAAGAAAAATATTTATTTTGTTGTCAGTCTATCATGAAATATACAATATTATGTTTATAGTTTTACAAATGTAAGTAATTTTGCACGTTATACACATTAATGTTTATGTTTATTCATATTAATTGTTATCACCAATGTCGGCGACCGACATGATGTAAAAAGCTTAGTGTTCCATTGGTGATAATGAACGGTGAA
This sequence comes from Crematogaster levior, assembly GCA_901521435.1. Lineage (NCBI taxonomy): Eukaryota > Metazoa > Arthropoda > Insecta > Hymenoptera > Formicidae > Crematogaster > Crematogaster levior. The sequence goes on along the minus strand of CABEGB010001258.1, from coordinate 549,095 downwards.
CGTGCTACACCTAACTTTCTGTCTGTTACGTGACTCTCTCTCTCCTATTTCTTCATGCCTTGAATATCTTGTTTTCTTAAAAAAAAAAAAAAACTGCTATAAAATTAAACACGGTATTCATATAAATTATGTACACCTTACTCTGTGTGAAGTCTTTTATTCTAAGCAATTTTACAGATATTCATGGACCTTTAGTGTCCTTGTGTAAAAAAAAAGTTATCATTATTTCAATCTATTGTTCCGTGATTTTGTTTGTTTGCCGTTAATGTCAATTTTTAATGTATAATCATGCTCTTTTTTTGATACTTTTCTTTTCTTTCTCAAGAAATTGTTTTGTGAATGAGTAGAAATATGAACGAGATGTAATTCGCTAGACATAAAAATGGGATGCTTTTAAAAAAAAGATTTAAAAAAAAACTAAAAGAATAGATCTTTTTGAAACTTAATAAAGAGAAAAAAATTATGAAGGTGTAATGTAATATACATTAAGTTATCGACTGTTGAGCAATAATTTAAGGCAGGCGGTACAAAAATAGATCTTCTATCGGTGTTGCAACATCGTACGATCACATCTTCTTAGTATACGGATTTTCTCAAAATGTTGCAAATTAAACTCGTAATATTTTAGTTTTGCTGTAACGTAAAAAATTTGCGCGCGATCATTCTATATATAATATTTTCTATCATCTCTAAAGGAGACTGGTGTTTTCTTTTGTCCCGCACTTACATATACGCGTCAACAAAACAGCATTTGCAAGATGGCCATCCCCGTCGAGCCGAAGAAAGAGGCTCGGAAAAAAAGGAGAAAAAAAAGAGATTGAGAAAATTCTCCTCAGCTCGCGTTCGTATACGAGATCCCGGGAGTAGTGCTTACGCGTACTCACGGCTCGCATACATGTGCCTTCGCGCATGAGAGTGCGGTGAGTCGTGCAACGCGTGTGTGCACATGCCGATCGCGCTGCGCTGCGTGCGTGCCTGCGTGCATGAATGCTCGCTCAAGCATTAGTGACGCGTATAAGTGCGCACCGAGTGTAAAAGTAGGCCACGGGTGCTTTCACACGATAAGACCTTATCAGAGACGCGCGCGTACGCCTTTAGTTTGTCGTATCGCGTGCCCTCCTGGCTCCACCGCCCCGTAAAACTTTACTGCTTCCTCACAATCTTGACCTCCCCCCCCTCTTCGACTTTTTCTCACATACGTCTTTTTGCCGCCCCTCGCTCTTTCTCGTTGAAACTATCAAAAGATTATCCAATCCTTGCTATTGTATGTGGTGGGATAGCAGAAACTTTTTTCAGTTGTTGTTTAAAAGTTTTGCCTTTAAATTAACGTTTTTGTGGTGAGATAAGCATCACGAGGTATATTTATCTGTAAAATACTATATTTGATTTATGTAAGTAATATAAGGCATCTATTGCATCTGGTAGATTGTTCCTGTGTCTTTGATTCGTACTTTACGTAGTTGTTTTTGTATATACATAGATATTTTTATATGCATGTACTCGAAAAAAATTAAAAAAGAAGATATGCATTTCGCGCGATTTAAAAGTTCGTGGGAAAGAGTGTAGATATATTCATTGTTTTATTATATTTGTACTCTACATATAGTCAAATAATCATTAGCTAATAAATTCACTTATGCAAAATTCACAATATAAGGGAATAAAAATAGTTAGAGTGTGTTAGCACAAATTCCAGGTGACGCAGCGACGTTAGAAGATAATTTTAATAACATCCTAAGCACTCTTAATACTTTGCTATTTAAGGTGTGACGTTCAGAATTTTTATCGGATTTTTATGGATTGTTGTTCAAATAAAAAAAATGACATTTACAGTTTACAACGTCAAAGAGTTTAAGAAATTCAAAATTAATTGTTAAAGCTCCGAAAAGGTTGACACTTATGAGAAGAGAAAAATTAGAAATTTAACTATAGAAACAATACTATAGAAATAACTATAGAAACGCGGAAATATTGTTATGGAAAAAGATAGGGGATGCCAGAACTGTTTTTCAATTTTGACCGTCAGCACGTTTTACAAGAAAATGTACGAACATGTGAAAATTCAAGAGTTGAACAGTTAAAATCTTTATTTCAGTATTTCCTATTCAATTTATTTTAAGCTATATTTCATCCATGGACACTCTTTGTCAATTATTTTCTTTCAAGTAAACGAATGGGTTTCATTTGTATCTTCTTTTACTAAAACAAAGAAAAATGTACGAGACATACATCTCAACTTTAATTTGACAATCATTGTCATTTGGACATGCGCTAGAGTCAATCTTATCTTGAACTAAAAATAGATATGTACCAGTTATAAATCGCTAATAGCGAAGTTAATGTTTAATTAGTTTAATTAGTAAAGCTAAGTTTCAGGAAGCTACGCGTCCAACTAACAATCGCTTATTGTCCACGTAAATTCAAGCGGTTATCTGCTTTGCATTATTTCATAATGCCATGTCAGAGAAGTTTTTTTCGTACGAGCGCGACAAGATTTTCTCCGCGTGTCACGTCCCTGGATCGCATCGGACGCGTTAACGCGGCGTACAAATAACAATGTGGAGACCTTGAGACTTCAATGGTGCAAGGCACCGAGTGCAAAACGTTCGCATAACGCTTTGAAGCATATTACATAATGATCCGTAATGCGAATGCAACGTTGCGTCTGCCACATTCAAAATCGGATGAAAGATCAGACTCGTCTAGAAAAAGACAGGAAAGTGGTGCACGCACGCCAGCATGTGTACGCGCTTCGATATTAGTGGTACACACGTGCGCCCAAGTTTAATTGCGTGTCGAGGCGATAGAATTGTATGATCGATTTATCGTACTGCGACCGTCTTATCACCGTTCTCAAAATGTCAACAATTAGTGTTTTAATAAAGAAAGTAAGTCTACTTAATCTCGAGCACACACTATACGAACACACAACTCTACCGAAATAATCGACAATTTCTTGTGTGTCGCAACGTATATCTTTAACGTTTAATTTTTTTCTGTCAAGATAAAAGTTTTTTACCCCTACGTAATCGCGACGACGCAACGACGCGCTTACACGTGTCATAGAACACCTGAAATAACAACATATTCTTTCAAGTCCGTATCCATATCCCCCCTCCCAACTGTTTTTAAAAGTGCTTTAAATATTCCGTTCTTAAAATATTTCTCTAAAAATATTTCTCTAAAATGTATTTATCCCTCAAGCAATCTTCCGATCGCGTTCAAATCCTTCTTCATATATTGATGCTCCGTACAATGATGCATTACTCGCAGTTTTATTAACGATAATCATATTATGTTCGCATGCAAGTTCCCCAAGTACTTTCTAGAAATATATAAAAAATATAAGAAATATATAAAAAAGATAAGAGCAATACATTAACTCGTTTCGTATTGTAGCGAATCGTAGAATCGTGTGTAATAAATGCCAAGTGTAAATAAGAAATGTTGTCGTAAAATTATGGCCGTTTGAAGAGATACTGTGACAAGAAAACACTAGGAAAGAAAGACGGAAACAGCGTAGTTATGAATAATCGTGAATTAATGAGTTGAGTGAAAATCTGAGCGATAATCGCTGAATCCAATTTGAGCTAATCACTCCGGATATTTATCTCGTTTTTCTCGTAGTCGCTTTTTATGAATGTGTCACATATAGTGCAAACAATTCAGCTTCATCTCCTGCATATGTTATTGCACATCCTATTTTGAACACATAAGTAAACATATGTCGCACAATTGGCAATTATAACAAAAATTATCAAATTTATTTTGAATATGTGAACTTGTTAGAAGTCAGCCTGATCAATTTTGATAAAAAGTAGAGAAAATTGACAGTGATAAATTAATTATGTGTTCTAAAATCGAAAGAATTATAGAAAGTGGAGTCGATTAATTTAACTTCTGAAAGATTCAAACAGCTCTACGATATTTCGCTGGCACTGTTCGTTTTCGAGTGCCTCTTCTCATCGGCTTTGAATGACGATTGCGTCAACGCCTCTAACCATTTCTATCGACGACGACACGAGCTGTCGTTTGAAAAAGATGACCTCTTATGCAATCTCATCGTTGTTTTTTCCTATTTTCTTACCACGAGGCATGCGCGCGCGCGTGTATTCTTCTTTGGAAAGTGTGAGGTCTCGACTTATTATCTGGTCACGTACGTGGAAAAGAGACCTTATCGTTTGTCGCCAAGGTGCAGATCCGCCACGATCCGTGCTCCGTCAGCATGCGCGTCAAGCGCATCGTTTCGCGAAAACCTTCGCGGTCGCGCATTCAATTCGCCTTTCACTGAATCACATCAATAATAAATGCAGCGCTCCTTAAAACTATAACTACCCGGATTAAGGTTGATTACCGCATTAGTCGGTGGTCCACTGTTAATTTTGTGCAATTATAATTCCAACCACCGGTTATTTAAATTATTAACCTGCTAATAAAGCGAGATATGAAACTCAAAAAGAAAAAGGAGGGAACATAAAAAAATTAATTAAACAAATTAACTTAATGAAGTTAATTTTTTACTTCAATGTATATTTTTATTTCAACAGTACTTTCTATATTTTTCTAATCATTTTCTTCTTTTCTAATAATTCTTTTTCGTATTTTTGTCAACTGAAGATGATTCTGTCACGTAAAATCGTTACGCACTTTGAAAAACTTAAATTGAACATTTCTTGAAATCTTCCAGAATAATTAAGAAAACTAGTTTAAGAGAAATATTAATAATTTCTCTCGAATAGAATTCCGTCGTTTTTCTCAAGGTTGCACGGGATATTGTTTTGTTTAGCGCGCGTGTACGATTGCGCTTTTGCGTCTTCCAGAGCGAAAATTCTCGCGGACTCCGATCCCGATTGTATTTCGACGAGTGAGAGCGTGCGCGCTGTACTCACAAGCGTATTTCTGTGAACTACTGTACGTGCAAAGTAGAAGGTTACCGTATGACATCAGCCAGAGCCATTAACTGCACTCTATTACTTCGTTCTCCGCGATGATAGCACAATCGCATTTTCTTCTATTACCGTACACGAGCGCGATCGTTGGTTATGATCCGCCGCAACGAATCGGTGGTAAAATCGGCGTCAAACGAAAGATAATGGACGAGGCCGCGATGCACACGTGCCACTTGCACGCAACTTGGATACCCCGCGGTAATTAAAATCTTGGTAAGCGCGATTAGCGAATGAGTTTTTTATTGACTGAAATAAGAACAGATCCGTGATAAGGCGCTCGCGGTATACGGTTATGCCCGGCGACGTCTCTGCTAATAAAACCGCATAACGATGTCAGCTTGCGCAACTAGTTTCACACGTTTTCAATTGTCTGAGACATCGGACCCCAAATTGGGGCGTGAGGAAATTCTTGAGCGTGGCAGGCGTAATAATGGCTACTTCTTGACAACAGAAAAGGGACTCGTTAGTATCATAAAAAAAAAATAAAATTAATTATTTTATTTAATTATTTTTTACGTTATCATTCCGAATGTTACGACGAATACTTTCTATCGTAAGTGAGACTGATTGCTTCGATATGCACGTGTCGCGCGGAGAACATTTGTCGATCTAAAAGTCATAGCGAATGAGTTAGGGCACGTTGATTTTGCAAGAGCGCAAATATATGCATAAATAGATGTCCGAGATATTCTTCAATCTTTGTCCACTTTCTGGAAAAGTGAAATCAATGAAATTGGATTCTTTGCGCAGTGATGGCGACTTCGACTCGAGTTTGAAGCTGACGATCCGGCTTTGACGAAACGTATTTTTATATCTTCGACGAAACGTTCGACGAAACTTGTAGCAATTGCAAAATGTTTGCAAATTGTTCTGAAAAATCATTGTCTCGGCTGACGGATTGACACCGATTTTTTAGTCCTCGAAACGTTCGCGGAACTCCATCGTCCATTTCCCGGCGAGACGCGCAAATAAGCAATAAGCAATCTATCGATGCTAATGACAAGTGCACACGCTCGAGCAACCTCGTTCCTATTTTAGTATCTACTCGTATCTTTCCGCGAAGAGGCGTTACTGCTTTTCATTAAGTCGCTGCGCGACAAAAAGTGTCATGCTCTAGGACACTTGAGGATCCTTTCGCTCGTCATGCCTGATTGTCGATTCAATTTGTCACATGTGCATATTTTTTTACCCAGTCGTACGTGTATGTGTAACGAAAACAATCATAAATATTATGCATTAAGTCGCATAATCCATAATTATATTTCCGGAGCGAGATTTTGCAATACTTCTCAGGAAAGCGAAGCTTATCCATCAGCGAAGTACAGTTGCTGCAATAAACTACAAAAATATTATCATTTCGAATTTCCAGGAAAAAGAAAAAAACGTAACCGGAAACGCCGATAACAGCGTTATTAAATACGGAATGTCAAAGTTTAGATAAACTGATCTTTTTATTTTATAGTTTCTTTTAAATATAAATGTTTCCCATTTTTCCCATCTCTTTTAAATTATTTTTTAAATCATGTTTTTGAAAATTATATTTTTGTTTTTGTTTGTTAACTTAAATTTGAGAATACAATACTGATCGTTTCACGAATGTTATGTCGAGTTAGATGCGAAACGTGTGCCTAGTTAACGTGTGTAACGAGCGAACGCGACTCACGAGTCTGAGATGGCAACCTTGAAACTAGGCACTACTTCCACATTCGTCACTTCCATCAACTGGACGCTACCACTATCTCCCGTGTGCGACGAGCAAAACGGCCGACAACCGGTAACAGCAACAGCGGAAGGAACAGCGGCGGGTACAGCAATGCAGCAGCAACGACTAATAGAACAAGTAGAGAAAGGGCGAACGCAGGGTGAGCAGAAAGACGGGGGAGGGGAGGGGGGAGCCACAGTGTTGGCAGAACGAAAGAAAGAAAGATTTCTCCCGCAGGTTACACGCGGCCCTTTCCTTTTCCCGCGACTCTCCCTCTGTTCCTTTCCGCCCTCCCTTTCCGTGTCCGGCTTTCAGCTGTGAACTCACTCGTCGTGTACACGGAGAGCAAACCGGATTTGCAATAAAACGAATCCTATCTTGAAATGTGCAGGACCAACCAGTGAGAGGATCTAACATACAGCACTCAAACTGGATCTCTTTCCACTTCTCGCTCCGTGTTCTCTTTCTCCTTTCTCCTTCCGCCCGCATCCCCCGCCCGGTCATCTCTTCGTTCTTCTCATGTTCCTCGTTGTTTCTCCCTTTGCCTTTCGCACAATCTCTTTCGTGAGAGAGATATGCCCTTCCTCTCGCTCGTTGACCCGAGTGGAAGGAACGTCGAAAGAAGGGACTACAGCAGCTTCGAGTTGTGAGAAAGGTACAAGTACGATTACTTCGTTGTGGACGAGAACATTTAAAAAGAAACAAAGAAGACGCAGAAAGATGAGAAAGGTGAAGTAATATTATAAGATGAGTGATAATGAAAATGAGTGAAAGAAAAAAGGAGAAGGGAATGGAATTGAAAGGAAGAGGGTCAAATTGTCTCACGGAAAAAGTCACCGTGCTTTTGGCGATTGTTAAATATTATCTCACAACTATAATGCTTTTCAATATAGTTTTCAAGGATGATTATTCATTTGCAAAAATTAAAAAGAAAAATTAAGTATCTATTTGCGAGATAATATTCTATCTATTTGTTTACAGCTATTCTTATCTATTTGTTTACAGCTTAGCAAATTTGTATATATTTTTGAAAAACTGTTTAAAATTTATTATAAGCTTGACAAATTTGGATAAATTTTCATTTTTATCTAAGAATACATTTACCAATTTACTAATCTGTACAAATATTATAAAATCGATGAATGAAAAGACTATGTGTGTGTGTGTGTGTGTGTTTTTCTAAACAAAAAGATAGCACGTGTGCGACGAAATGCAAAGACCACGTCATTTGTAAGACTGAAGCTTTCGAAGCCTCAGAAGCATAAACATGTCACAAAGCGAGAACAGAGGAAAGAGCAGAGTGTTTAATTGCATGTGTGCTGAGGCATCGAGAAGAGGAGGACCTTGTGATTCTTCTCTCCCTCTCTCTCTCTCTCTCTCACTCCTCTCTTCCGCGCATAATGATAAACAGCAGCCGCGTGCTCCCAGCAGCGATTACGCAACGCGCTTGGCCTTCTCGCGTACCGATTGTAAATTAGACCGCATCATAAATAAATAAATAGTACCTGGGCGCGAACGGCATTGCCAATGATATATTGGTGGACCGGACTCACGACAATCAGGCGTGAATTAATTATATACGTGCAATTAATATATCAGACTACGATAGCGCGCAAGTCAAATATTTGCGCGTAAAGCATCGCCGTGAGAATCGCGACGTTTCCTCCGGAAATAACACGCTTGCTTTTATACGTCTGATTCAACTAGGCGAATTATTCATCGATAAGTCATTTTGCGCGTCAATGATATTTATTTATGTATTTTTAGATTTGCATAGTTTGCGAGGTTTTATTCGCGAAATAGATGTTCGCAAGAAAAATTACCTAATCGTCGATACCGGACGTGCTAATCTCGAGGAATCTGTACGAGAGATATTATTCGTTACTTTGTAAGTTTATATTTGCTCAAAAGGTCAGGGATTTCTCATCGATTAAATGATCAGTTGAATTGACATTTTTCATGGTTATATGACAAAAAGGATAAAAGGATAAATTTTAAATTGGCGAACATTTATTATTTGTTCAGTTTTTGGTTCAGTTTGGAGATAATCAATTAATAACCAAATTAATCATGATGATAATATATTCCAAGGAACAAAAAAAACATACTCTGTCTCTTTCTTTTTCTTTCGCTTCCATGTTATTATTTATTTTATCAAAATAAAAATAAAAAACAAAAATAATCATAAATGGTATTTTTGTTTTTATAATTTTTATATTTTTAATTATTAAATGTTTACGTTAAATAGTCCATCCAGATACATCACACTATACGGATCTACAAAAACTCCAGAGTTAATTGACTGTAAATTGAGGTTACGCAGTGTAACGTCATTAGGTATGTTACCATTGTAAGTGCGCAATATTTACCCACTTCTGAGTGTTGAAAAGAATCACACGAATAAATTGCGATTTTTCGTTTCGCCAGCTGCTTTTGCATTGGCGAGTGCGGAAGGCCATAGCAATTAGAAGAAGGAAGCTGAAAGTACATCGAGATAGCAAAGATGCCGTCACATCAAATCCGCATCGGCAGCGGCATCAGCTGTTTCACGACCTCTTTTCGTCCGCGACGGTCCTCGGATGAGATTCGTCTAATGTGCTAAGTATAGCCGTTGTTGCTGCAATCCCGCATACGCATCGTCATGCGTACCAGATCCGATCGAGATGACAATCCGCCTTGGAGCGACGAGCGGGGATAGCGACATGAGAACGAAAGATTAAAAGCGGATTAAAAGCGAGGGCGGTACGAAAGTTCGCATGTCGTGCCGCATGCAAACCGTTCGCTGAATAATGAATAACCGGCAATTAAACACTTAAATTCTTGTTAAAGAAAGTGATTAAGAATGGCGTTTAACAAACGATGTGATGCGATAATATGGGCGCGTATTCGGACTTGCATAACACTTTTGACACGACCCTGTCACGATCGACTCTCGTTTTGAAATGTTAGAAACAATCGCGTGTCTTCAATAACGACTTCGTTATATAAAACACTGACAAAGCATTTATTAATTCATACGCTTCGATGTACTTTTCTGACGGTTGACGAGTTTTTTTTTCATGTAACTGTTTTTACTAAGCAGTTCATAATTAATCCGTAATATTTTACTCTTATGTAGAACAAGCTTAATATATACAGGAATTTAAATCAGTATCGCCGTACAGTATTTTACTTCTCAAATTTCATTCTAATAAATAAACAGATATAATTTGTTGCGACATTAAAATCTTTGAACTGAGCAAAATTATACTGGTTTTCAATCGTAACTCTGCCTCTCTGATTGCGAGCTACGGGTTTATCGATCGAACGAAAAACTGTGGTCCAGTCGCGAAGTCCACGGAGTGGTGGACATTAATCGGACGGTGTTTACCGTCGAATCATTCAAGCATTTCGCGATCGATCGCTCGTGAAACGCCTGAGTCGCTGCAACAAGCGACCACCATGTCGATATAATTCCACCTGATGAGAAAGAGACCTTTACGTGCCGCCTCCGTGTTTTTTGAAAGAGAATACGCGTAGGCGAGAAAGAGATAGTAAGAAAGAATGAATGGAAGAGTTGTGCGGAGTTATAAGAGAAAGGCGCGAGAAAGGAAAAGCTAGATTAAAATAACGAACAGTTTGTTGTTTTGCGAGCGCTTGAATGTAATGCGCAAATTCACTTTACTTTAATTCATTTTCGATTCTATCTTTATCTCGTTTTTATATTCAAATTACCATATATTTTAATAATCTAAAATGTTATAAAAAGCCATATTTAGTTTCAGTAAAAAAAATACATATATTATATAAATATATTTCCGTGTGATTTAAATCTTGTAATTTTAATGTCAAAAGCTTTTTAAAATTACAAATGTCACATTCAAAAAGATAAAAAAACGAAATACAAATACAAGAAATATAATAATATATTACAAAATATTGATGTAAAAAGAAAAAAGTAAATTGATGAACCAACATTCAAAACCATTTTGAGAGTTACAAGGAGAGTAAAAGAATAAAAGAATAGAGAAAAGGAAACCTGGGTATAGAAGGGACCAACTTCACAATGAATTGGAAGGAAATAAAAGCTGCGGAAACTCTGGAGATGGAAAGGAAGAAAAGATGGAGGGAACGAGGGCGGAGAATCGTAGGAATATGGACGCTTCACCAATGATGAATTAGAAAAAAGTATATCTGAAAGCAAAATAAGACGGAAGAAACGAGAGAGGGCGGAGAAATCGTAAATATAGAAATGGAGAGGGGAAGAAAATGTGAGAGGACAAATGGATGACTACAACAGAGAGAACGAGAGTGTCAGCAAGTGGCGAAGGGTACGAAATGACTAAAGGAACTAGGAAAAAGCTAATAACAGATCACTGCGACACTCGTGCTCCATTCTTACGCGCGCGCAGGCGTGAATACTCGTTCTTGTATTACACCATTGCGGCGACAAGGAATGCTTCCATTCTGTCGCGTCCGAATGACGAGGATAGGAAACCGGTGCATAGAGGCTGAGTTGGTGTACGTTTTCGCGTACACGCTGTAGAGCAGTACTGAGAGAAAGATAAAATAGAGGAGAAGAGGGAGCAAGAGAGTGGGAAGGGAACTGTAGAAAGGAGATAGGGATAGTCAGAACAGAAAGATAGGGGTGAGAAAGAAAGAGAGAGATAGAAAGGCGGGAGAATAGTGCTCCAATAAAACGGAGCGACCAGAGAGTGTGCTCTTATCGCCTTGTGCATGTGCACTGGCGGAACATGTAAACCACCGCGTGTAAGTGAAGACGTGGAACGTACACGTGTACTTATACATACGCGTGTGATCGCTCGTATGCTATAAAGAGAGAAAAAGAGTGTGTGAGTGTGAGAGAGAGAGAAAGCGCAACACCTCACCAATAAGACCTAGGCAAGAGAGCTATTTGTAATGCAATAGTGAGAGCACTAGTGGGGAAAGAAAGAGTGGAGGAAGGTAGTGGTAGGTGGAATACTTCTGGTGGGGGAGAAAGAGAGAACGACAGACAGACAGTAAAGAGGGAAAAAGAGAGATGGAGGCAGAGAGATGAGGAGAAAAGAGGTGAAGCAAGGGTGTGCGAGAGAGAAAGAAAGACAGAGGAAAGGTGCCACTCAACGAGGAACCAATACCATGATCGTTTTACAAATAAACTCGCGAACTCACAAAGCTTCCTCTCCGGTGCGGAATATAACGTAGGCAAAGAGAAACGCACTTTTCGGACCCTCAACCCTTTCTGGACCCCATAAATCTACGGGTCCACCTGGCCTCTTCTTTGCCACTACCACCCGCCACTATTACAGCTACTGTCGCTATCACCATCGTCATCACCATGACCACCACTACCGCCGCTGGTCGCTGTCGTGGTTGTACTCATTCGATACACGTTAGAGTATCGCTGATGTGCCACTACTACCAACGAGTAAGCAACCACCACCACTACCACTGCCGCCACCTCCTGCCGACCGTCCGGCTCTACCTCTCTTCACGCTTACCTAGGACAGAGAAAGAGAGAGCGCAAACGAGAGGGAGAGTGAGAGCGGGAGAGTGAGAAAGAGGAAGAAAGAGGTAGAGAGTGAGAGAGGGTCCCGGCTTTGCGCAAAAGTTACGACGGAGCGAGGAGCAGTGAGACACATCGCGGAGACCGGAAGAGAACCCTCTCTCCCTGAAGAAGTTCTCCGACGTAAAACGAAAGAGTGAGAGAGAGGGGGAGAGAGAGAGAGAATGAAACAAGAAGAAAAAGGCGGGAGAGAAAAATAGATAGAGACAGATAGCGAAAACGCGCGAAAAACTATACGTCGACTTCAATCAAGAGTGTCACCGCTTGTGTATATGCGGGAGTGCGATACGGACCATCACGAGGAAAGCTGACAACGTCGTCAAGTATCCTCTTCGCTGATTGCCGCGTGTTCACACCGCGAGGGCACACACGTGGTAACCAAGTGTCCTACTTCCGGATATCCTGCGGGAGGTGCATCAATTCGATAGGATCTCTTATAGTTACCCGAAGATCTTGAAGTTATCTCGTTAAAACGCCCGTTAATCTGCATCGATGTGTCGACTATCATTTTCAATTCTTTTGGAAGACAACAGAGCTATCCCCTGCTGAGACACATAATCCTCTATTTTTGTTAATTAGAGTTGTCCTTCATCAAGTACAAAAGAAAGGAATTTTAAGGAATTCTCCGATGGCTGACTTGACAGTTCCGATTAAGATTAAAATTTATTTTTTGAAACTGACTCATTGACGACTATTTAGAAAAGAGATATCAGGAAGTGAAGGAAATAAAGAAAAGAGAATAAGAGAAGAAAAAGGAAGAACAGGCAGAAGAATAAAACGTTAGAACAAGTAAAAAGAGAAGAGAATAAGAAGAAAAAAAGAAGAAGCTTCGAAACTGAGACCACGACTCGTTGCACGCTCGCCGCTTACGTACCAGCAAGAGCGGGCCGCGTTGTGTAAGAGCTGAAAGTAAAAGTTGAAACCGTCGACTTCACGGGAGCGCGTGCTGTACGCGCTAAAATCCAATCCTGTCTCCTGGATACCACCGAATGTCTTTTGCCCCTCTCTCTTTGCCAGTCTTTCTCCGCTGACTTCCAATTTTGTTCTTCTTCTTGAAGAAACAGAGAGAGAGAGAGACAAAGATAGTAATAGTGTATGCGTATGTGTATTCCTGCGTGCGCCCAGATTCGGATGATTCGCGGCGCCCTTGACGAGAAGGGCGCTCCAGCAATGAAGAATCTACGCGTCCCGAAGAGGGTGTAGAATACCAGGGAAAGAAGGAGAGAAGAGAAGAGGAACGGTACTCCGTTCATTGCGTAATAACATTTTCTAGTCCGCTGCTTCGTGAAATACACTCGCGCGTGGTATTTCGTTTGCGTTCGCGGAGGTGTATCGGCGCGTGCGGAGGTGTCTCGACGAGTTTTCCGTCGTCGGGGTGGACCTGGATCGAAAACGCAAGTCGTTGAGCTTCGGCCGCGAGCGACACGGCGCTGACAGCGAGAATGAACGATGGAAAGTGATCGGTCCCGCGCGTCTTACTCCGTCCAGCGCGAAATGTTCAAGGTCACAGTCGCTGGTATCCCACCGGTAATTCGTTTCCGGAGTTGTTAGAAAGTAGTCTTCATCGTCATCGTCGTCATCGTCGTTATCATTGTCGTTGTCGTCGTTGTCGTCATCGTCGTCGTCATCAACATTATCATTATCATCACCATTATCATCGAGTTGCATCCTGGTAGCACCACCGTGGAAGGACTCGACGCACGGTATTCGCGTGCAAATTTAACCTGTCTCTCTCTCTCTCTCCCCCTCAGTTCACGATCGACAACACGCTCGCTTTTACCTCGCCGCCTCGTCCGGGCGCAAGAAGTTTCGCAAAAGGGATTACAACACGCAGAAGAGAAAGGAGACAGACAGACGGAAAGGGAGACGCGGAAGGGAAAAGGACAGCGAAGAAAGAGAGAGAGACAGTCCGAGACGGAGAGGGAGAAAAGGAGAAGGAGGAGAAGGAGGAGGAGGAGGAGGAGGAGAGGAACAGACCGCGATACGACAACCGTGTGCGCGAAAACCGCAGGAGGAGGACGCGGATTTCTCGCGCGGAGGACAGGAGTCCTCGCGATCGTCGTGTGGTTCGACGACGAGGACGAGGAAGGCGTCGAGCGAGCCGAGGGAAGGCTCGCTCTCTCGGAACGAGGAGAAAGAGGCGGAGAGCAGATCGCGGTAGCGAAGGACGAGTCTGAAAGACGATCCGGATGTGGCGAGATCCACTCGCTTTCCGCTCTCCCGCTCTCCTGCCGATCGTCGCGGTGCGTCGCGCCGCACGACGACGCTGAATTTGCGAAGGCGGCGCGAGAAATTTGGTAATTCACGATAAAGGAGCACACTAAAAGAATACGGGGAACCACCGCGGCAGCGTTCGCCGGGGGACACGCGGCTGAGCGGAATTAAAAGTGCGTTTAAAAAGGTTAGCGGGATAAAAAAGGTGCGCGCGCGAAAGGATAAGAGAAAGGAATAGGAGCCACCTCCGAGTCCTTGAAAGTACCCAACGGGTAAAAGTGCCGCGCGCAGAGCCAGCCGGTTGACCCTGGGCAGTCAACAGAGCAGACCCCGTTGGAAAGAAAAAAGTTCTCCGTCGTCACTGTCGTCATCATCATCATCGTCGCCCTTTATCATTGTCGCGGACATCGTCAAGAATCCCGACGGACGTTTCTTCACGGTGAATCCCCTTGCAAGTCAAGTTTAGGTAATCCAAATCGAGGAAGCGCGTTATACGTAGTGTGCGTGCGTGTATGCGTTGTGCACAAAACCACGTGTGTGACATCGCGCGAACGGGTGGAAGTAGAAAAGCAGCAAGACAAAACGCTTTGACAAGGAGGATCGTGAAAAACGGCTGATTGCGAATAACGACGTCTTCGAAGGCGGAAGATCCTCTACTCTGCTCCGACGTCGGCGTCGATATTTTTCTTCGTCGTGCGAGATCATGTTCACGAGTGTGAAGTGATACAAAGTGCCGATATCTCGAGTTCGTCGCGAGCGTGCTCGTGGTGCACGTTTCTCTCGTTCGACGTTATCGCTACTGATCTGTTTTTCTTGTGTCCAGTGGTTGTGATCCATACCGTGGAATATCAATGTACGTCACGTGCCCGCAGCGTCGTCCACGTCGCCGATGTCACGGGATCTTGGCTCGTCATCGCCGGCTTGCAAAGAGAATGTTTTTCACGTGACTCGACGAGATAGTCCTGTGGGATATATACTGCGTCGCGTTGCTCACCCTGGATACCGTCAGCAATCACACGTTGGACAGCGAGCGCAGTAGTAGAAAAAGCGCAAGGTGAGAAAAATGAGCACGACTCTTATAATTCATAGGTATGATTCGGTTACATAACGCTTTTTCTCCTCGGGAATCTGTTTTTGAGATCAAAACGGCGTTAGATGAAGCATTTCATCGTCTAATGCCAGTTAATTACGATGATCGCCGCTGATCGCTCTGATCGCGTTCGGTAAATCGATAGTTGCAAAAGGATTTAAAGATTAACACGTTCATTGTCATACGCACATCGCACGACACGCTTATTCCTCAGTGATATGTTCTACGTTTACACTGACGGCCGAACCTGACGTAAACAATCGACAGGTACCATAAATGTTCGTTGATAAGCGCAGATAAAAGCCTATAAGTTTGTTTTTCACACCAGTCATGTTTTGTTGCCTATAATTGTGACAAAGAATAATTGTGACAACGAATAATCGCGATTTGAATGATGCAAAATACATCGTCTCGCTATATGGAAATCTAGAGACTAATTTATGCTCCGAAATTGCTCATGCAAAGAAAACAATTCCGAATCGATGGTTCTGTATAATTGCTGATGCATAATGTCCCAAGAGTGCAGAGAGAAATTAAGCGAGGTAAAAAGGAGATGTATAATTAAAGATAAATTGTGCTTCGATATGATGAATTAAAACGGCTTCGACTCGATCTTTCTATTATCGTTTCATATTCTCAATGGAGTTGTTCTTTCTTGTGGCGCCTCGGCTCGCTCAAGTGAGGGTTAAGGATGATCGATGATGTAATGTTGACATAAGTATTGAAAAATGTTTGCAGTCACTTTTACGGATATGATATGATAAAGTGAAAGATATACAGGTATCGATCTATGACGACGATCGGCAAGAACGCGATACGATTCTTACATAGCGATGATTCTTCAGAATATCTTCAAAACGTGTCTTTCGACATTGTTTGTTATTAATAAACGGATTTTCATCCGTATACTTAGACATACTTGATATCATCTAATCCGTCAATTCTTTCACTTATCGTCGAAGCTCATTTTGTCATTTTGTATCTGAACGAAACAGTGAAATTGCCAGCGATAATGAGGCAATTATGTTGTGGACTGACATTCCATGCGATTGGATTGGCAAGAGGCGGTGCAAATTAATGCGGCGACATAATTGGAAGTAAAAACGACAGCCAGGCCTAACGTGTAACGAGAGACAGGTGGATAGATTGCGGTGAACAGCGCTGACAATGAGAAAATATGATCAGCGGAACCACGAAACGCAAATGACATAGTTATTGTCTAAAAAAACTGTTCCAGTTTCCATTTGAAAGATCACGCTAAATTATGTAATACACATAGGAGTATGCAATTAAACTCATTGAATAATAACTACGCTATAAGTCGACGAGATGCGATTGCTTATCACATCAATATCTATTTTATTGTATGATTGTACATATGTTTATTTTACCGGTAATACCGTGGAAAAAACGTATGCCTCGCCATCACAGTGAAATAATGAGCAATTGTAGAGACTCTTTCCACTTGCGTAATTCGATAAAAAAGACGTGAAAATTATTCGATTACATTACGTACGTAACCATTTTTTTAAATAAATATTCGTTTATTCCTAGTAAGTTTATTTCCATCTTGTACATGATAAAATTTTAGTAATGTGTTTTATTATTAAAATATATGTTTTATTATTAAAAATATTTTATACATATTAACATTCTTATGATGAGTCATATGTGAAATTTTAAAAGTGACATTTTGATCGCTGCGATGATTTCGAAGTTAGTCTTGGAAGGGAAAGCAAAAAAATATGAAAGAGCAAGAAAAAACAGGAAATCCGAGTGAAACCCGTCTCTGCAGCGAATGAAATACGCTTAATATCATACGTCGTAATAGACAGCTGTAAACTCTCTCGTGAGAGACGAAGGAGACGCGGGAAGGAAAACTTCTGAGCATAATAATTCAAGTTCAGCGGCGCACCATGGTCGCAATATGGACGATTGTTGTGTAACCGTTTCAAAAGAAAAAGACAAAACGGAGAAGAAGAGGAAGGGAAAAAAAAGAAACGACGAGCCGCTCCTCTCGCGGAGTACAGTGTGGTCATCAATGGCGTGGAATGACGAATCGGAGAGAAAAAGCGATCTCCAGTCAAGGTCGCGTATCGAAAGGTGCCTCTGCGCGCGTTCGCCATTTCGCATTCATCTTGCCATTATCTTGCGGACGAGAGCTCGCACGGTGCGTTCTTACGTTCACGGGCTGCATAAAGTGTGCATCGTATATACCGCGAATGCAGCAATAAAATCACCATCGGACCCCGAAAGGTGAACCAGTCGAAATTCCGTGTTTCCGCGACTTTTTGCTCGTGCCACTTGACGCGCGCGTCGCTCTTTTCTGGATACGACAATAATCGCGACGCGAGAAAGTTTCTTTGGTAAGCGACAGCAGATGCAATTCTCTTTTTAAGATACGCGTGCGTAAATTAAATTTAAATATGCAAATCCGATGTTATTCAGAGGATTTATCAATTATTAATTCAATCACTTTTGACAGAATCTAAACAAGGAAATAGCGTTTCATGATTCAGATGTTTCACTTGTACGTTTTTCTACTTTCATTATTTTTCTGAATCACGCGCTCTGGGACTCTATCTCCATTCCATTTCTTTATATAATTTATTTTATCTTTATTCTTCTTTTAATATTTTTTCACGTGAAACAGATAACAAAAAAACTTTTAAGCTTATTAAATTGTTATCTCTTAACTGAAGTAAAGTATTCGAAGGAAATCGAAACAAGTTAATTTTTCTGAGTAAAATCGATGTTGCAGCTGATAATTCTTAATGCTTAAAAACGTTTAACACAAATCGCAAATGAGTTTCCTCACGTTAATTAGCGACAGCTCGCTACGAAGTTATTCGCACTACCGTCGGCGCGAATAAATTTGACTATGTCAACTATCTGATTTCACTAAACTATACATCAAGAACCTAATTCGCAACAAAGATTTATGACCAAATCATTTAACGTGCGACCGCAAACATTTGATGATAATTATTTATGCCTCGAATACATTCCATCGTCATTCTCCTTAAATTTGCTGAAGCCACTTCGCCCAGCTTCACGTACAATTACTACGTGCGCGGCCATGAGAAAAAGATGAGCGAAAAGAGTATCTCCATGCCAATTATGAATAATTAATATCCATTTACGTTTGCTAATTGACGGAGAAAAATGTTGCATGTAACGTTTCGCTGGGAAAGAATTCTTGTATCTTGCGAGAATTCTTGTATAACATTCGATTAAGAAAGAGATTTCTTCTTTTTTATAATTATAAAATAATTTTTGTTTAAATGCCATGTTAATAGCATTGAGTTTTGTCGTTTTCAAATTATTATGGGATTAACTTGTCATTGTCAATCCAGATCATTTTACTTGTTTTTTTTCGAGAATATTTTCAATTCTCAAGTAATCGGTAGCAAGATAAAAGTTGCAAGATCAATGCAATTAATTAAGGAGATAATAAACGATTTTGTAATCTATAATATTATCAGACGTTCATCTGATACACACTGATATCAATCAATTGATTTAGAAAAAGTGGAAATAAGCCAGGAGTGAGTAATATCGGATTTGCGTTAAATAAACTGACTCGATTTATTTCTGTTAGTGACGGATAACCTGTCGAATCGAATGTGATTTTAATTGTCAATAGTTTCCAGTCATTTTCAAGGAAGATACTATTTCTTGAAATGATTAGGAGAGTGTCCGCGAATGAACGGAAGAATACACGTGGAGTTATCGTAATGATTCTATTGAGTATTCTATTATCGCAGACTTGATGTCATTAACGTGGATATCGCGAGATAACCACAATCTAGATAAACGGCGCAAGAGCTAATTGGATATTCGTAAACCCCTTATCGATCTCGGTATCATTTTCCGCGTTTCCAAAACAAACAGGCTCATAACGCTCGCTCGTGCAAGCTTTTTTCCAGACGGCAACAATTAAAACTTGTAAAACTACACAGCTGCTTGAGATAAACATAGTTAAAACGGCTAAAGTAACATTCTGCTTTTTTGCAAAATATAGAAATAAAATAAATGACTTACGCTTAAGATATATATGCTCGCATTAAAAATAAAAAGAAAAAAAATATCCGCGATTTGCACCGCGAATTGCGTCGATCCGTCTCGAAGGAAGACAATGCACTTTTCTTCGTGTGCTTCATATTTTCGCTTCGTACTTTTCCACCTTCCACGGTTCGTCCGTTCCCTTCTCAGGTGTTTCTTCTTCGCGATAAGATGCTTATTAAGACGCTATTCCCGGTGTGCGAGGTCCGGATTGGTCGAACGGCACGTTAAATGAAGTTGCAATTAAGAGAGCTAAAAGCTACGCGGCCGACTATGCCTTCTCAAGGCCTCGGGCCTCGCCAGAGCGTACTTCCGCTTCTGATTAGCTTCCTCTTTTCCCATCGTCCTCGCCTCTCCTTCCCTCCCCGCCGCTCTCCGCACATCCTATTCCTTCCCCCGTCCTTTCTCTTCCCATCATCCTTTTCCCTTCTCTTTTTTTCTCCCGTTTCCCCTTCACATCTCTCCTCGCGGTCTCTCTTTATCTCCCGGCCTCTGCCTTATCTCATACCGTGAGAATCCGCGCGTGCGATTCACACCGCGAGGGAGGAAGTTCTTATTCCCGTTTCTCGCCACGGCGCTTCTCTCCTTTCGCGATCGATTCGCTCGACGTGACTTTGTCCCGTGAATCCACACTTGTTGATCTTACCAAGCTGCGCATTACTTACCACGATCGTAAGATCAACATGAATCTGACTGTCATATGTTCTACGATTACAAAAAATTTTAATACTACTTATTGAAGAAACAATTCATTGATCATCGGAGCTTCATTGAAAAAGTATCAGACGATTGAGAAAACTAATAATAATGGGCAGTCATTGAATTGGTTATTACTATCATAATCATAAATAATTATAGCGACTTTTAGCGTTATAATTATAAATTATTGAATGTCCTTGTTCAAAGATCAACCATAGCCGTTTCTTCTTATAGAAGAAATTATCACGTAATTCTAGAGAAACAAAGCAATGGCGTCTGGTTTTTATTTTTAGAATTCTTCCAGAAATTTTCGAACGGTCAATTTTATTTTTATCCAACAAGTATCCGTATGATAGTCGGATGCCTGCGCAATATCGACGTAATACGGGCACGGTTAGATGCGTGTAGATGCGAAAGACGATACTTTATCTGAATCTACTAGATTGGTGTGGACATTCAAACTAACGACATGTAATGCGCATCGGTTTGCATAAAGTTGCACGTTTATGAACGTACGGCGAATAAATTTATGTATAAGTATTGTCTGCTGACAATCGTAGAATTGCGGGCAAAGATATCGCAAGTTTGTTATAAGTGCGTCAGGAATTCGAAACTGCAACTGTCCGGAAAGGTTTTTCGACCAATTCGTGTTCGATCGATAGGACTTCAACAATACGGGAGCAAGTAAATAATATGTTTCCGAACTACGAAAGTTATCTCGCTGCAGTGAGAAACTAATTCCGGATGATTGTTCACGACTGTCTTCTCGTTGTGGGAAACTCGTTGATAGAATATAGAGGAACACGGGGAAATGACCGTTCTATTAAAGTTACCGCCGTCGCGTGTAATAGCAAAATTAGCCGTGAAAATCGATGTGCGAGCGAACGTGGTAGATAGTTATGGTTATGTATTTGTCGATTCACCGAAGTGAATTTAATTGGACGCTCATGTAGCGTGTATTATTATTACATTGACATATAGAAGCGCCATTAGAATCCATGTGACATTTATCGATATAAACCGGTGAATGTAATCCTTTATAACGGACAACATTTGTACTCTTTTTGCAGTCGGAAAAAATATCTTTCAAAGAGAGAATAAAATTAAAAGTGGAAGTGCCAAAACTATAAATGGAGGGAATTGTAATATTTAATTTACCACGTAAAAAAAAACCACAACGGATGGAATGAATACTCCGCGAAAGTCGAGGAACGAGTGAATTATAATCATGCCGAAATTTTATTCGTTTCATGCCAATGTGATTTCAGACCTTCTCGAGCAATCTGTATAAGGCAAATATATCTAGCAACTGGGAAACTAAAAGTGCATGTCGGCATAGCTAGAAATTGCACATTTGCGATTGAAAATACAGCATTACGAATCGTTCTAACGACCGCGTGGAAGGAGAATAATTTTTGATCCAGATGTAACGCTCGCAGTTCAACGGGCTAACAGCTCTACAATTCGCAGGACGGCGATTAAGGATTCGAAATTCACTGTTTTCCTCGCGCTTACTAAATAGCCACGGCGGCTTGCGAAAAGCCGTGACTCCAATGATTTAGGACGTTAGGCGAAAATGTTTCGCCGCGTACTTTCACCTGTGCCGAGTCGCGCCGAAATGGCAGGTACGATTACGACGGCCGATGAAATTTCCGTCGATTGTACGAAATACGGTTGTTCGCGTTGTGCCGTCCTAAATATCACGTCTCTAAATGAACTTCGTGCGGAACGCGCCGTGCACCTCATCATAATTTGCGAAGAAAGCTTCGTAGGAATTCTACACAACTCGTTCCGTACACGACAGAATAAACCAATCTGAACGTGTCGCAACCTTGAATGTTTGGCACTCGAGACTCTCGTAAATTCTCTTGCGGAATTTCGAAGTAGTTTGTTGTTGATCATGTGTCATTCCAATTTACAATCTGCTCGAACTTTTAAGTGATTTGTCAATCAGGATTTTTACCATATTTTTACCAATTGCTCTTACAAATTGAAACTTAATAATTTAGTTTTTTCATTACAACTATAATTTTATTTTTAGAGGTATTATATGTGATATCTTTTGTGAGCTGAAAGGATAAAAATGTTTTATATCTATTCTATTTATTCTCTTCTATTTATACCTCTTTTATTTTGTAATGTTTAAGTAAAGAAAGAAAAAGATAAATGAAGAACGAAATATGAAGTTTGACTCAATCATTTTCTAAGAACATGTTTCACAAATATACGTGATACACATATATTGATCATGAGCATTAATCTTCGTCGACATTGAAATTTGCTGCATATTAGTGCAAGAAATATTACTTAGTATCACCAAATGTACAACGCACGGCTAATATTGTAAATTGAAATGCTACACGAGGAGAGATTTGCATTCTACGATCTTATGTTATCCCACGCACGTAGAAGATCATTGTTCGAATTTATTTCCTTGTTACCTAATACTCTGCTTTTGGCCCTTTGATTGCCAAAGAGACAAACATATACACATTTCGAAATCAAACAATTCGAAAACAAACGATATCTTATCACTTTCACGACAAAGCTAATTGTAAGCACCACCGTTATTATTACGTAATTTAAAAGTCACATCTCTTACGAGATTGTAGGTTCCCCCTTGTGTTTATTTTCGGTATTGTTCGATGACCGGTTACGATAATACCGAAAATGAAAGGATTATTCGTAATTCGAGCCGCGTTGACCGTTTATATACATTCGTTTATATACATTCCATGTAGACGTGATACTATACGAACATAATTTCGCCACCGGAATATTACACAATTTTACAGCTTGGCGAATGTGCGGCTGGATCCCGTGCCTGGCGTGGCGACCGGCGGGTCGTAACAGAAAATTATCGTAAAGCCGGGCGCGGAATCGCATGACGGGAGAGCTCGCGCCCACGCTGGGCTCGCGAGAAAACATAATCGTCCCTCGCCGCTCTTACCGCAGGAAAGCTTGCGTTACGATCCGCGATACCGCGGATATAACGTAGGTACGCCGGTCGCCTCTGCACAGGTACACGACCGCCCGCCTGGTATTTTGCCCGCTCGTTTCTGGGCCCGTTCTGGGACTCGTGGCGATTGTAAATCTCTTGCGGGCCCCCGCGGGCGGCTCGGGTATATACCGCGAGTAACAGCACGAGTAACAGCGGCCCCGCGAGTACCTACCTACCTCCGCCAACCCTTTCTACCTTTCCTTTCACTTTCATCTATCGCGGGGCCCCGGCTCGTACACTCGAGGCCCCTTCGGGACTCGCTCGCTCGTTCGCCGCTGCCGCCGCCTGCCTGTTACACGCCTCCATGTAACGTACCCGTATGCGACGCAGAAAAAAGGATTGTATTATTGAAGAAACGGTAGCGAGGAGGTACGGGGGCCGGGGCCCCTCCGGTCGATCCGATGTGAGTACCTAACGGGTGGAAAGATTCATCGACTTAGCTTTCTCCCGCGTCTCTCGGAGTCTTCTTCTCTTAAGAAAGAGTTTCTGCGAGAAATGACAAGAGAGAAAGAATATTAATGATATATTATATAATATCTCTCGACCATTTGATACGTGTAATTCCATGTGATGAAAAAATTGCGGAAGTATTTCAGTAAATAAGATCAAGTAGCGAGATAGATTAATGTATCTCCCGATCCGTAATATGTTTTCTTAGACTTAAGAGAGTCTTGTAGAAGCACGTCTTCGGAAAACCTTTATGAAGGTTATTACGTCGCACGCGCGTAATAGTTCCAACACGGATAGGCTAGTAACGAGCGAGCGAATTGATGTATGCCTTTAGGAGAGCATTGCTTAAAAGATCTTAAAAAAGATGCACCTAGCCGTTAAGAAAATAAACACGCTATTACTCGACGCGTTCGTAACCACACGTTGTAGTTACGACCGTAGTTCACTATCGGAGTTTTCTCTAAGCGAGTCGTAATCTTGCGAGCGCTCGCATCATGAGTGTGTGTTTCACGTAAAAAATTATTTTTCTACTCGCACAATTAGCTCTATCGCGCCTTATAACTTCATTCGCTTTAAACCTGTAGAATGCGTATCTGTAGATGCAGGATTCTCAAAAAACTGTCGCATTTTCGCACTCGGTTATGCATTTTTATTACGACTGTATGTTAACGACTTATCTTTTCGATTCTATTCATTGTTCTATTTATAGTTATATTTGGAGTGATTCGGAAATAAAAGATTAAGTATTCAATAACGTAGGGAACGTAGACCACATCCTCGAAATTACATTCTCTCATTACGATCGTGGTCGGTACATTATGTTCGTAACGTATGACGCACTGGGGCGATGCGCATCGGGGAGGACTGTAATTTTGAAGTAACGACTTGTGCTCACATGTTGTACGTCTCTATTGTATATCGCATGAAATACGGTCGGTCGAGGGGTCGAGCCTTTCGTGCGACAGTGAAAGTGTCCCAATTTGGAACACAGAGAAAGAGTTCACGCGGTGCTGCCAGTTAACATACACGTACACCTTTACTGATACGTCTCGACGTTTATCATTTCGTTACAAGCGTATAAATACTTAGCAACGAAAATATCTTACATATACATGTAAAGATACATATATAAAATACATATGTATATTACTAAAAAGGATGTATCGAATCGTATGGTGTTATTCACGTAAAAAAATAAACGAATAAGCGGTATAATTATAAATAAGCGAAAATTGAGAAGAGAAAAATGAGTAATAATATTGTTAAAAGTATTGTTAAATATTGAGAAAAGTAAGTAATAATATTGTTAAAAAGCGATGCAAACGTTAGTTTTTTTGTGGATTTTATTTCATACTTCTATTGCTTTCATTATTTTAATAATCTACTTTTATAATATAATTAATAGGTATTGTGATGTTTTTAAAGCACGTATAGTGAATTATTATTGAATTATGTTTTACCGTCAATATTTTTTATTCTATTACGTAAAATGTAATTTGCATTTGCACTATTAAAATGATACCGCTAATTAAACCTTGAGTAAACCTTGATAGAAATATTCAGTCGCTGAATCAAATATATTGCATGCATTTAGATCGGTATTAATAAAGATATGAACAATCGGAATAATTAGCATTTTAATGTTCTACGCTTATCTGCACAAGCTTTTGCTTTTAGATTAACCACGTTTCCGCTTTGTAATAACGTTCTAATTGTAATGTTTTAATTAAGCAATGGATAAAAACCACATAGCTGCAATTTATATACTAATATCCACTTGTATTTATAATAATGTCAGTTATTGTAAATTAAAATTATTTTGGCAAGATTGCCAGACAAAACAAAGAAAACGCTTTGTAATATAATTACGATTTTTCAGTGAATTGCTTTGAATGCGTGCGATTCTATGTTACTACCATTATTATTTAGTAGTTGATATCGCTATAGCTACTAAAGTTAAATGCATTAAGAAATCCGTTTGATTTGGCATTCTACTTTCAGAGCCCGTGAGAGAAACTCGCATTCGCGCGCTGCATTCTGCGAAACAAATCCACACGTTCGAATTATGAAACAAAAATGACTCGTTTGTGTCGCCGGTAATCTTCTCGGTTTCCTCGACTTCCTCCACGCGTTTTCACCCGCACATCCGAGTAGCCGTTTGCGAAGGCGGACTTTCTTGCTTACGTGTCCGCTTACGTACAACTCGGCGCTCTCGTGTACACCTAACTGCCAACGTAATTTCTCCTTCGCCATTGTTACTTTTAAACGATCTCGCAATCGTCGTCTCGCTCTTGTGACATGCTAATCATCCCCGGAGCTTGTTACGTCGTGCCGCGGAATGGGCGACCCAGATAAGGAATTTCGTTTCGTTTACGATAAGTCGTCCATCTCTCACGGTCATTGCGAAAAGTTATTACGGCCGATTAGCTGAAAGATAAACTTAGACTTGCAACTTCGAAAAAATTCATGTATGAATTTTATTTGCTAGTTTTTGAAATAAAATTCGTTACTTAATATAATATGTATAATTCGTGATAAATATAAAGGAGATGATTTTTATGATAATCACAATAAAACAAATTTAATAATAATTTTACATCGTAACATGTTTAATAATAATTTTACATCATAATATTAATTGTGATAAATTTGTCTGCGACGTATACAGTGGAGTCTCGGTAATCCGAGCTCCGATAATCCGAGTTTCCAATAATCCGAGCTTTTTTTTTATATATCTAAAGATTTTGTCTAAAAATATTGTCAAACATTTAATTAATTTAATACATAAAATTTTAATGTATATATTTTAGCGTGATTTTATTTCAAAATTTCATTTATTTCCTATCATTCCGAGTTTTTTGATAATCCGAGGCGGTTCCATCGAACTCGAATTATCGAGACTCCACTGTATATAAATAAAATATGTAGTTATTTACACTATTCAGAATTTAAATTTACTGTTATTCTTGTATTTCAAGAAAAGTAATATTTTAATATACAAATTTATTTTAATTGATACATTCAAATACATAACTGTGACATCCCGACTGGCCAACGCTGTGATAAAAATAATTCACTATCCATTTTCAATTCTGAAGGTAAAACTTTTTATCATTATAACAAAGATGAGATGCAAATCTGCGTTTAAACAAAAAAAAAAGAAAAATGGCTAAGAATCATTTTGTTAATTAATTTATTTCTTCGGATTAATTTTTATCTTCGAAAATGCGAGTATCTTTATTGCTTCGTTAACAGCTAAAAGTGAAACGTATCCGTAATTATAAATTGAAATTTTATGAGATCACGTATTACTAATACAGAAACTCTCATAATGGGTAATAAACATAGAAATTCGAAATTAACTTTTCTCTTAACCGAACACTTCGTATTATGTTTTGGTCCGTCTGTCATTTGCAATTCAACTTTATTAAGTTATTTTACACTCTCTTGAGTACAAAAAAATTTATTTGAATTGTAAATTCTGTTTCAACTCTTTGGAATCGCCGAAATTTACGGTTTCGAGTATAAGTTTCTCTGTTTCTTTTTCCCTCCCCTCTCTCTCTCATTTTTTAAAATAAAGACCTAAACAAAAGACATTTCTTCACCGGTAACACGCACTTTTTGGACACGGTAGACGCTTCTGGCGTGTACTTCGCATACTTGTGCGCGAATAGAACGTGAATGCGACGAGAAGCGCGCACGTTTAACGACAAGTCTCCACCCACGATGTGAGATCATTGCGATTACGTAAGTGTCCAGCGCGCGGTGTGTGCCGGACGGGCGTAAAAGTATCGTGTGGCATACCGCTTTGGTGGACGTTATGCGTTGTTGTTTTGTCGATGCAGTCCTTCTACGTTGCAATTGAATTTCGCGAGAAAAGGGAAATCGACGTAAGCGCGGGGAATTTGGACGGTGAATTTTCTGAGAGTTGCATCGCGGAACAACTTCGCGAAACGGATTTCAGGGTTGCAAGGATACAAAGAATTTTAAGAATCCATTGTAGAATATCTTTACGTGTGGGAAATGGGAGGAATATTTTCCTGAAAGTCTGTATATCGCAAATACGTGACGATCGCAGATAGTTCATCCGGGATTTCTTTGGCGTAACGGGATGCAAATTATAGGATGATAGATAGATGATATCTCGTTGAGATATAATTAGCATATTAATATTCCAACTTCGTTTAAATATTACCATGAATTAATTATACATATATACATAGTATACATGCAATCTTAAATTGGCGCAATTTGAAAGAATTATATATGTATATGACAAACGGGTGTGGTGACGCGTTCATAACAGAATGCACTCTTCTCGCCTTCGCTTATGTAACATGTTCTTATAAAGATGACAGAAGTTACCTTCAACATGTTAACGAAATGAGAAAAAATGATTAAGTTATTTGATAAAATTTTCGCGAGGAAAATAATAGACTTTAATATTCATAAATGAAGCGGAGAGCGAATAAATAATCTAGGATTTTCTACACCATGTTTGAAATTTTAAAGGAGTCGGTTTCAATCCCATTAGAAAAGTGAAGGCGTGATGACGAGAGGATCGATCGTGAAAGATGAAGTTGCGTAACGTTTGAAAATGTCTACGTAACAGATCGGAAATCGTTGCTAACCGCCGCGAAGATCCCGTCACGAGCGATCAAGCGCGAATGAACAAATGGATAATCGAAGGCTTAGATCATCCTGTCGATCTGGTTAAAGTGTATCTGGGTAAAGCTATATTGATTCTCAAGTCTTAATCGATATTGATCTATGGTGTATTTTCTGCGACGACGACACGCGACTAAATGGATCTGTATAGAAAGAAACGCCGCGCAACGATGGAAATAAGAAATTATTCAAGGCTGCCACGTGGCACAACATAATTGTCTGATTAGCTATGTAGATGAAAGTCACGTTACGATTAAAGTGCAACTATAAATAATCATATAGAATTCTATACAAGTCCTATTCTATGCTTCCGGTGATGACAAGCAGATAGAGCAAAATCGTTATTTACAAAGGGTTCTCGGTATATCGAAAAGAATAGAGCAATATTAAATTGACATTAATGACAGAAATCAATTTTTATCAGTAATAATGAAAGCTCCAGAAGTGAGAGAGATGATGGTTTTGCTTTCTCGAGAGAATGGACTTTCGACAGTTTCGTTCTTTAACTCTCAAGTTACGTACCGTGTCACGCATTTGTGTAATAAGCTGGAATTACATTCTAAAAAGACAATCGGTATACTTACGTCACATTTTCTCATCATTACATATAAGGAATCTAAAAGGTCTTCATTTTTCAAATAAACTTTTACATCGAATTAACGGATGCCATTTCCGATTTCTCGTAAATGTTAACTCGGAGTTGTGGCTTTTCGAGGAACGGAGATGCGTTATTAGAATAAAATGCGAAAGAGAGTCAGAGTTTAACTTACCACGAAACAATCTTCACTCGCACGCGGGTACCTTGTTTCCGTCTGACTCATTTACGGCAAGGCCATGCCAAAAGCGGTGATCTTAGCTATGTTAAAATAATACTCGCGAGGCATTCCCGAGGTGGAGAATGTAAATGCGACTTAAGAAGTTGCTCATACAGCACGAAAAAATTCATCTACAATCTTCCGATTTCCATTGCTACTTCGTTGCAACTCTTTTTGCAGCTTCTATTTGCATTAAAAACCGCTCCGACCGCGCTATTCGCCGCGTTAATAACAATATCGTTAACAGTAAATATGACGGCGGAATGTTACATAAATAACATAAATAATGCTTGCTTTTGTAATGACATGCATTCTGATATACTTTAATATACAGTCTTAGAAAAAAAAAAGAATTTTATAATTTATTCGTGCCGTTTATGTTAATAGAACACAATATTATTTTATTTCTTGAATTTTCTATTCAAGTTCGAAGCGTTATCGGGAGACTTAGACTAGACTTAGACTTATGTTAAAATAAAACTTAAAAAAATTACAATAAAATAATAAAACAATAAAAAAATTAATACAATAACAAGTTTTCTGTCACTCTCACTCTTACTCTCTCTCTCGCTATAGAAATTTCTCAATTAAAATTATCAAATATTTCGTACAAACAAGAGTAACCTATGAGATTTTCGCTACTTAGGTGAAATTTTATTTCAATAAAATAAATTAGATCCTCAGAGCGTGATGCCTTTTGCGTATCCGGAGCGTCCGTCA
Source organism: Crematogaster levior (assembly GCA_901521435.1). Classification (NCBI taxonomy): domain Eukaryota; kingdom Metazoa; phylum Arthropoda; class Insecta; order Hymenoptera; family Formicidae; genus Crematogaster; species Crematogaster levior. The sequence continues at coordinate 519,177 of CABEGB010001258.1, read as the reverse complement.
CACGGGAAACTGCATAGCGACGAGGAAGAAGGAGAAAAAGAAGGAAGGAGAACCGCGGAAAGGGGAATAAAATGAGCGACTGAAAAGAGGAAGAGCGGGAAGCGTGTGTGTGTGTGTGTGTGTGTGTGAGAGAGAGAGAGAGAGAGAGATGCGAAGAGACATGGGGAGTTGTTCTTGCGTAACGCGTGCGCGTGCACGCGTGTCCCTCGCATACACTCGGACGATGTGGGTGTATGTAGATCTAAGTAGCGAAAGGTCATCCGTATAATAGTTTCCGATCGCGCATACATGCCCCGAGATCGGATCGCCGTGGATGACTAATCCGCGACCGTAGGTGCCCGTCAGGCGCGGCGCGTGCATCTCGCTGCGCAGTAAAAGCCGCTGCAGTTGACGAGAACGCTCTTTGACATTGAGCGCATCCGAATCTCCAGCGAGGGACTCGCCGTCACTCCCATTTCCACTCTCACGTCGCCCGCATGAGCGATAATATGAGGCATGACGTCTATGTATCAGAACAGAATTTATCCATTATGCAACAGCGACTATATTTTCAATGACTTTTTGAAAGTCACTCCTCTTTTCTTTTCAAGATAGCGTTGTTTTGTTGTCGGGTTTCTTAAGATTCACAAAATTCTTGGAAAAGCAGTAGAGAAATTTACGTAATCCGTGAGTCAGTTAAATATATCTTTTCTCTCTAGAGACGTAGAGGTATCAAGGAGTGGATCAAATCAGTTAAATTAATTAAGCTGAAATTATTTACGCGACATTACATAGTAATTATTGACGCATAAGATTCGCGTAAATCATGTACGCATCACATGAGTCTTCGGAGAAGAAAAGCGAGAGATTATAATCGCTCGCATCGGGAGCGTACAGACCAGATTCCCCTTCCGGGAATAATGTAAGTTCGTAGCAAATGTGATGTGGCACGGCGGACGAACGAAAGTATGCCTCGCAGGATGGTAATTACAATTTGTGAGAACGCGAGCGCCGCGGTTATCCGGTAATTTGCGCGGATAGCAGGATAAGAGCGTTTTACCTGCGTATCGTGGTCTTTACACGTAATCAAATTACTCGTTTTGTGGCGCGATTTATGTAACCCGAGCCGGCGCGTCGTCGACGTGCACTTTTTCTCCACGTGCAAAAGTCGCGGATTCGCCATGACGAAAGCGCGCGTTATCGCCGACATCTCGCAAAAGTGAGTCCGAGGGGCACGCAGCATCCCAGCACAGGGATTGAAACCGGTGTAATCTCAGGCTGAGTTCAGATTTCGTTGATACAGACGCACGAGAAACTAATCTGCATGTTTATTTGTAATAGTAGAATATACTGGTATTATGTCACTCTTTGAAACGGTTGATTTATTTTTCGTGGTTTCGAGTTAATAATTTTTTTTATACTCTCAAAAGAGAAACAGAGATGGAGGGGAGGGAAGATAGAACGTGTTTCTATTTTTTCTGCGAGACAAATGCAAAATAAATACAACGACTAACGAAATTGGCAGAGATTTTTAAAGAAATGCCATTTTGCGGTATTATTTTTTTGATACTTCGAAAAACTTTAAGTTTAATTAACTTTCATACGTATCTTCGTTGAATCTCTGTCGTTTGACATAAGATGTCAACAATATCTTATGTTATATTGTTAAAAAAAAAATTAAAATGTTATATGTTAATGATACGGTGCTTTTAATTATGCGAGAAAGTCTCTTAATAATTATCCATCGAAAGGGACGCTGGATAATTCTCTGGCGCTGTTCTCCAGGTCGTAAAAGTTACCGAAATGCTATCTGGCGTTCGTGGTATTTAAATTACTTTTGAAATACCAAATGGATGGCCGTGAGTATCGTTGGCAGCGATCTCGTCGGGCGCAGGACAAGAGTGCCCTTTGGATTACATGGCGGAGGAGGCGACGTTATTCATTTGAGAGAAACGATCGTGTGTTACGTAAGAGAAGGCGGTGTGTGGAGACGCTGATGGCATAAAGACCGATTCACATACACGCACACGCATACACATATTCGTGCTTATTCGCGCAAACTGTGCGGAATCGGCGTAAAAGAATAAACGGGAGTAATGCTGGTATTACACGAAGTCAGCAAAAGGGGGTAAATTAAAAAAAATTGCTTGCGCTGTAAAATTATGGTCGAGTTAGGGTAGATTCTCGGAGAATGAGCCGTTGCGATTTATTAATTACAAAATCGGGATAGGTATGCGTCGAAATTGTTCGTGATAGTCGACTTCATCGAGGACTTTTATGAAGATAGTGACGTACTCGAACAATTTATGATTTATTACGTCCGCTTTTTTCGAATCTTTGATGCAACGCTCATTATGCAACGCTCGAAAGATTACATATCTACATATAGTCGTGGAACGCCAAAATATTATTTTTATTTATCTCCAAGTTTTTTGAAATTTACTTGTATAGTCGGCAATGTAAAAAAATGCTTCAGCGTAACAATGCATTTCGTGCGTGCCGCTGGTTATTTCAAATACAAATCCGATTAGTTGCTTCGCGTTAATTCTCTCAATGCGTTTTCCTCATTACATAAATATTCGACCATGTGGCGTCGATATAAAAAAAAATCACGTCGTTTCAACCATACGAGCACCGTTGCGAATTGATAAAGAAAACGACAGATAGATGATGAGATTCCCACGGTCATCAGCGGCGCGACCTTGATGATTTCCTCGAACGCCCAACGTTGAATTTCGCCGATTTTGGTAGCATCGTCGATTGCGTATGTGCTCCGACGTTTCTCGTGAAACACGTTGGAACACGCAGAAGAGCACGACGCACGCGCACACCGAATGTGCCCTTCAGATCCACAATGATGGAGCGTGTCTATTAGAGGAGGCGATTGTTCTTATATAATGAATGGATCATGTAACTAGCCGCTTCGCGGACTCGCTTCGGGGGGGCTGAGAGGGACGCCTTCGCGCTCGCATGCACACACAGTCGTACGCACACAGATGCGCTGAAATATACGAGCGCGACGTGTACACATGAGCTCACACAAGGCCGTGGCCGCGTGTTCGCGTGCATCGCGTGTGTACCTGACGGACGGGTGACGTGTGTATGAGCGCGCGTACCAGTTAGAGCTACTCGACTAGCTCGGTACGTAAGTACAGCTGAAAAGGCTTTTTACTTTCTGGCCTTGAACGAAATGTATCCGGTGACTCGGCAAGAGCCGATCGAGCGCGCGCGGAGAACTTTTGTCGCTCCCCCGTGTGAAAAACAAGTTCACCGCCGCCCTCGACCGCGTTGCTATTTTTGGCACCCCGCTCTACGCAGCGGCCAATCGGTCGGCTGGTCCATCGCGGACCGAATTTCGCGTCTAATCACCAGAATACTAGCGAATAGCGTCGCTATTTGAAAGGGGACGAGACGTCATCACGTTGTAGTCCTCAAGTTATTCTTTACGCTAAGAAGGTGACGCGGATCTGGATGAGCAACGTGAGTCTCGAATTCAACGGCGAGACCGAGTCTCTGACCGAGTCCGTGACTTTTTGCAAGAGCGTTCTTTTCTTGCCGTTTAGTTTCCGTGACGCATAAATTTAATACGTGTTAATATAACACGAAATCACTGATAATCCAGGCCCTGTAGATTGATTCGAGCTTTGTGGCTCTATCTCCGTTCCCGTGTCCCGTCCGAACATTATACTATCAACTGTAATGGTTGTGTGGGAATGAATCACGGATCGCGGCGCACGATATACGATCGGCAGACATTTGCGTACAATTGTCCAAACGATCCCTTTCGTTAGTTCCCTTTTGTCAATGATGTCAAGATGAAAGACTAGCGGTAATATTTTTAGGAAACCGCATGAACACGCACGTACTTCCGCCGCACTCTTTCCGGGCAGGAAAGACAACGTTCCGGCGTTGTTCGTTTGGTACTCAAATTGTGAAAGGGCAGACAAGAAACCTTTTAGAAACGAGGAAGAAGAGGAGGAGGAGAGGATGTCGGAGAGAGCACGTCACAGTCGACGGAGCGATGCGCAAGAGGGAGAGCGTGAGAGACCAGGTGGAAAATGGCGATTCGAAATCGAGGAAAGGTGTGAGTCACCTCCACGGTTTCACGGGGTGTCATAACCCCGCTTGCAGCGTTTTCGTTTCCCCGAGACGCGAAGTGTATAACACAATGCGCGGCCGCGATACGGGAAGTCAGCGAACCACGAAGTTATTCTTGGACGACGGAAACGTAGACGCGTTCTCAAATCAACTGTCCGCGAATCGAACAAAAACTAGTCCACGTCGAAAATAAGCGCAAACGGATGTTTTTATTACTGTACGCTACCGACGGCAGCTCTTAAATGAAGGCTGATAGCAGAGAGAAGAATTTTTCTTTATAAAAAGAAAAAGAAAGAAGTTTTATTTTATCCTAGGCCTAATCACGATAGTTATAGATACCATTATTATTTTGATGCATGTGACTGTTTGAAAAAGCAATGATTCCGCGCAATTTTTCTCGAAAGAGACACTCGTGGACTTTGTTACACGAGTGAAAAGGAAGTACAGTCTTCATCGCCCAATAAATATCATCAGTTCGAAGTTTCTTCATGTCTTCATTTTTTCGACAAAAATATCTTCGCGGGTAGAAGCGCTTCTCGAAGCTGCTTGTCCCCGCTTAATGTATCGTGAAAGATCAATGTGTCGCTTGCTCACCCGCGATACTTTCAGAAATCATCAATCCGAGCAATCAGCTTAACTGCACACTCTGTGGTGAAGAATCGCTTCATGGGATATCCACTCGCTGAGCGTTCCAAGCGAGTGGATACCGATGGTCCGACGCGTATATGCAAGCATGTACGAGGCCAGCGGCACAATGAGACCGCGAAACACAGCCTATCCAGACTGGCGAAACGTAATTGGGCCTACAAAAAATGGAGCGGAAACGCCTGGGCCCCATTACACAGGTCCCGTGTACGAGTTCTCTCTCCGCGTTGCTCAATCCGTGCTGGTCGGCTTGCGCGGCTTTTGAGCGGCCTCACCTTAATCAGCGTTGTCACGATTCGTATTTTTTACAGCAAACGGCCGTGCAAACCTACAATTTCCGAAAACCATGAAATAACACGTCGGAACTACATCATCTGCAAAGTAACAACGTGGTCGTTGGTAACGATGATACTAAAACGGGGCGCTTAACGCTGCTCCCTTTATTTATGGATTCCTTAACTACTCGAAGTCATTGTTTCTTAAATAAATGGGTGCTACCATTCTTCGTAATAATCTGGTAGTATAACTTGAAGTCTGTTAAGATGACTCATTTGAAAAATAATTGATTATTCGCTTGAGGTACTAGGAACTAGAGAACTTAATTCGAAGTAAGATATTTTTATTTTCAACTGTTTCTCTAGTACCAATTGTCGATCTTTAATACCTACACATTTGAAAAATATTGATTTCAGATTGATTAGAAGAGCCATAGGTAAAAAATGTAAGTGTAGTCCTAGGCGCATTTATGTACCTACGTACATTCGCAAAATTTTCGCAACCGAGTTTAACGAACCGCTCGTTTCCTACGATTAAGCGTGCTTTTTTTTCAACGGCGCGCGATCTTTTTCATCGCTCGGCCGCGACGCGCATTTTCCCTCCCGCTAAACCCCCTCGGTGTCTCGCGCTTTAATTTCCAGCCTCGACATTTGCGTAACCTAGTTTCGCCATTGTTCGATTCAATGGTAGATCGTAACGTCCGCCATCCGGATAGGAGATTATAATGCTCGCATGTACGTGGTACCGCGCATCGTCGCTTCTTTTGTGTGTGTGTGTGTGTGTGTGTGTGTGTGTGTGTGTGTGTGTGTGTGTGTGTGTGTGTGTGTGTGTCCGTCCGTGTGTGTGTATGCGCACGCACGTGTGCTTCACTACAGACGAAAGTACATTCATACGTATGCACGTGGTATGCACGAGAATGTACCTATGTATGTTTGTGCGCACAGAGCAACGATAAGCGAGCAGCGACGGTAGAATTTACGAATTCATCGACTTTCTCCTCTTATCTAAGGTTCTGGAGATTCAGGAACCGTCCGCGCCAGTTTTACATTGCGATACTTTTCTCTTTTCGTCACTGCCAGCATGCTGCAGGTTCGGTTCCAAATGATTTCATCGTGGATAATTATGAAAACCCGACGAGCGCCGCCAGTTTTCGACATATGTAATGAAGAAATGGAAATTATGAAACTACCATTGTTTAAAGTTTGTTTACATTGTCTTCCAAATTTTAAAGCGTGAACTGGAATGTTAGTCTTACTTTCATAAAATTTAATCAACAATTTCTAAATTTAGTCGAAGTTAAATTACTTTTTTCTAATCCTTCATTTTCTTATTTCGTAATTGTATTTGGAGCCATGAAATATATTGAAATAAATATGTGAAAATAAAATGGAGACAAATGGAAACTTAGTTTTTTTTTATAAATTTTGAAACAGCAATCTCTTGTAAATAAAAAAAAGAGCAGACCTATTTGATGTTATGTCCAAGAAAAAATTTTGTAATCTTCTTAAATAACAAAAAAATTGTGCCAATTATTAATTATCAATTTAAAAAACTTATGTACTCTTTTATTGTGTTGCAATTTAGGATTTTTCGAAAATATTACTCACAATACACTGCGGAGTAATAATGAATCTCAAAGTAGTAGTTTTTAGAGCGACTAATTTTTAAATTAAAATATATTTCACAGTTAATTGCCTTTATTGTAATTTTTTACACATTATAATTATCTGTGTATACTAATATTTTCTGCAGAAAAATTGGTTTCACACACGAAATATCAACTGATGTTAAGTGAAGCGTATTTTACCGACACCGTGTACTAAGGTACACTCGGAGGTATAGTTTATTCTTGGCGCAGCAGAGCACAGCACAGCACACGCAGAGAACGAGAAGCATGGCTTGACCGGTAAAAGCGTGCGACTCTGATTTTGCTTCGGATTTTCGCGATATAGAATTTAATCTCATACATACACGGACGTGATAGATGATCGTGACAAATGGAAGGTTTTTAATAAAGCGATAAAGCCTCGAAGAAGCCTAGGAAGAAACAGAAAGCCCGTTTGTTGTGTCTGATCGATTATTTTATCCTAATGTCTTGAATGAAATGCGAGTACTTAAAAGTCAATGTAATTTGAAATTCGCGAATCTGATTTCTCGTGCAATCGTCGAGAAAGACCAATTGCCTTTCTATTGCTTATCTATAATCGGAATTTACACTCGGCGGAACAATACCGGTTGCCATACTTATATTGATGTCGCTGGGACACTCAATACAACGGCATGCTCAGGCGGTCTCCAATTGCGATTCTTGGCTTCATGGGCAACACTTCGTTCAACTATCTGTTACGTCCATGTAACGCGCGGCACGAGACCCTGCCCGGCAACTCCTCAAGGCCCAAATAGAAGAAGAAAGAAGAACGTGAGCGCGTAAGCGCGAATGTAATCCAGCCTGCCGGCCAGTGCGGATTGACCCTGAACTTCAGCCACTGCTTTACTAACATTTCCAGCAGCCAGAAGCAGCGGCAGCAACGTCAGCAGTGTCCAGCAATGATTTCCTTATTTAGCCATTTTCTCGGTATCTTGCCGACGAGTTTATTACACATGCGAGTGAGTGTGTAAGACTCTTTCTCTCTCTCTCCCTCTCTTTTTCTCTGTCTCACTGTAACTTTTACCCTAAGAACTTGTCTTTATTTAGATCGTTTTAAATCGTTCCTTTCGCTACGGATGAACATCGTCCGTCATGATATCGCCTTCTTGGGTCAAGATAGCAACGCGACGCTCGCACGCGAAAAGCTCGTTACGAGAAAAATTGATGTCCTTCTGTTTAATTTATTACGTGCGACTCCGCGTGATCGTAAAGACGAACGTGTACGATACGATCTGAACGTAAAAAAAGAAGAAGCGAAAAAAACGGTTTGATGTTTCTTTGTTTTAGTTTTTCGTTTTATTTATAGCACTGCTAAAATAAGATATTCAAATGATTTAAGCGTGATGTCAAGCGTGATGTAAGCGTGATGTTAAGCGTTTTTCATTGTTGACCCACTTCGCGTGAGGTTTTCAACAAAAGGATTTTTTATCCAAGCGCGGTTACAGATAAATTTTCCGGTTTACGTAACGCGGCGCTTTGCGATGTCTAATACGAAAGGAATTCGTTGTGATGAGACATTATCTCGAGAAATAAATAAATAATCCAGCCACACAAATCTGCATGCATGCCTGATGTCGAATTCGACGAGAATCCGTTGAGCTACTTTCGATGATTTAGAATTCCACAACAGATATTCAGCACCTTCTTCGTGACTCTTACCCAAGGCCTTTCCTTTCGAATTCGATCGAACAATCGAATTGAAGGTCACGGCAGCGAATGCGAGAGATGATCTCTTAGATCGTACTACGCGTCATTACTTCGCCGCTCAACAATCCTGAATTACACACTTCGAGATAGCACGACAGAATAAAATTTATCCTTGCTAAGTAGTTTCACTTTTCGATTATTTTATTTCGACAATATGCCAAATGACTAAAAAAAAACAATTTATGTAAAAAAAATCATATAAATCTATGCAAAATATCTATACAAATCTAAACATGAAAATCATCTGTATTGGAATAAAACCGCCTGTATATCCAAAAGGATTGCTTCTAGTAATAATAAAAAATTGCTTTTCTAGAATCGACATACCGTTTATATGTGAAATTAAAGAATCGGTCAATTATATTGATATAATATACTATCAATACAATATACTACCTCGATAATACTAAAAGTTTGCGACAAACTGGTAAACTGATTTTCAATATTAAACGGATTGTATTCTTGAGACGCATTTGACATTGCGGAATTCGTTTCATAATATTAGTTACACGTTTGCTCCTTTTAAGAATACAGCATGAAACTGGACTTTCTCTCTCTCGGCTTCCCTTGAGAAACCGAAGGAATGTTCAATCAGCCGTTAATTCTCAATTCTTAGCCGTGGCCGCGTTAAACTGTTGCAAATCTTCGACACGGATGAATGGGATATTTCTTGTGCTCTCGATATTGTATTAAGTCAAACGCTTTTTTCTTTACGATCATTATTACAAGATTATTATGTCGTAACGACAATCCATCAATTGTTTTCTGAATTAAGTACTAATTAAAAGCGAATTATGTTCGATTGATCGACACTTGGGAAAATATCAAATAGAACCGGATTCTACGGCAGAGCAGGTAGTTTCTCTGACTAACTAGGGGAATTAGGAGAATTTCTAATAATGGGATAGATTCATAAATCATTCGAAAATCTTAATCATATAGAATTGCATCATAGGTTATATTACATAATATCAATTTAGTTGATTACATCATATTATAAGTGAATATTCAAAGTATATATAAAATATTCGAGAGCTTCAATTTGATCCATGCTAATTGTATTGTAATTAATCAAATTAATCTTTAATTGTACTGTTATTAATCAATTTAAGAAAATATATTATATAAATTCAATATAGTACTAATCTTCATGATTTATATGAAGTAAAGATCATTTTGTAAATGCCTGTTCTCCTTCCTACATGATAGTCAAAATGAACATAATAACATAATAATTAAACATATGTGAAGATGAAGTAAATGCGTGAGAGGTTTAGACCGTCTAACTAGATAATTGCATACCGCACCGTTAAAGAAGTTTGACATGGTCAACCGAGAGCTGCGTAGATGTAAGAGAAACGTGAGAAACATGATCTTGTGACACGTCAGTGTATCTTCCGTCGTTTCTTAGAGAACCAAGGCACGAAAGGAGGAAATTAGTGTAACGAAGCTGTCATCGCAACACGCAAGGCGGCCACTTATTGGGTTAAGGACGCGGGATGCATTTTTTGTCGCAATTTCTTACCATAATCGCTCGTTACATCTACGATTTCAATTTTTTAAATTTACCAATAAATCAATTGCATATGTGTAATTTGTTACTAATTTTAAGCAGAGCTAAAGATGACTAAAGGTTATTATCACATCTTTTATTTACGAATACTATTTTAAAGTTTTTTAAATTTATTTAAATCTTTTCTATAGAATTTTTTAAAGATGTAAAAACTATTGAAATTGAAAATTTTTAGATTTTAAAATTTCCCGTTGTATATTCATCAATTTCTTTTCTTGTAAATGATGTATTTGTGTGCGCGTAAATTTTAGAATGCAAAACCTACTCAAACATTAACTTTTTTTTAATTCTTATTTCAGAAGATGTATTCTGACGGTCTCCTGACGCTCCACTATGGGAAACATCCAGCAACCTTGGCCGCAGAGGTCGGGGCCTGGTACAGCGGAGACCGTCACGTAGACGTAACCCTGGCGTGCGACGATGGGTCCGTCGTGAAGGCCCATCGCGTTGTTTTGGCAGCCGCCAGTCCCCTCTTAGCTAGTCTACTTCGGAATCCTGCCCTGGATCACGTGGTTCACTTATCAGGCGTCCGAAAGACTCAATTAAATCATTTATTGGAGTTTTTATACAACGGAGAAGCATTGATACCGGTATAAACCTTTTAAAACACGCAAGCAGAATATTTTAAAGGAAAAAACTTATTAACATTGGCGTGCAGAAAATGCTTGAAATATGTGAAATGTGCCGAGCGGAATCTTATTAATATAATTTTGTTCAGTCGACAGAGCTTACACCATTGAGGGAGCTCTTTGAGCTTCTACAGATTAAATCGGAGTTATTTGAGCCGAATCAACCTCAAACTAGTAACTCTGACCCCGAAAGAATATCAACTCCACAGCCCTCGGAAGGCCAGGAGAGTTCCAGTTACGAATCCCAGTACGATGGCAGGTAGGTGGATAAATCTTGCAATCTACCGAGTTTGCAGAAATAAAAAAATAATTAGACAAAATGTTGTAATCTTATGCTTTTCAGACAGTCCAATAATCCCGCGGACTGTTGCTCAGTCCTCATCAAAACGGAAGGCTGCGAAGAGGAACCGGAAGTGGATGTAGAAGGTATGGAAGGCGAAAGTCTTCTTTCGGATAACAGAGAAAGCAGCATAGAACCTCCTAGAAGAAGGGATAGTTCTGATCCTGTTAATCTCAGTCTCAATTCCGGCACTTCCGTCACAAGCGACAGCTCGCATGATATAATACACAGGTTAGACGACATTGACCATGCTATATTGCATAATTGTTACAACACTAGCTGTTTAGTTATTTTATAAGCTACGCATCGGTAGAACCGATGGAGCGTGGAGAAATAGAATCCTCAAGATGGTTTAATCATAGTAGGTCAGAAAAGCCGATATTTGAGAGGCGAGAATCTCTTGAGGAAGCCGAAGAGAGGAAGAGGCAATTAGCGGCGCGACTAGCATTAGGCTTAGAATCCGGGAAGAGGAAACTCGAGGAAATACCAATCCCACCTGCGGAGGCGTATGTCGTGACGCCTCATCGAAAACGAAGGCCAGGCTTTCACAATGCTCCTGCACAAAATCCGGCCTTCGTGCCCTTCAATCCTGGATTCGAAACGCCCAGGAGGTTGCAGGCACCACATCCCCTGAGCGTTTCGGCACCACCATACCTGGTTGGTTTTCATAGTTCCTCTCGATAGATTTTAATTTTATTTTATATTATCGATAAACGTACACGATAGCTTGTCTAGCAATTGACTTTCTATTTCTTCAAACGTTTCCGACCCTTCGCTAAATAAACAATTTTGCTTGAGCAATTTCTTCGTTATCTATGAGTTATGATTGATACATAGCAGGATAGATCGGTGACACCGCCAGCACATCGACCACCGAGCGCCGATCCGGCGTCAGCAGCGGCAGTCGAACCACCTTGGGCAACTTGGACTTTGCCAAGAGCACCACCGCCACCACCGTCAACGGACGACCCGCCGAAGTCCACTCCCGTTCGAGAATATCGATGCAGCTATTGCGGCAAGCAGTTTGGCATGTCGTGGAACCTAAAGACTCATTTGAGAGTGCACACGGGCGAGAAGCCTTTTGCATGTAGACTTTGCGTTGCCATGTTCAAACAAAAAGCTCACTTGCTAAAACACCTTTGCTCGGTGCATCGAGGTGTGATAGCTTCTCCCGATAATACTTTCTCGTGTTGCTTTTGCTCATCATCGAACTTCGTCAATCTGCAGGACCTCATCAGGCATCTCTCGGGACCGCATAATAATCTGCTGCTCAGCAGGAATTTACATCGTGAATTTACGAATCATGAATAGCAACAAAGTCAAAGACCATCCAGTGCTGAAGAGTCCTCAAGCGCACAATAACGAGTCCTTTCGACCTGAACAACACTCTCAGGATCTCGTTAGAATGATGCGGTTGAGGCATACAATTTCTGTTTAGATCATCTTAAAAAAAAAAAAAATATTTATGCAAAATGAAACATTTAAAATTATACAATAAACAATCAATACAATCATGACCGCGTATTACTAAATAGTAAGAATCAAACTCTCCCATTAATGGGGGAGTTCCAGGTTCGAATCCTGACTGAGGTAATATTTTTCGCAATAAATTATTTATATGTGGGGGATGGGAGGTTCTTATTTAACACTAACATTTGGAATCAGGTTGATTTCATGTTGGTGATTTGCGTTTTAAGTTCGACTGTGTCGACGCGCACCTTGTATTTAATTGTGTACTGCGATTTTCGCAGATTATTGATTGGCCAACAAAGATCTTGGTGTGACCGTAAAAAGGCGAGTTAAAGTTTGATTCTTACTATTTAAAATTATCATTCAATCTCTGCTTTTCACGATACGCAAAAGAGTATATAATTATAATTATTTTAACAAATAAAATTATAATTATATATTTGTAATACCTCTTGGAAAAAGACAACGACAAAAACACTGAGAATATATGTAATCACCTGGCCCTCCAAGGTTGCGGAGGTTAAGGCGTCAGGCCGATTCCCTGGCACTTGTAAAAAATCTAAACTTACCAAGAAAAATCTAACGGAAAGCTAGATTATCGCACAACGTCGAAGGACGTTTTAAAAGCGAACTATATATATATATGTATATATATATATATATATAACTATATATATATATATATATATATATTTCTAATAAATCTTTAATATTTCAAAAAATATTATGATCTTCAACAATCTGTTAATTATTTGTCTTCTTAGATAAATAATTTCTCTAGGTTTTTTGTCGTATCAAAAAAGCAATGAAGATTTTTCACGTAATAATTTTAGATATTCCATCATATAGTTGTTTGAGTTATTCCTCTACTTGCAATAAGTAAAATATTTTCAATTTTAATATTTAAGTACAAAATTTTTGTACGATTGTATTTTGAACTGGATGTAATAGAAAATAATTGTTTTTATTACAGACAATCAGAAGCAGTACAAGAGAAACAAACAATTATTGACTTAATATGATATTAGAAAACAGATAGAAATCAAATTTATATGGTCTAAATAGAAATTGTTTTCAAATATTGCTGTTTGTCTTCAAATTTTCTTCATTAGTTACTATAATTCAAAATTGTTTAGAGATTTATGGATGTGTCTTGATAAATTATTAGTATCTTTATTAATATCTTTATTAATTTAATAAGTATTATAAAGATATAATAAAGGTATTTATAAATTATAGATATTATAATTCTAATGCCAGTAGCACATGATGCTTTTTTGCCTGCTAGATTGTTTGCATTTTTGCTGATTCATAAAAGCCAATCGAGTATGATAAGTCTGGGTGACTTAAAGCATTCTGATTGGCTCTCACCAGTCAGCAGAGACGTATGTAAATAATCGAGCAGCATCTGCTGCGATTTTAATTCACTTTTAACTTTCAATTTAGTTTATACAAAATTTTTAAAGAGCAATTCGGTAAAATACGAAAGTTTTATAAGTTCTCTTTGAAGATAAACAGCATGCAGCACTGGAAGAGGGTCTTTTCTAAGAATAATAAAAAAAAAGAAAGAGTCGATTTTATACATACAATGTATATCTTCTCTCTGTATTGAGAAGTCGCTCAATCGCGACTTTTCAGAAAGTATCTTATCGTTATGGTTAAGCAATAACTCTGATAAGATGTCTTTGTTAATAACCGACGTGATTCGAGCACGTCGGAATTAATCGTCGAAGACGATCTGGGAAAAGTACAAGGATGGTAATACGAACGAACAGAGAGTCAATTATTGTCACGCGTCAAATCTTGAAGGATTGAAGCGTAGTCTCTTTGTCGTGTCTTGTTTGTTGTTATTTTATTTTAATCGCTGCACGTGGCAAATCCGGCAAGAAGTTCCGTTTACCTCAGCGCGTGCGACTAATCTCAGAATGTAAATAATGTTAAATAGGAACTAGAGGACGGATTAGAATTTATTTATTTCACTCTATTGCAAAGGGACCAACCGACTTTCCACCGATTTCTGTCTTAGGTAGATCTTAGGTGTCCTGCCCGCCAATCGCCACGAGTAAACTGCTATTAGAACTATATGGTTTTGATCGCAAGCACGAAAGTATTCAATCGGGAATGGAACGAGGGAAAAGAATAAAATATCGAAAACTTTAACAGAATGGAAGGGAACATTATCGGCGAAATCGATTGCGGAAGACGCACTTATAATGTTTATAAATTATTGATACAATTTATTGTACAGTAAACATCGACGTTGTTAATGTTCTGTTTTCTGAAATCCGTCTTCCACATTGTCGCTTTCTCCTCATCTTCCTCATTCCCGTCCTGACATTCATTCATAGTACCTTCAGTGTAACTTAGCGACTCGAGTGCCTTGTCAAATGGGTCCAAATTGGTCGATTGGGCAGTGATTTCATGTGTTCATAGGCTTAAGAGACATAGGCGTTTAAGATGACAATACGAGCTCGCTTAGGAAATGGAGGAACGTTAATGAATTTACGTAGAAGGTTTTAAGATTCATTCAAATTAATTCAACTTGGCTAGTTAGATCGTTGTAAGTAGTAGCTTCGTCCTTTCTAATTTTATCTTTGACGCAGGACGTCATATTTTTTTCTCTAGGTAGGCATTATTATTACCTAAGGTGCCTTGAAGAAGGGCCTCGACCTCTTTTTTGCTCCTTAATTGTAAACCATCTCTTGTTATTGTAAACCGAAGATATTTGGAAGTAATTAAAAAGAAGAGAAGAAATAAGACGCTCTCGATGCGTTTGGAAGTTTATAGTTTAAAGAATATATATTAAAAAAAAAAACAAAGTCGAAAACACTTTTAATGCAGCGATGTTTAATTAATCGAATTGTAATTTCAAGAGATAAACGAAAGATATATATTGTACAGAAATTAGAATATGATATTGACGCTGTAGATAAATGTAACTTCGATATAGATTCGATATAGATCGCTCGTACCAAAGACGTTTATAAAAGTTGTCAAATAATATTAGTTATATATATATATATATATATATATATATATATATATATATATATATATATATACAATAAATCTTGTTATTAATTCAATGTTTGTCATTTTGAACAACACATAAGTACTAAATGGCATTGTACTTGAAGGATATTTTATAATCTACAATTATATACAATACTTAATTATATGTATGTTATCAGTTGCAATGGTAATAAGCATGTGGCAAAGTTGTACACTAAATTATAAATTATCACCTTCATCTCGTGGTATAAAAGTTGTGTATAATAAAAATATATATATAAATATAAATTTATGTAAAGTTTAAATTTCTCCGCGATCTCTTAAAGAGCGTTCTGTATCAGTAACATAAAAAGCATCGCGCAGGAAAAGAACGGAAACATAGCTGATTGGTGTTCTCTCTTCATTACATTCTTGTGTTTTTGATCTCGTAATCGCAATCGCTCGGAGGTGGAGACAAATCGATCGGTGCGTCTTTTCTTCTCCTTCACTTTTCCTTTATTACAATGTTCATTGATGAGAATGTTGTAATGAGAAGGTGTACAAAAAACGGAGCGGAGAGAGAGGTTGGAGGAGTGGTGTGCGCTCTCGCGAAGCCAGGCAAAAACGGCCAGCACAAAACAGTGAACGTAATGTGATACTAAATGATAATAAAGCTAAAGTAATTATTGTTTAGCGTGCGACGCCGCGGCGTTCATGGCACGGGCGCGACTCGTGGTTCTCGGCGTGAGCAAGTGAGAATCTTGCGATCGCAAATGGGCAGAAGGATATACCGATGAAGAAAAATCTTGCGAGTCGCCTATAATAATGTAAGCAATCAGCTTTTTATCACCATTTTCCTCTTCTTTACCCTTTCGCCCACTCTTATCACGCACTCCCGACATCAGTCGTCCCCTCTTCTCGAGCCGTAAACGCACTAGGATTACGGATTACAGATTATTTTATTGTTAATTAATTATGTTTAGTGCGCACGCACATCCGGATGTCTTCCTCAAGACCGTGTCCACATCGTCGAGGGGAAAAGAAAAGCAAAAAGATCTCGAATTTCGTTTTCGATTCACCGAGAACGCGGAAGAAAAACGATAGTTTTCTGATAGATAAGATTGTTGATTTTTTGACAAGTCATTTAATATTAGTTAAATGATAAATTAAATTATATTATATTCGTTTAGTAAAGGGAAGATTTAAGAGATGTAAGAACAATAATTGAAATACTTTTGTGAAGAATATTGATTGTGTACAATTTACACTGTCTTCCATCACTGTTGTGAAAAGTTAACATCTTTTTTTCCTCATTCGGACATCCGGGTGAAACATTGTAGATTTTAAGCATCTTCCAAGTGGGGCGCAAGCTCCTGTGCTTTCTTAGTGTTCATAGTTTTATGAAAAATAAATTAAAATTAAAAGAAAACTGGTGTATGACAAGATAAAAAGAAGCGAGCGTAATCGAGCTAGTATATATTGCCGATTTCCTTCTTTCCCATTCCTTTAGAACCTATTATAATTTATTAAAAGTTACATTATTTAAATGCGCGATTGTGAGATGTATATATAATATATATAGAAATTTGTAGGAAAATTTGAACATTAACAAGCAAATCTAACGATTTTAATAAATTAGTTAAACGAACTATCACTTCAATTATTTCACGAGTTGTCGCTTTTGAAAATTCTTCTCTTTAATAATTTTTATGTAAATAGAAAAGAAAAGAGAAAAATTGTATATATTTATTTAACGGAATTTCTGTTCCATTTAGATGAGCTTTCTTAAGAGCAGTGCATATATGCATATATTGTTACGTTGTCTTCCGGCTCCATTGAAGACTGTCTTTATCGACGCGAACGAGAATGTGAGATCGAAGTTAAAAAGTTTAATTATTGTTTTCGTGAGACGCACGTAGCGGTTCAGTTCAGCAGAATCATTAAAGAGTTCCCCAAGAGAGGCGTAAGAGACAGCTAACGGTGAGGACTTCTCGGTTTTGTACAAAAAGAAAAGTCGCAGCGAAACCCGTTACTAGTGGGCTACGTTCCAGCAAGACGCCGTTTGCCGTGTACATCCAATCTCGACGGGGTCGAGATTGCATAATTATGCTGTGAATAACGTCCATTTCTTACTTTGTTCTGTCGAGAAGAATCGATCTACCCAATCACGCTTCCGCCGAACGTAAACAAGTTCGAGAACCAGGTTGCTGAAACCGGCTCCATAAATGATTGCAAAAAGCGGACAAACATTTGCCTCATAATCGAACGCACACGGAGAGATATCTTGATTGTAATTCATGCGTGATATAAGCAATTAGTTATAATATGCATAATCAATTGTGTATAAATAGAAATATTGATAAAATTTTATAGCGACGATAGAAATAGAGAGAAAGAGATAGAAAGAGAGAAATAGAAGTTTTTTAAAATTTTGATACCTATAAGTTTTGCTCTTGATCAATTCTATTTCAATATTTCATGAATCAAACTTTCGCGCGTAATATATTATATATAGTAGTGAGGTAAAGTAATATATATTTTTAAAAAGTAAAGTAAAGTAATATATATTTTAGTAACAAGAAAAAAATGTTTGAGATAAGACGTGAGATAAGAATACATCTTCGGATAAATTTTATCAGAAAAATAAGGATACAAAAATCTGAAGGATATCGAAAGGATAAAATTTATCAGAAGATGGAAAAACCGACCCTGAATCAGCATAAAAGGAAAAATCAGAAAGGTCTAGAAGAGCAGTAAGTGTGTAGTATTCACGAAAACTTATAAAAAGAAATCTATCGACACACTGCCCCCAAAAGTCTTTAATTGAGGAGTGTATAAATTTAAGTTGAAGTTATGGAGAATTAGAATTCTTCTAATCCGTTAACCTCGCATTTAATCCGAGAGATCATTGGCATTCCACGGAATTGCTAAACCTCGCTCTATTCCCGTAAGGGCTGGTGTCTCCAGTCGGGAAGTACCGTTCGTTCTGAAGTTGCATAATGGATCATGCATTTCTGGTTCTTGGTCGCGTCACTGATGGACTTGCCAAGAGATTCGTAGGCGCATCATTGACCAATGACCACTTGCCCGACCAGTGTATCGGAGAGTACCGTAAGAGTACTAACACGTGAGTAACACAGAGGGGGTAGACTTCTCGGTCAACGCTCCTGCTTAATGTATATAAAGGTTGGAGCCTCGATGGATGTTCGAGGCAGATCATCATCAGACATGTTTGGGAAGATTATCCTAGCACTCTCAGTCCTGGCCTGGGCCAGTGCCCAGATTCCCAATCTGGGTTTCTGTCCAGAATACATACCCATGCCAAATTTTAACATACAGAGGGTGAGTAATTAACTTAATAAATAATTAAACTTTTATTTTAATAGCGAATTTGTATTTAATTTTATTTTATTCGTAGAAATTTAATGTCTGTTTATAGAATTTTCTGTAATTATGGCAATATCTTCAGTTCCAATAGATGTCAGAGAAATTAAATTTTCTGTGGCATTGCAGAATGTTTGTGCTGTCTGTTATCATTGACATGTTTTTATAAAGAAATCAATATAGTAATTTAGATTCCTTAATAAAAAAAATACTAATTTAACAAATGTTTTTTGATTTTCTTACAGTTCATGGGTGTTTGGTACGAATCCGAAAGATATTTCCAACTTAGTGAAGTGGTATCTCGATGCGTTATGACGAATTATACTAGAGGTAGTGATGGCAAATACCGTGTGAGCAACCAAGTTACGAATCGTTTGTAAGTATATATACTCTATTTAATTTTTGGACAACAGATGTTGTTAAAAAAATGTATGGGAACCCGTTAAAAAATAACGGGATTTTAATGTCTGATAATATCTTTGGCATTTAGCACCGGTATAAAGAGGATACTGGAAGGTGAAATTAAACCCCCAGCTTCCAAGGCTGAGGAGGGTAAACTTCACGTTAAGTATACCACAATTCCACTGACTCCTGAGACTAAGTACTCTGTACTCGAAACGGATTATGATTCGTACGCCGTATTATGGAGTTGTCAAGGTATCGGTCCGGTCCATGCCCAAAATGCATGGGTCATGACGAGGGAACGAATACCGTCCGGAAAGACGCTTCAAAAGGTACGCAAGCTTAGTAAAAAGAATTAATATAAAAATTATTAATATAAAATAAAATACATTAACACACGTCTTACATTTTAAAATTGTTAACACAGTAACAACATGTAACATGTACACCAGAATTATTATCATCACTATAAAATTTCATTTCGATTACAGGCTTATGGTGTTCTCGACAAGTACAAAATATCGAAGACGTTCTTTGTGAAAACGGATCAGGCGGAATGCGCCTATTTCGACGCGCCACTGGAAGAGCTTATAGAGAAGCCTGAAGCACAGAAACCCGTCGCAGAGAAGCGAAAACGGAAACCGCAACCAGTCGAATCGAATGAGAAGCTCAGATCAGCTATAAATGATGCTGGTACTGCGATAAAGGAGAACGAGGAAGTGGCAGTCGGGATTACAGGCGAGAAAGAGTCCGATATCTCGAAGATAATAGCAGAGGAATCTGCAAAGCTCGAGCAGCCCATCGAAACTATTCCCGAACGAATCTTGAAGATTGCAGAGACGATAAAGGAGGAGAGTGGCGACACCAAGGATAAAATGATCATCGTTGAGGTCAAGGAGGAGAACGTTGCGGAAAATTCAAAGGAAGAGACGAGCGAGCATTTGAAGGAGACGGAAGTAACTGCTTAAAAATATCGTTTAGCCAAAAAAAGTCTGTTAGTTGGCAGGGACGTATTCAAAAGGATTTTCAACGTCTTAGGCTCGTAGCGGTTTCTTCATCTCATTAAGAACCAGTCTCGCTTAAGTACCGTAAAATCATTAATCACTATTTCATCGATACGTCGTTGTCGTCGTCGTTGTTGTTAGAGGAGGATTGACACGACGCTTTGTTTTATACGCTTACGTACAAATGTAAAAAAAAGAAAAGAAACAAAGATAAATAAAATTGTTATAAAAAATATCTTAATAAAATATATTCGTTTGTTCATTTATTTCCGTTTTACTGCGCAAATAATAGCATGTATGTAAAATTAATTACCGAAATACAATTTATAATATTAATGATTTAATTGTATAAATTAATATGCATAATATATATTTAATTAACGGAGAACAATATATTTGATTAATAAAATATGTAACTTATATATAACATAATATGTAACATAATAAGATCTAATGTAAAAAATTTATTTCTTGTAAAGATGTGATAATTTATGAGCTATAAGTAGTCATATAAGAGAAAATATAACTCTTGAGAAGTCTTTTTAACTTTCACATCACGATGTGATGTTAGTAAAAGCTAAATGTGTCGTAGCATTTTCATCGTGAACACAAATATAAGTAGGTCACATAACGGACATATTTTTCATATCATCATTAATAATTTAATTCTCAATGATAACTATATGAATAATATTGAAACTATGATATTATATACAACGATGTGATGCTAAATATTAATCATCAAATAAATGTTCTAAATCTGCGCACGAATGCATAATGTGAATAGAAATAAAGAACTTAAATATATTTTTCTAGCATTTTTGCATTTTTCTAGGCATTTAGAAATATAGAAGAGAATATCTTGTATATAAATATAACGTAAGGAAGTATATTTTCATTAAAACCTATCTATTTCGGCAAATCCTTTTTTTAAATGTGCTGTATTTGTGCTGTACATTTCTTGTTTAATAATTTTGTAAAATTACCTAAGATTGATTCGATATCTCTATAGTGCACAAATATTTGACGCACGAATTTTCATAGCTTCATGCATGATTGCTATATAAAAACCGTCGAAAATTTGTCGTAAACGTACAGAACAAAGTATTTATGCTATAAAAATATTCTTTTTTTAAGTAACTATATAATATACTAATACGTGTTTATTAATTCGTAGATATTTTTTCTCGCATTGATTAATTATCACTATGAAATTTATGCGAGCGTAAATACGAGCGATTTTCAAAAGTTCATCGCACCCGATCATGAAATGATCCACACCTTCGAAACTGTCGATCATCTATTGGTCAATGGTAAATTCGAGCCGGGTTTCTTGAACCCCGGGCGTACCGTTACTGACCCACTAACTGTCAGTACTCTGCCAAACATATCCAGTCAACCTTCGCCGGTCCGTCTTCGACGGGCACGAAGCAGAGCAGGAAGTCCAGTCACCTACGATCGAGCCATCGTGTGAGAAGTATCGACTTTAGTCCTCATCAAACAAAAATTTACATCTGATATTCTAGATATCTGACAGTCAGGGTTACCAGGTAAGTGTCATATTTAGATTGAGCTAGATCGTATTGTCGATATTGTATTCAGCCGTTTCTTTTTCGTTCTTTCTACTTTAATCGAATTTCTTAACAGTAAATTGCTTGCTGAACTACTTGCGCAAATAACCTCTTGTCAAGTAAGTTAATGAGATCGGAAAATTAGAAATCAGGTCGGTCAAGCTTAAATAATCCGCGTCTATAAAATTTTCATGCAACAGCTTGATCCGTATCTAATATTGTCGTAATATTATCGTGAGGAATATCTGTGTCGATATGAATTTAAAATTGCTAATGTGAGAAGAAAAAGATAATACTCGAAATAAATTATTAATGAATTTCAAATGCTAATGCGATAAAAAAACGAAAGATGATACTTGAA
The DNA here is from genome assembly GCA_901521435.1 of Crematogaster levior. NCBI lineage: Eukaryota > Metazoa > Arthropoda > Insecta > Hymenoptera > Formicidae > Crematogaster > Crematogaster levior. The sequence continues at coordinate 497,099 of CABEGB010001258.1, read as the reverse complement.
ATAATTCACTGCCAGCTCTTACACAAAGTCGCAATATACAAAGTGAAATCAATATGATATTATACGACATGAATGATAAAAACTGTAGTAAAAACTAATAAGTGTAGTAAAACACATTCACAAACGTTGTGAAACACGTCATGCAGAATGATACATCATGATATCATCAATTTAGAAAATACGCAATAATACGATATAAAAGAGCTCGTTTCTCTTCATTTTCTTACGTATTTCGAAGTTAGTAACTGTGTACTTTAAAAACACGAAGGAAGCAGAAATATCGTTAAAGCGCCGAAGTCGATGAGAATTGGTTCGTAAAATAAACTTTTTAAGCGCGATGCGTCATACGATAATATCAGGCGTGTTATTACAACGGTGATCATTTGCTGGAAGACTTTTCTGTGATCGTTAGTTTCCCAATACGCTCTAATATTTTTATATGTAAAATATTCTGTTAAATATTACCTTTGTCTGATCATATTTTGAGTTAAATGAAGTCAGAATAATGTAAATCAATGATTTTGATATAATAGAATTCTGGTATAATAGATATAAAATTCTACATATATGATTTCTTCAAATATTACTGTGTGAACCAGCATTTGTATTGAACTTTATTTCGTATAAAAATAATTATTATTATGTACCGATTCTGTATTATATAAAATTTGTATTATATAATTCTGTATTATATAAAATTAAAAAATTTGAAATATTCTGTATACAAGATTCTATGTGTTCTTTCTTTTTATCGCAGAGAAAAATATGTTGCGGATATTTATAATCGTTAGCATCGCGAATGCAGCGATGGCACAGGTGCCATTCTTGGGTACGTGTCCAAAATTGGAAACAATGCAAAATTTTGAACTTGACAGAGTGAGTATTGGAATAATCATTCATATAAATAATCCGGAATGTACAATACACATATAACTACAAGTAACTCTACAAGTAACTTTTTACTAAATTTAATTAATTAATTAATTAATTAATTAATTAATTTTTATTTAAATTAATTATTAAGTAATTTTTTAAATTTATTATTATATATTATATATTATATCATTATGTATATAAGATTATAAAAAGTTGTCCTTCATAAGTAAAATTATAGTTATAATAATTTGTGTCTAGATCAAGAACAAATCTAAATATTTGACTTGTAATTTGACTTAACCCTAATCATCTAAAACATCTATAAAACTTATGTAAACCCAAAACACACAAGTAAATTTTATCTAGCGCATTTTTGCTCATAATTTTCGAAAAAATGATTGAAATTCAATGCTTTTTTAAAATCGGTGTAGAAAACATCGAGGAAGTAATTCTGTAAATATTTTTGACAAAATTGAAAAAAGTTATAATAAAAACGAAACATATGTTTCTTTGAAATTGACTTTTCTCTAAGTTGTGGGTAAAAAATACCCATGTTTTAGTTCTACAGATAACATTAAAGTAAAACAATGTTAATAGCTTAAAAGATATCTCTTGCACATTTAACTCAAAAGTACATGTATTATAGAAACCTTTTTTTTTAGTATTTGGGCAAATGGTACGAAGTCGAGAGGTATTTTGCGTGGTTTGAATTTGGTGGGAAATGTGTGACAGCTAATTACAGTCTGAATGAGACTGCAGTAAAGATCGTCAATAAGCAAATTTCTTCATTGTGAGTATAACACACAACGTTACTCAACATAGAGTAAAGTTCTGTTTCTCTTACATAGAACTGGAGTCGCAACGAGTATCGAGGGAATTGCAAGGTTAATTGGCAGAGCCGATGACCCTAAGTTGTCCGTCACTTTCCCATCTTTGCCATTGCCGTTCGATGCATCTTATTGGGTTCTAGATTCGGATTACAAGTCATACGCTGTGGTATGGAGCTGTACAAATCTCGGAGTTCTCAAGTAAGTTTGCGAAAAAGAAAATTTATAATATGAAAAATTTATAATGTATAATATATGTATAATATAAGAATATTACAAACCATTTTTTAAATGTAAATTTAAATTTTTGTCTAATACAAAGTTGATAAATTTTTCTCATCTTTTTTTATTGTTTTTCTTTTCTGTATTTTTATCGTTAAATATCAGCTTTACATTTTTTGACTGTTAAATCAAAATAAATCTTAATGAATACTTATTATATACTCATGTTTTAAAGGTTTTATATTTATTCAAAAGTTTTATATTTGTTCATTATATCTATATCTAGAAAATATATCGTAAAGAAAACTAAAGAAATTAGACTAGATCACTGAACAGTTGGTAAATTATTGAAATTATGAATGCATTCTGTTTGCAGTTTTCGAAACGTTTGGATTTTAACGCGAGAGCCGAAACCGCCAGTCGCAGTTGTAGAAAAAGCTTATCAAGTTATTGACAAGAACAACATCAGCAGAGCATATTTTATCCGTACAGATCAGAAAAATTGTCCGGCTTCAAATTAAAGATATAGATCTCTTCAGAAATCGGGGAAAAATGTTTTTTTTGCAATACAACATTGTGTTCTTGTGAATTACGAATAGAATATTTATTGACAATGGTGCGGATGCTTTATTCATGATTACGTAAGAATTATGACGATTGTGTAACGACTGTAACTGAGTATTGCGAATGCGCTTGAATTAATAGGATTATTGTGGATATTTATTTTGCACTCGAAATCAAAATATTGCGCAGTTGCAATACTTGAACAGTCGTATTTCTCTCTCTATCTGTTTCTTCCTCGTGACTGTGATTTTTAATGCAATATATATGAACGTATTGTTTCGTGACAATGAAATTTATAATTTAAACTTTAACCCAACTTAATTTAAGGGGATCCTAAACTCTATTATATTTAGAACACACGTCATTATTATGTATGCATAATTTGTATGTATAATTATATCGATAACATTTTGACCGCGAGATACGAGTTAGTTTGTGCTAGCTTATCCATTTGTTATGACACTTGAATAAGAAATATTTTAAAATAAAAATATACATTTTACTATAGAATACAAATTGAAGAATATAGAGATTTAAGTCCAAGATTGCTTTGTTAGACAAAGGTAATAAATAAGTTTTGTAAATATTTTGCACACTAAAGATTTACATACGAAAGATGATATTGCGTTTGGATAATAGATAATCTTGCGGTCAAAGTGTTAAGATTAAGCAAACGCACATATTATCTATATTTGTATCTCAACGGTTACAGCTATATATATACAAATATATTTTTTGTGTATATGTTTTTTATACGTTTTTAAATCTAATTAATTTGTTACATATATATATATATTTATTTATTTGTTTGTTGGAAATATATGACTAAGATTGACACATCAATAATTTTAATTTTGAAAATTATGAAATCTGTGAATAAGCCATTATTACATCCTAAGTCGAATAGTATCTCGTTAATTATATCCGTTCGTCATTCTATTTCATAATTATTCATTGTTGTACCTATTTCTTTATGTATTTAAAGAATGTATACAAAAATGGGAAATTTTGAAGGGAAAAATGGAAATCTTTTGACATTGTTGTGGTTTTGTTTAATTTGCAATTTTTATAATGTACTGGAATTAGCAACTACATGTGATGTTTTAAAATATAATAATCTTAATCACCGACGATTAGTCAGGTAGCATTCTTCAATTATCACTGGGCCCATCGGGCCCATTATTGCACACGGACCTTACCCTTGACTGCGAAGGGTCTTTCACCAGTAAGGTTCTAGTAAGTGCCACTTCTCAGCGAGTATCAGTCTCCGTTGTAAGATCGCGCGGTGCACACCAAAAAGGCTCCCTTACCATAATCAATGTATCGGCCGGTAAGAAAAGATCTCGCGAACCAGTTATGAAAATCCAATTATGCAAAAACGACGCGTGAAATATTTAACCGGCCATTAAGTTATTCGCGTAACGATAATTTACGCGCGAGCAAGTATCCGCTTTGTAATATTGCATGCATAATACATGCCGCGATGGCGAGTACAGCGTTTATTTATTGTTAGGAAGGGACGCTAATAAATGGCCACGTAAAAAGTTTCATTAATGGAACGGGTAGAAGTTTCGGATGTAATATAATCGATTGCGACAGACACAGCGTCGTCGAGTCGCACAAGTTTGCACTGTCTGATTGCGGATGGTCCAGATCAAGCGACACCCGGTTCGACCCGGCGGTGTCTCCCACGTTAAAAATGCGGAAAATGATCGTGGCCGAAATAAATCAAGCAACGACCAACGAAAACACCGCGTGCAACAATACTCTTAAATTAAACAAATAACGGCGACCGGGTGTGGTCGCGTGCGAGACGGGTCTTCTGCATTGTCACGTGCCATCCGCGCAAACAGAACACCATTCAATTACGAACCTGCAGGATATGTCATCAGGGATGCATTGTGCATTGAGAGAAAGAGGAGTTGCGTGATCCCACGAACCACCCCGTAAAAAATGAATAAATTTCTTTTTCCGACGGGTGCACAGATCATAAATTCTGGCATAAATGTGACAGAAACATATATAGTATTTAGTAATAGTGCATATACACACACGAAATTTAATATAAAAATATATAAATCAAATAAATTTCGGAAATAAAAAAATATTTATATAATTTGACTACACAAAAATTGCATTTTTCGAAATCTCATAGAATCTGTAAAAAAATATAAGTAATCATAGAAAGTATAAGTGCTATGATTTACATATTTAAATAAGAATTTAAAATTAAAAGTTTAAAATCATATATTTTTATTTAAAAATGTAGAAAGTGTATCGTGAAATGAAAAAAAATTGAAATAATTCTAAGAAATTCTTTGTCTTTTTAGTGAGTATCTGAACATACTTAAATTTCTGAATCTCCTCTTTAATATTCCGTTATACGAGTTCTACTTTTTTCCTTCAGTTCGTTTTTTTCTTTTTACTCGTATGGATAAAAATTTGGTGTATTCTCTTGAGGCGAAGACTCGTTCCGTGTAATCGTCGCCATCGCCATTAATAAATTAAAACGTAGTAGAATCTAAATCAAGATCTAGAGGCAAAGAATCTGCTAGGAGCCGAGGGACCCTACCGAATTTATCTCGTCGTTCTTCTCCTCTCGAGAACTTCTTTTACGCACGAAATGAAGCAAAGAGGATGGGGAACGATGAGACAGAAGGCGGAAAGGGGGATGCATGATCGGGCTCACGGCGGCCAAATCTCAACGTGGGCCCTACGGTTCTTGAGGGGCACGGGCAGCGGTCCCTAATAACAGGGTACACCGAAGCTAAACAAACATACACGCCCCTGGCATCTCTTGCTGAAAGAGTGCACGAGAAACAAATGAGAAAAAAATGCTCTTTCGACACACCGTGCAACAATTTGAGGATAAAGTATATTTACTTATTTCGCATAATTTAAAGGAAAACAGATATTCTATCGTGCACCTGCCGGTTGCTTCTGACTTCTCGTCTCCAGTTGAAAAGAAGACGAGAGAATTCTCGAGAATTTGAGAGGATTCGAGACCAAACATTTTGTCGTAGTACAATTGCATAGTTAAAATAAATAAAAATTTCCGAATTGTTTATGGATATCGTACACTTTGTAATACTAAATTTTCACTAAGGAATTCAGTCAATCTTATATTTAGGAAGAGAAAGAATAAGGTATTATATGAACATATGATTGTTCTACGAGAATTATGTAATAATTCAATACTCTTAATTAAAATTAAAATGGATACATTTGATCATATTTAATAAATTTCCAAGAAAAATCAACAGATATTCAAAGTAGAATATTATTTTCAAATCTCGAATAACAAGTATTTGATAAATCTTTTTTTAAAGATTTATAATATAATATAATAAGATATTAATTTTTTGAAGATTAAATACAGATTTATAATTTAAGTAACAGAGATTAAATTAAAGAAAAGATAGTAATTGGAGTGAGTAGAATTTAATTCCATTGTGCAAAGGAACTAAACGACATTTCGTAAAACTCTATGTTACATGTAGTTATATACAAAATATTGAAGAACATTTTGATGCGTAGCAACAAGCGTTACCATGTATCTCATGGTTGTGTATCTTATGCTAATATGATAAATAGTAACAGAGAAAAAAATACTAAATTATGTTTAAAAAGGATGCTTGACCTCTTGAAATATCTCATATCTTAACTAATATAAGATAAAAAAAGAATGCACCGAACCATTTTTTTCTTTTCTTTTCTTTCGATATCTTTTTGAAGAATAGGAGAAACGAGTTGGTTTGCGTTTCATCTCAGGGTGGTCTACACGAAGGGTCCACATCACATACATTGAATTTAATAACACTCGGAAGGCATCCAACCATCTATAATTTTATCTAAATAATGCATCCCATATAATTAGTCTGAATGAGTGCTCATATTTTTTATTAGCACTACGTTGAGTAACTCGCGTTATTTTAAAAACGTTGTTGTGTAAAGGCTTATGTAATCTCGATCATGTCTGGAGAATATTATCTACAATATTTTCATAGAGACGTGTATTTACTTAATTAGATTACTATGAACGACCTGTTTCGCATCACGACTTCTTTGTGCTGCATTGTGTCGCGTTAGGATGAAACGTGAACCAACTCGTTTTTTCCGCTCTTCAAAAAAGAAATCCAATGGAACGTTTGATGCGCTTTTTTATCTTTATTTTATCTTATATTTATTATTTATATATACGTTAGTCATGACAGGATATATTTGAAGAAATAAACATATAGTTTAGTATTTTGCTTCTGTTACTATCCATCAAATCAACATATGACGCATGAGATACATGGTAACGCTTATTGCTACGCATCGAAATGTTCTTCAATGTTTCGTACATAACTACATGTAACATAGAGTTTTGCGAAATGTCGCGTCACGTGGATTATTCATCGTTTTCTTAATTTAGATGGAAATGTGGAACGTTGAGCATGGAGGTCGTTTCATTTGTCTTTAGCTCATGTGAAAGGCTGGTAAGGGACGCACGAAATGTGAGAGAACGAAGGTTAAGTAAAAAGCCGCGAAGAAGAAATGTGCGCGGAAAAAGAAGTGCGGGAAGATGAGGAAGAAGAAGACGAAGACGAAGAAGAAGAAGAGGACGAAGGTAGATGAGACAAGAGGCATTCTGGTTTGTGGGCACAGCCGCTGCCTGCAGCCCACAATTATGATAATAGCCCCTGAGTCCTGAGTCTTGTTAGGCCAACGTGCAGCCCCAGCTCTTTTATCTATATCTTCTTATTTTAAGACTCAAGCCCCCGCCCTCCTCGTACTGTGGCTTCTCCTCAACCCTTTACGTCCTCGCGAGGTCAGATGGGTTCAAGCTGATCGATTCGCTGGTGAAAAACTAAATCCGATATATATCCCATTCTTTCTCGAAGCGCTCGCTATTCTACCGACAATATCTATAATCGTGAAACTTCATTCCGAAAGGGTTCGAATAACTTTATGCCGAATGTCTCTCCCACGAATTCTGCAAGGTATCAAATGTCTTGTTGAAATCAGAAACCTCTCAACTCGATACGTACTTCTCCTTTGTCGTTAAGTTTTACACTTTGATATCTCGCAGCATTGCGAAATAGCTGGACCAAATAGAGCACGGCGACCGCGAGGAATTGTCAGGCGACTGCCAACGTACATATACACTGGTGTCTGCAAACGTTGTAAAAGGCGGTGGCAAACGGTGTACGCTTTAATCCATTTTCAGTGCTACCGTCTGGTCCTTTGAGCGTCGCGGAAAGCGTTAATTGGAGGCCGCGCCACGATCGGTGCAAAGAAAGTCTTGTAAAGCGGAAACCGCGTGATAATGCATGCAGCTCTCTTTCTCTCCCTTTCTTTCTCTCTCTTTCTCGGTGGCTAGACGGGGACCTTATTCTAGTATACCGATGTATACGCATGTGCACTTCATCGCCCAGACCGCTGTAATGTAAAAGCATGGTCCAAAAGTGCGCTACCTTATTTCTACTAAAAGCTGTTCCTTGTGAAGCGCATAATCGCGTTTCCTTAATGATGTACCATTGCGATGGCTGTCTAGGGAATGAGATTCTCAGAAGAGACGTTCCTGAAGGTATATTAAAATGGAGTATCGTGGGGATTAATTTGATTACTTTTTGTATGGAAGATGTGATATTCCGTTGATGAATAAATTCTCTTCTTTTGAATGAATTTTCTGATTATTATCATAGAATAATGCAGTACGAATCTACCGTGCGTACTTTGCTAAATGAATGCAGATATGAGATGTTATATTTACAATGTAAATTGTGGCATAAATTTATGAATTAATTGAAGAATAAAATTCATAAAAAAAGATGACAGTAAGTGATTTTCAAGTCTCACGATATTTTGCAGAAGCTGCTAGGATAAATTTGGATAAACCGAGAGTTTGGCCGACGACTACTAGATATACGGCTGTTTGTACAGATTAGAACCGACAAAGGGGTCCGTTCTCTTCTCTTGACTTTGCCTTGATTTAAACGAAGCGCCCTGTATTTGTAGTAGATTAAACTGCGCTTCATGCCGCGCACTGCGGTGTCTTGTTTATGATATCAGCTGTATCACTTTGGAAACCATTGTATATTGTGCTCACGCGCCGTGTCGACTAGGCAGATAGCATAGGCAGATATCTAAACTTAGACGTGGTTATTAGGGTTACTAATTTACGTGTCCTTTCTAAGCGCACATAGAGTGCACTATTGATTGTTTTTGTTCTATATTAATAAGGAATTGGTAAAAATGGCAGCAAGTCACTCTGTAATTTATTTAATGTAAAAATGAAAGATCGTAAAATTTGATTGCCGTACAACTTTAATTTAGGTTTATTCGTTCTTATTACGTTCACATGAACCCTTAAACTAATATATTTTTTTTAAATTTTTAGTAACATGTAATTCGTACCGACGTTGTGATATAGACGACGAGTAAACAAGCTCGACGATAAAATATTAAACGGTAACTCATGTAACTGTATAATCGCTGAGATTAAGTTAATAGCCGCACGAGGATGATGCGGAGACCAAAAGGAGAAGATGTAAGTAAGAACGTATCGTACGAATTTACCCATCGTCGCATACCCACCGACCACCAGTGGCCAGATCGGACCCGTTAACAGACAGAATCCTGTGCTACCTGGCCCATGCTATACGGTAAGAGAGTAATCATCCGGACTTTTTTCCCTCATTTTTCCTGCCGCAGTTATCTCCCGGTTTTTATGCCGCACGAGCTTTTCAATCAACTGCGAATTTGCAAAACGAGTCCTGGCATTCCCTGCGCCTCTCCTCCCTCGTTCTTTCGCTCGTGCATCGTCCGGTAATGACGGCGTTCGGTAATCAAGCACGTCCTGGTAGACAGGAAGAAGGAGAGGTGGACGATCGTGATTCGACGTGGCTACGTGGGCGTTCTCCTTATCCGATCTCGAATTATGCAAATGAACGATGGATATTCCAATTGCTCCCGATTCCTCCGAGATGAAATTCGAGAGCACCTCGTCTTCCACATTTTTACGCGCTCGCAGCGAGTTCGAATACGTTTTTTAGTAAAATAAGCCATTCCCGTCGATAATAATCGAAGAGGAGAAAACGTTGAGAAAGTGTGTGCGTGTGATCAAGTGCGTGGTTTATCATCAACAATTTGACATGTACTAATACATTTCTTATCAGAACGTATGATTTATAATCCTGATTTTTCTGCATAGCAATTTTGCGCCGATAGAAAGATATAATATAATAAATAAAGATATGGAAATGTGATTTCGATTATACTAAATGGAAATTGATCAACAAAATTTAATAAAGATCAATCTATCTGTTTCTTCTACGAGTTGATAAATACTCTTATTTTAAAAAACTATAGTAGTTGATATTTTTAGCTAATATATACATATCTTTTTCAATAAGAAAAAAGAAATTTAAATTTGTAGTTACGTAATCAATATAAGATATGTAAAATACTCATTAGTACGATTTGATTTATCTGAGGAAGATTGAATCAATTGGAAGAATAAAAAAGACTATAAAAGAGCTCTTCACTTTATTTTCTTTGGCATCGGTTAATTGGATAGCAAGGTATTATACGCCTCTCGCAAGAGGAAAGAAGAAAACGAAGTGGTCTGCCTGGCAGAATGAGGTGCGACTTTCAACTTCAGGTAACACGTGACGGAGCCTGTTACCGAAGTACCGTGAATAAAGGTCCTGAAATTTATTGCTTGCGAGAGTGCTGTTATGCTTTCGATTTTCAACGGTTAACAACGCCAATATCGCAAGCCGAATGACCATGAAAGATGTAAATATCAGTTGACAAGAGGAACATCGATTGGCCATATTATTTATCATTTGTATTTTGATACATCGCGACAAATGTGGAGCTCTTTTACACTAATAATATTTCAAGACTCGGTGATTCTATTTAGACTATTTTCACGTGCATGTACGCATCGTTTTATCAAAGGATTAGTTTTTATCACAGTAGACTACTCAATTATCGTTAAATATCTTTGAATAGATATAAATACCATAGATTTTGATCAATATTTCGTGAAATTTTGGAGCACGTCGCATGTTCTTCCCATTTTAAACCAATGACTAGATTAAACAACGGGAATTTAATGATTAAAGGCTGACAATTAACGCTTGACAAGTCACAGAACTGCAGCTGCAGTTAGCAGGTGATCGATGACACGCACGAGTCGAATTATGTTCCAGGAAATCTTCTTCAGCATCGCAAAATGAGCGATCTCTTCGCTCAATTTTTTCCCCCGTCGCTAGCGAGTGTCAAATTAAGTCAAGTCGCAAAACAATAGAAGGATTGGGCTTAGCGTAGCTATCCACCGACTCTATCGCCGCCAGTGAATTTTAAATTCAATTCCGGTCTCGTTCAAGCGCGGCCGTTCGATCTCCTGGACCCACGACCACGACCATCGTTGGGTTCCCTCGTAGGTGGACCTCGGCAAGTCTCGGCTGAACTCGGTCGCTCTCGGTAGATAGGCCTGCTCCGACCCCAGACGACCCATGGCGATGGTAGCACACAACTGGTTGTGGCTTTCACGAGGCAGACACGCCGCGCGCTCTCCATGAGCGTTCCGCTTCGCTCGCACCATTCCGTGTTACCGCACCATCCTGTCGATTTCGTCGTACGCGCGCCTCTCGACACGCATCGCGGAGCATCGGGACAACATCGAGACAATCGCGAACGCGCGTTTCTCGCGTGTGGGAGTGCCCCTGCGTCGGGATATAACGCGCGTGCCGTGTGCGAGCTGTCAAACGGGAGCCGGCGCGTTTTCGCGCGGAATCGCACGCGACCGAGAAAAAAAGCCGTCACGTGCACACGCGGGGGTGGCTTGCCGGGGTGGCCAACCCCGCGTCGTGAATTTGCATCGCGCGAAATATGAACGGCGCGTGGAGCAATTCGTAACGAGTGTAGTGCGGGTGCTCTCGCGTGCGACCGTAAATATATACACGAGTACGAACGTCACGTGGCGGTCACGATGCTCTGGCGACTTGTGATACTGCTATTCGTCGTCGCACGGCCAGCCGCGAGTTACTTTAATCTCTTCCTTAGCTACGCGGAGGTTCTCAAGCTGCTGGGTAAGACATTTCTGTTGATCTTTGTAAGACTCGTAGGGCAATGAAGAAGCGAGAGTCGACGTTCGTTCAGCCGTTATTGTTCTGTTGCAACGTAATGTGTGTTTAATGAAGATCTGAATACAATGCTCCGATAAAGAAGTAATCGTTGTTCTCGCTTCTTTTTATTTCATTTCTACTTACATACATTTTTATATAGATTAATTGAATTGATTTGTTGAGAGAGAGTGAGTGAGTGAGTGAGAGAGAGAGAGAGAGAGAGAGAGAGAGATATATATAAGTTGATTAAATTGAAGCATATAAAATAAATACTTATGTTTCTGTGACATTAACTTTTCTGATTCGATTTATGCATGTTAGAAACAATCAATTCGCAAAAATTAATTCAATTCTTTAAAAAATTTGTTGAGTAATAAAGCTAATCAGAGATTCGTGCATTATTTTTAATATTTAGATTTAATTTACAAATTTAGAGAAGTACATAAGTTAAAGAATTATTGTTGAAGCAAATAAAAGAAGTTTCGCTCGATACATATATGTTTTTGAAAGCAATTTCTTCGACGCATAACTTTAAACTTATCTCTTCTCCGTGGGAGACAGTAGTATCTAATGAAAAAGTAAAAAATGATAATCGTGTCACTGTCTGCGCAGTAAAACAGAGTTCAATATACTCCAAAGTGATAATATAAAAATTAATATCGCTAAATTTTCGAAACTTTGACCGCAAAAAATAAATCTTTCTATAAATCTTTAATAAATCTTTAAAAACTGAAGGCAAGAGATTTATAAAATCAACAAATTTTTGAAGAATGTACGTTATCACAATATGATACAGAGATAACCTTTTCTTAGACAAGAGAAAAACTCAGAAAAACTTTTAAAATAGTCATATAAATGTCAAACATATTGTACATATATAATTTTCAAACATATAAACAAACTCAAAAGATGTTTTAAACATTGTTATTATTATTAATTCTTCTCCTAAATATTTATGTATTATTTGTCATTTTTGAATGTTGAATTTGGATTGCCTCTCGAATTCTTCGCGCTACATGTGTTAAATTAGCGTATCTTCTTTGCATGTCCTATATTTTCTATAATGAATCGATTAAAAATACATTTTCTATTTTATAGGGAAGTGAGAAAAACTTATAAATGTTAGATAAATTATATCTCATCTAAGGCATCTAATTTTATGGTCCGTAGCACGATCTTGTCATATAGAAATAACGCGGCGTGAAAATATAGAGCTTTAAATAAAAATATCCGTCATATCTGCAAAAGGTTATTATCTATTAAAGATATATTTGACGAGCTACCAACTGTACCTCAATGAATCCAGAACTACATTTTGAAGTACATATAATAACATCAATTTCTTTCGAGGTTACGTTAATCGTATTCCTTCAACAAAACTTCACACTTCATTCGTCCCTCATTTCTCAACTGCACGATAATAACTTCGGGTATGGAAACCGGTATAATTTCAAGTATAAATCCGGTTACGGACGACTTGAGAACAGGAAAATTGGCCGTCACGCATATATCTCGTATCGGAATCTCCTTTTAAAGCGATCGTTTTCCACTTTGCAGTTCTTCTCAACGCAGCACGCGTAATTATCAGATATGGCTGTTAACGGCGTATTATCGATATTAATGATTTAATTCGAACGAGCAGTGTTGCGGCAAACACGGTTGTTGTGATGAGGTAATTGGGAACAGTGGAATCCGCGTTTTTTAAATCTTTGCGATCCTGTTATTATATATCGAGAAGCGAAACTATTGTTGACAATCTATCCCAAAAATACAACGATAAACGCTTAGTGCAATTTAATATTGGGCATAAAATAATAGTCCATCAGTAGCTTATATATCGAGATCCAAATTATTTGAGGAATAATCGCCGTATCCAATAATAATCATCGTATACGTAGTTATTTCATTAACCACACATCGTAATTGAAGCATACCGCGAGTCGTGATGCATAATCAGCGAATGTCAATAGCGGTAGAGCGTTGAAACGTTCACCGAGAATATTACGGACTCGTTGTATCAGACATTCTGAATTGTTGCGAGAGAATTCGAAGCTATCTATAGCTGCGAGCCACCTAACACTGACCGAAATACCTGAAAAACTAATAGAAAGAACTTTCACTTGTCGAACATCAATCTTCTGCATTCCGTTCTGCTTTCACAAGGAATTAGTTTCATTAAACAACACGCTAATTTTTTTTCACATAGCCATTATTTTTAAGTCCTATTTTGAAAATAGAATTAAAATTTAAATCTTATTGCGGATATAAAACATTTATTTTAAATGTTAGCAATAGGATAATTTTGTCAATTAACCTATAATTCGTTATAACTCTGAATACATTTTTTATATATTGTACTCTGTGCGGTGAGTTAAAAATTTTTGTAAAACAAATGTTAAAACTACAGAAATGTTGCATTTACATTAATATCAACTTTGTCCAGAGGAAAAATGTATTATTGGAATATATGCAAAAAATCCATGGGCATTGTTAATACAGAAATATTTAGTCGAAACAGTAGCTGGAAAAACTGGGGAATTATAAAGAATTATTCAAACTGCACGTAACCAAGTTCTACATAATGCGCCTTAAAAAGATACGCTTACAAAGAATAAATGTTCGTTCTTCTCGTATGTAATTTTGCATAGCCATCCATCGAGCGCGATAAAGCCATTTCCTCTTCCGATCTATCCGGCTGTTCCATTCTCACACTTTCGATCCTCTTTATCACTACCGTACGCTCTCGTCGAATTTCATTCGTAAACCACGTTAGTCAGAAATCGTTGCTCAGCCCGACGCACACGAATCGTCGCGCCGGAAACGAATAGGGGCCACTCGAAGCGCGGACTTTCCAATATTTCCTCGATAACTTTCACGACGGAGGGTAATTCGTTTTCGGATCATTGGACCGCAAAACGCGCATTCGCTTCGTTGCTTCTTATTATGGGGTACAGACAGGGATACAGGGTGACACACGGACCCTGCGACACCTGAACCCGTTCGAGACCGCCCTCGAGGGAAGTGCGTTCGCGCGTGGGATTGCACGTTTCGCCTCTCGATCGGCGTCTCGAGCACGTTTCGCACGCGTCGGAGTCATCGACGATGACGTCCTGGCTACACGCGGAAACGCAATTGGAATCTCGCCGCGTGCAAGCTGGATAAACGTGATGAAACGCGGTTGAATTGAACTCCATTCGAAAGGAAACAAAATTTAACGAGTAAAATTAAAATTTGCACACGATAAAGAAACTGATCGAGCATGCTATTTTTTAATTAAAATGTGTATAAAGACTTTATCGTTAGAATCTTGATAATGATCTTTATAATGCTTTATGTTGATTCGGCGACATATTGAGCAAGATTGCATAGCTGTAGTATTGCAAGAGAGAAAAAGACTGACGTAACAGCAATAATGCAAAGCGTGGTTATACGGCGGGTTATATTGTTTCCACTTCAATAATTTATTACGCGAGGGGCATCAGAGGCGCGATCGTTGAACGTTTTAAATCACGCAAATGATGCCTTTTAATTAAAGATAAAGATTTATGACTGCGCACAAAATTGCATGGTTGCAATTGACCACATTGTTTATTGTAGTATTAGCTCTGTGTCAGTATTTGTCACAACAATTTCATTGACCTCATTGCAGCAACAAACGTTCGGCAAATGCAATAAACTGTCTCTGTAGAATTAAACGACGGAATTATAAAGATAATGCTATCAGTTGCATAGTTACTGTCATTATGTAGTGATAATTTAAATCATCATAAACTTTCTTTAAAACAGATATCTTCATTCTGTCATCATCTTCACACTTTAATTCTTAATAATCTCGATTGTTTAAAGAACTTTTATGTGACTTTTACGTGACTTTCAGTTGTCAAGACAATAAAAATTAATAGACTATGTGAAAAGATATCTAAATATTTCTATCGATAGGTATCTTTATTCAAAGAAGTAGACTATTGCAAGAGACGTGTCGAAAGTGCGTGAACAACACACTTTGTCCATGCTAGAATAGAATCGGTAAGGAAACGTGGCGCGACGTACCGATTTAATATAAATAGATATTAATAGACGTTCTAGTCGGGTGGAGTCGCATTCTTCGAGGTTCGGCGCGTGGTGTTCGAACGCGAAACTTGCATACTCAGTCGAGCCAGCTGAAGCAAAGATACCTATCGAAAACGAAATACAGACTTGTCAATATATGCAGATCCGACTGACAACGTAATAAGTCATTCTACTAGCGTTTTCAATCATGGCTTCGTCGATCACGACGGACCATGTCGAAGTCAAAGTGTGTGGAAGTACCCAATTCCTTCTACGAAACGTAGCAGTAAATTTCTACGACCACATGACTGCGCAAAAGCTACCTCGATCTCTCGTCCGCAGGAAACCTTGCGCGGCGTGGCATTATAATATATGAGAGACGTAATAAAATATTATAACGAGGTCCTTGTTAAGCGACGGCGGCGTGGGGCGCCGCGCCGTACCGCGCTTGCAGGACCGGCTCTAGTTTGTTTAGACACCGAATAATCGACAGTCACTCCTTTTCGTTTTGTTCTCGCAAGGGGAAGGGGACTGGGTTTCTCTCTCTTCTTCTTTTCCTCCTCGGTCTTCTCTCGGCTGTCTTTTTTCATACCTTCTCCTTTTTATCGCTTTCTCGTTTAGACCCGGAGTACCAAGGTAGGAGGCCAGCCCTCAGATGGACCCCTCGATACCGATTTCAAAACGGCTCTTACTACGCAGTCCATATGGATTCCCTGAGATTTCCAAACCCTGTGGAACAAGGCGGTTTCCAGTTTCCGTATTCGCTATAGAGTTTCCTGTTTCTTTTGCCCGTTCCCCACGATCGATCGCGGTCGAGAAATCGATCTCGGTCAGTGCACGTTCCGAATAGTTACCTGCGCATAATCGGCAACGAGGAGGAAGAACAACCTCGACAGTATTGAATATGAGAAGCGTCCGCCATATAAATTCTTGACCGTAATGGCGGACGATAAATTACGCCGCAAGTGGTAAGCAGGTGGCAAAGACACGGTCTTAAAATTTTGGATTTATCTGGAAGCGGTGGGGCCCGCGTACATGTCCGCTACCACGTCCGTGGGATCGTATAGCATTAACTTGGATAAGATAAGTCGGAATTTCACCGGTACCAAGTTACACTCTTCCTCCTCCGATTTCACGCTGCTCAAGGCGCGAAGTAAATTACGTTTAATCGCCGATCGATTCTCGCGATCGTGTTACTCGCCGTGTTCGTCGTCATCGCAGGTGTTAGAAAGGATACTCTCATTTCCATGTATTCCGATCCAAATATTCATTATTTTATTCAGTCTCTTTGCCTTTTTCGTGCCATTTTAATATGTCGACCATATTATTTTGTTGCGGCATAATTTTGCTCCTTCCATTCGGATTGACTTTCCGTCCTGTTTAATAAGATGCTTTGCCGGCTATAAATTCAATTCGATATTGCCGTTCTCGTCGTTCTACGTTTTATATTTTACATTTTATTGGGCTCAATTGTCATATATATATATATAACGAATATAAATTAATACAGATAATTATTTTCCAGCTTTGGAATTGTATTCTTTTTAATAGCAGCCCATATTACTTTTATAAAACTGATTTTATTTTAAATAATTTTTAACGCACTAAACTTAAAAAAAAAAATTTTTATATTTACGCTATGTATTAGAAATATTGTTTAAAATTATTTATACAGATGTGTATGCTATGTTTATTTAAGAACTAATTGTTAAAATATTATTTTTAATTTATGTATTATAACACAACATATAAAACTGTAATAATAGAAAAATTGTATCTATCTAAGAATAGTCATTTTTCTGTGATGATTTAATCAAGTAAATTTTACTACTTGATTTATTAGTGTTTAAATTTATTGCTAATACAATGGAATAATATTATATTTGTTTACAAAATTAAGCGCGACAAATACCTTATATACACCGATTCGAACGAGCATCACCCGTCAGAAGGCCGTGTCAAAACACGAAAACAGCATACACTCGGCCCGAGGCATCCCTTCGTTCGTGTGAGTCCGGCTCGACCTTAGCTAGTTAGGGCCTGACAGGCCCATCTTGATGTTACTCGTGGAGTAGGGCCGCTTCAAAGGCCCCGACCAGGGCTCCGTGAAAACGTTTATGCTCGTACAATGGCGTAGGGATTGGTGTGGCTGTACTCGCCGTTGATGCGTGCTCCGTGATAACGACATACATTTATCGCGGACGAGTCGATGGGTCCACAACAAGAGACCGGTAGCGATAAATATCGTGATGGTCGATGAGAAACGCGTGGGAGCGAGAACGCAAGACTACAGATTTATAATGATCAATGCGCCGCGTGAAGAACGAAAAGGGGCATGTGCAACGATGACGCCGGCGATGCATTTATCTATCTATGCGCGCAAACGACAGAGAGTGATGAGGTATGAGAGAGGGGTAGACAGGAAACGTGCGTGTACAATTTCAGAATGGACCGGGCCCGGACGGGTGCTGCGCCCGTGTTCACATCAATCTTCGGCTCCTCGTTAAGATCCGCGCCTTAAGTTTTCACTTGTGTGTGCGCGCGGACTTGTTCGGCATCGTCCAGCGTACGCATCAGGGCCACGTCTGTCGTTGTATGAGTGGGACATTTACATGAGATGTTGAGAGTCTCCGTTGTAGAGAGAAGAAGCGGAACCCCCGTGGATTTTCTTCCGAGAAGAAAGAGAAAACGGGAGAGAGAAAAAGATGGGATACGACTCGCAGTCGCTTACGTTTATTTTGGGGCGAAGAAGGAAATCCTTGGAAAGAAAAAACAACCTGCACACGATTTGCCGAGTCTCGATTCTTTGACGACGTATGTTATCTTTCTCACAAAGACGGGAAATGTCGTTTGACAAGCTAGATTTTGTCAATAGTATGTTATTTTTTCGCTGAAAATGTGAATTCCCTTAAAAATTTTGAAATCGTCTTTACATTTTGTTTTTTAACAATTATTTCTCTCTTTAATTACTTTGACTAATTAAATTTATTTATTTATTCTCAAATTTTAAGTTAAGTTTTAACACAAATAATCTTTTCTGCGATTTATAAGTATTACTGCACATAAATTATTGTTATATATGTATTGTATATAGAACTTGACGTTACCTGAAAATACACCGCCTACAAATAATTATTTCTAATTTATCCATCTAATCTAAATTGCAATCCTCTTACACACAATTACAATATAATTCGTAATTATGACAAGTTAATATCATCAATTGAATAATATATACGAGAATCATAATACATATAATGGAATCGACTTTCGCAAAGACCTCATTTGCCCCAAGGGCTTTCAAAGATATGGAGTGAAACGACTCCGGTTCTTTGCCAGTACCTTTAAAGAGACTCCTCTCTTGAGAATTATCACAGAAGACACAAAAAGTCCCCGTTCGTATAGGATTTGTCGAAGCTCTGTTATATAGACCGATGCATTTTCTATTTCTCGAAATATAAAATGCTCTCTCTGTGATTCTTTGATCTCGTATCGTTACGCTGCGCAAAGCTGAAAGCATGCTGGAAATAATTAAAACCGTTGCATTTTTATATCATGGTATGTTCAACCGAATTGCTACGCAAAAGTATTATATGCAGTTATACATTAAGTAATACATTACTGCGATTAAAAAAAATTTTTATACTTCACATGTCGTTCGTATAACTTTGAATTAAGATTAAAAGAATCTGCAGTTATCGAATTTAATACTTATTTATTTATCAAGATGGAAATGTCCGAAAGTAAAAAAATAGCTCTATTAAAGTTAGATTTTATTCGATTTTATTTTCATTTAATTAAGAGTTTGTTCGTAACGTTTGTTCCTCTGTATGCGTGTCGTCTATATTTCGTTCACTGTTCCATATGGCAATATCCATCAATTTCTCGCTGTTATCCTCGCGAGGAATCTTTTAATCCTCGTCCGCGCGCGAGACCACAACCTCCATCCAAGCAAGTCCTGAGTGACAGAATCTTAACGAGCATCTGCTCCTCGAAGATGAGTCGCCGTCTCTTCTGGTCCTCTGTGGAAAACACTCGAAAGATCTGGTGGGTACGTGGCCCTTCTCTCTCGAGTGCAATATAAGAACGTGATTCCAGCATTTCGCTCCATCGTCCTGTCGAACGTATTCGCTTATCCTCTAGTGCATTTGCTTCAGTACTAACACCACAATCCTGCCGAGAGAAAATATTTTTCTAGCGTCTATTCCACGGATCATCGGCCCTTATAGAGGGTGACTCGGCAAGTAAAAACGCGAACCTGCTTTCTCGTACCCACAAACAGTTTTTGACAAATGGGTTCCTGAGCAATATCATTCAGAATCACGAAAGGATCCTTGAAAAAATATCTTCATTTTGTAGAAATCAAAATGATTTCTCATCTGAAACGACAAACTTAAAGTATGCTATGATTCAAACATCGCGCACGATCTCGAAGTTCTTATCCGAATATTGCATCTTAATGTTCGCTTTAATAACAATCGTCCCTGTAAAAGGATTATGATTTAATGCAGACTATTATCGGGTCTCAAAGTATATTTCGGTATTAACATCTTTTTTTCTTTAAAGTTGCGTTGTGCAATTCTTCAGATGACTTATCAGCTGTCGCGGGGGTACAATAAAAATAGAACTCGTCGAGCAGTTCGTGCACTATCAGGGTTTTGCATTTCGAGTGTCCTGTCGTGTTTCATGTCATCCTCATGACAGCAAACGAAATTTGAAGCGTGTCTTTCGGGTCTTATCGAGCCATCAGCGCCAGGAAGAGGGACACGCCGATATACGCAACTTAAAAATTTCGGATCCTGTGGTCTAGAGATGCTATCACATTTGGGACTCACTCCGGGATTCTCTTCGGATCCCGCAGCGGGGGATGGAGAGTCCACTTTTTACGTGTTCTCTCTCCTTCTCCCTCTCTCTCGTTTTTCCTGTTTAAGGCTCGCGTAGGAGTTGTCCCCTGACAGACTGTGATAAATCGCGCTTGACAATCGCTCCATGCTGCTAGCGGAGAATCCTTTGGGAAGATTGATTCCTCTAGAGACGCCGTGAAGGGAGACGTTCGTGAACATATGTATCTTTGGGTCAATTTTTTATACTATCAAAAATGTTCATTGGCGCGAACTACAAAGAAAAAGAGGGAATATTTTAGAAAATAATTTATACTTCAAGTAGTAATTTACATTTTTAAACACGAATTATTTAATATGAATATTATGTAAAGAAATAAATATATTATTATTTCACTGATCATAGACATTAATTTAGATTTCAATACTCGCAATTCTTTTTGTAACGTATGCCTCACGTGTTCATTCATATTAAATTCGAAAATTAAAATAATTTACGAACAAATTGTATAAATCATATCGCTCACACTACGATGTATAATAATGTTATATTAAAAGATTACGATTTGAAAGATTAATATTGTAGAGCCCTATTATCGCCTCTACTTATTTTACTTTAATTTACGTTTTTGCTACGCGGAAGACTTTAATTATTTCCGCGGGATCAGGAAGACCGGATTGCAAAACAACGCCTGGAGTAAAAGCTAGGGATACTTTATTTAGAAAGCAGTTCACAATATATAACATATTCGAGCTAGTACGACCGGTGTTAACAACATCTCGAGAACGACTGCCTCGCAACGATTGCTCCGACCTTCCGCGACGCTCGCTCCGAATTCGAAAACATCACGGATCGTCCGCGTGTTCGCCCCTTCGACAATATTTACGGTATCATACAAGCCGCTTCTCGTTAAATTCCTACAATATAGGTAATAAAATTGTATCGAAAGAAAAAAGGATCTTAAAGAATCGAGAAGTGTTCACTATAGCTAACGCAATCAGGAAATGAACTAATGAATAATTGTGACGTGATGCGGCCGACAGCTCGAAGGATTAAATCCGAAGAAAGCCATTCGAAATGGATCTAAAAGGATCACGCGGATCGTTCCTTCGACTTGACGTCCTCGCGGGCCTGGCCTTAACGAGCTTCCTCGATCTTGTGTTGTGCACGAACGTGTTACGGAAGAGAAAGAGAAAAAAGCACTCGATCCCACTGTCGTAATAAATCCAGTCGTCGCGTAATCCTCTTCATGTCCGAGTCCTGATTACCAACTAGTGCTGCCATATGTCGTAACGACGACATCTCAATCAACCCACCCATCTGTCAACCCCTGTTAGTCGCCCCGACAATCGTGGGCTGGTATCCGATGTAACGACGTACTATGCAGTTGCATCTCGAGCAATCGCCACGAGGGTGCCTGCTTCGCGAACAATATTATTTTAGCTCCCGATGTGCTAGAAATCACGTCCTGGCCCGGCGACGTTTGCTTTGGTTTCGCTACTATTCTCTCCCCTCGGCAAATAAACCTAAACCGCGGTCGTTATGCATGATGCATCACTCGCAGGATCCATTCGGGGTTTATTCCACGCCGCGCTGCGCTTTGTTTGGGAATACTTGCCACTTCTGAATGTAACCACAGTAAGAATGGACTCCTGATCATAATGGATGACTCGCGGTTTGATGAATAACGTTTACAGAATGTACATATATTGCCTAAAGTGTAAAAAAAACAATAGCTTTGTATATTTTTGTATGGATACGTAAAAAAATATACCTATAAAAAGTGTTGTAGAAATATTGTTAATAGAGTTTTTTAATGGAATATGAAATTTTTGGGATTTTTCATCAAAAATAGTCTCGAAAATAATAAAAATGTAAATAAGTTTGGCGATATGAAGCATTCATGCGTCGTGCCATTTTTCTCACGCAGCCTTCTAAATCCGTCGATGCATCACAGTTGACCAGACTCCAACATAAAGGAATACGACTGCCGACCGACTTTTCCTTAATCCTTCTGGAGATCGTAAAGCAGCGTTGGAACTTTGTAAGGTCCAATTGAGCGACCCCAGAAAAACGACAGCCTAGCCATGGTTCACCCCTCAGTTTCCTGTTCTCTCCGTCTTACTTATCTTTGTTCCGTTTTAACGTTATTCCGGAGTGAATTATAACTGATGTCACGCGAAGTTACGCCTTCCTGAATTTAACCTATGGCTCGAGGAGAAGAGTTCAAGGAGTAAGAGAAAGCAGATGAAGGAGACAGCAGGGAGCAGACTAAAAGATAGAGGACTCGACGTTGACTGAGGAGGGGCTGGTAGGGAAGGCAGCAGGAGAGAGTGTACAAACGACGCTCAGGACTTGTCCAGAACTTATGGGTTATTCAGGAGACCCCTGTCGGCACAGAGGGAGGGAGGCCGTTCGATATATGCTAAGCAGTCAGCCTCCTGCATTATATATATGTACTCGCACGTGGATGAGGGAGTCGCGATATGTGGCCACGATGCGTGTGCGCCCCAGGACGCGGAATGTCTCAGAATTTACGTATGTTTTTCAAAAAGGATGAACACGAAGGATTATTTTAATATTAAAACGTCAGCAGTCTGACACACACACACGCACATACAAAATTAGATAGACATGCAATTTACTAATATAACCAAATAATAAAATGTGACTGATCGCCTTAGTAAAAATTTGATTGACTCAGTTGTAAAGTTGTTTAATGTTGAATATCAAGATTTACGAGAAAATTTATTCAAAGCTCAGATAAAGGATCCATAATCAGGAGAAAGGGCGTGGCATCTGAGTCACCCTGTGTATAGACGCCCACGTCGTTTGCTCGCGATGGCGAAAGTGAAAAATATCTCGCGCAGCGGCAGCAGCAACACGTACGCGTGCGCGCGTGTACGTGAAATTGCGTGTACATACGCGGCATACGCGCGCACGCATACGGACGTGAACGCGTTATTAGATCTCTCGAGGCAGCGAGCCGAGATATCGGCGAGTATATGCCAGCTGGCGCTGATCTGGTCGTTAACCTCGCTCGCGGATCATTTTTGGAGCACGTTAACACTGGACTTTCCTCAGAAAACTTCGGTCTTTACGTCTTTACGTGGGGGGGAGGGGAAGGGAGGAAAAAGGGAAACGGAATTTGTCGTAAATCACCGCGCGCCTTTGCGCTCGTTGCACGCTGAACGTGTGTCTGCAGCAACTTCGGATTCCAAATATCGAGATTTATTGCTCTCCCCGACGATGCAATTGCGAGCCAACCCTCCTCCCCTTGTGCGAAACGGAATCGATGTTGCGAAACAAACATTTTTGTGTACATAAAATAAAACTTTGATCGATACAAAATTAAAAATAAAAATATCAGATATGTTTCATTGTTAAAATAATAATTACTTTCGAAAATCTCGTCTTTCCCCATAAAACACTTCGTATTGTATTTCGCTCTTATTACCAGGAAATTCCTCTATAATCTCGTTACACTCGGCAGTAGACCTATTCGATCCCAGTATTCTCCATGGCGACCTGTCGTTCACGCTATTGATGCACGAGACGTGACGGCATGGAACGGGAATCGACCGAAAATCGCGCAGGCCGCATTGTGAGTAGGCGTCACGTGAATCCAATATTTCTTGTTCCTCCGACCTGCGTCTCTTCTCTTTCGTTCTCGCTTTTTCCCGTCCGTCTGCTGCGGGTCTTTCCGCTTTTAAGAACCTCGCTACGGGAGGATCTTGTTATACTCGTACCAGATTTCATATTCGGAAGGTGTTGGGTTTCTAACCCAGAACCTTCTCCCCGTCGGTGGCAGACTCCGTTGAAGGCGATTCTGCATGGGCCCGCACTTCAAGATTCGACCTTTTATTTGACCAGTCTTGGAGCTGTGCCCGTCAACTTCATTCAATACTATATTTTGACAGAGGAGGACACGTCGCACCGCAAAATTTCGCGGTTGGTTTCACACCTTCGCACTATGCACGCATCCGTTCGTTTTATTCACTCGGGATTAATATTTTATATATTCGGATATAATATTTTCATATTCGACTCATGAGCGCTTCCTATTTTTGTTTCGAAAATTCTAGCTAAGAAGTGACGAGCATGTAAAATTCTGAATTTCTTTGGTAAAATGTGTAATAAAAGAGACTGAATATTATCCATAGATTTTCTTTGCTTTTTTTTCTTTGTATTTGTATTAATTTATAACATTTGAAAAGATAAATGAAATTGCAACTGGATTATTATTATTAAATTACATTGTTACATACATTATTAAATTCCAATATATTATTCAATTTTGCATATATTGTAACAAAGTTTTATTATTAAGTCGCTGTTACTTCAAAGTATTATTTTTTTGTAGAATTTTTCGAGTTTTTTTCTTTCAAAGATCACACGGTTATTCCTTTTAATAATACTTCACTGTCTTAAACGGCTTATTCTCACCCGTAGTATCCGCTCTATTATTCGGCGACCTCTACTCGTCAACGTGGCTCAATGCTGTATTTTGACAGTGCAGAATACCATGGCGTGTGAAATTTCTCCGGCTGCACTCGTACCTGGCAGCATTTTTCTTTTATACGGCTATTCGGCTCTTTCAAGGGGAGTAAAAAGTACTTCTTTAGAATTATTGTCTTCAGACAGTAGTTGAGCGAGCTGGAGACTGTACCATAGTGATAGCTTCGTTCAAATAATTTGAAATATTCAAGATATCGTACTTCTACGAGTTCTGGAATGGCCTTTTTATTTGCCATTTACTTGTTTCGTTTCTTTCTTGCTTCATTCATTTTAATCTTTAATGTTACGAGTTCTTTCTATGCAATTGTTCAAAAAAGTATCTCAAATGTCTTTACTAGTTGTAGTTTTGCAATCTGATAAATGCAATCTAAAAATGTCTAACGTGCAACTTATCCTAATCTTATTTTATACAAAATACTTTAAAGTCGTTTTTTTAGTTTTTATTAAGCTTTTTATTAAGCTTATAATAATTAAATTTCACTAAATTAATAATCAATCAATACAATTAAATATAATTTAAAATAGTAATGTAATTTTAAAAAATCCTGTCTCTGAAAACTAAATAATTCTCAATTTTAATTAATATTTAGTGAAAATATTAATATTAATATTTAATGAAAATATAAATACTAATATTAATGAAATATTAATATTTAATAAAAATGCACCGTTAAAAGAAGAATCATTAATGATTCACTAATTTTAGTAAAATTCCAAAATATTTCATTAAATATTAACATTTCATTAATATTAAAATTAGTGAATTAATGATTCTTATTTTAACGGTGCATTTTTCTCTTATCCATTAGGAAGAAAACTGCTTATATTAAGACATAAAATTAAAACTTAATCGCGCTTTCTTCAAAATACACCGAAAAGATCCTAGATCTTTATCTCCTAGATCTTTATCTGAACAGACCGGCTAAGTCCAACAGTGGTCCAAAAATTCTTTCTACTTCTTATCTACTTCTTATCTACTTATCTATTTCTTTCTACTTCTCATCGTGGTTTGTGAAAGTGGCAATAATTCCGTATTCGGTTCAACAGATACGGTCGGTAGTCGATGGACGGTGGACAGGATGGTAGGTGCAATTTATGTGAAAAAAGGTGCCTATAGTTCCGTACAATCCCTCGCGACAATTGTGCCTGGCAGCAGTTGCAAGGGTCGACGCCTTTACTGAAAGGGCTTTTTTCCTCTTTCAATCTCTCCTTATCCTTCCCGCCAGTTCGCACGTCCCTTTCGTCGCTTTCTAGCTCTTGCTTTTGCGCGGTAGGCAGACATCAAAAGATCTTTGGTACGACCTGCTTCCACCCGCTTACAAAGTTCCCGCATAATTGGACGGGAAGAGTGCCAAAGAGGTTGGTGCCACCCTTCTTGACTAGATAAGAGGCGGAGAGGCGAACCGTGGTAACGAGGTCATAGTATATCGGAGTGTCGTCGACGATAGGAAGAGACGATGACGAGGTGAAGTTATCTTTGATGCCGGAAGGATTACACTTTACCTTCTAACGCGCGAGAATGGAATGGACTACGCCGGATTAACGACCATGAAAGACTTCCCGGGGGGATATACGCGCGAATGGAATTACCTAGCAAAAACGAGGAGCAATTAATTTATTATCCTTTTAGACATCTTTATCCTTGTAAATCTAAATGATATATTATTCGTAAAGTAGCAAATTTCTGAAAGGAAATAACAACAATACCTCATGGTTGTTTGCCTAATACTATATATTCGTCGATATTGACCATTCAAAGGCGTTAAGCGCACCTGCCTCTATTGGCTTCTTTTATGTCTTCTGATGTTCAAGAAAAATCGGTTCTCAAAGAGGGTAATCCTACGGATTCGTAGGTTTTTCAGGAAATGGTTATTTTTAAGGGAATCGTGGGGTCGCTTTCATCCTTTTTACGACAATCACCATGGTCCCGAACACCCGCACGGGACGGCGAGAGAAACCTGGTCGCAAAAACGACCGGTACTGAGGTCGTACGTATGCGATATCTGATGCAGAAAACCGGTAAAGGCCGCAGGGCTACAGAAAGAACGAAGCAGGGAGAGCCAGGCGGACCGAAGGCAAAGACACGATCGTGGGGGCAGCGCGGCACATTGTCTTCGGGTGACTTAAAAATCCAACTCGTGCCTCGTTAACCACGCTATCAGATACAACCGCAAAGGATAGGCCCTCGTCGAGGGAGAATACGATGTGTGCCCATGTCGGTCCCTTCCACGGCAGATTCTCCTTCTTTACTCCCCGATACTGCACCTTTGCTAGCTCACCCACGTAACCTTGCAGCTCCCGCGCGCCAACCTTCGCTTCGGTTGAGTCGTTCGGTAGCAATAATATGTGCTAAGCGTGGGTCCGATGGGATGGGCGAAAATTTAGCGTGAAGCGAATGCGCGTCACGCAGTAATTTGTTGTTCTGTCTGTGTACAAAGTACGTCTTATATCTCTGCAGGTGTTAATTATTTATGTGTTTAAAATTATTTAAGTAAACGAATCTTTTATTTTCTAAGGAATTTAATTCGATGAATGTTGATTAATGTGTTATTATTAAATTAGATAACATAATTAATAATATATTTGTATAATTGTATATTGTATAATTATAAATTAGGTAACATAATTAATAATATATTTGTATAATTGTATAATTGTATATTTACATTTCTAATATATAATTATAAATGCAAAAATATATGATTAATTTCAAAATAAATTATTAATAGTGCCAATAATTATTAATAGTGCCAATTTTGAAAAATTATTTGTGTATCTGATTTTCATTTAATCTTTTTTTCATTTAATACGATTTTGATCTGCTTTTAAAAAAGTGTCGTGTAGACACAGCAGATTTATTATCTAGAATTTAAAATTACTGTCTTTATCTTTTATTTTGTTTTAAAACATTCATATTTTTTTATTATAAATATTAATTTAATTCCTTTGTTGTAATAATTTCTGTGGCATTTTTATATGGTTTTACTTTCGAATATTTGTCAAGTGGTAACTTGAAATATGGCACGAGTAGCTTTTTTAATGCTGGTGTCACTCGATACATTGCAGATTTGTGGGGCAAACGCACGCTATGTTAATTGTAACATGAGTGGAACGGAATGAGTCATCCACTCGTAATCAGATAATTTCTTATGCATGGGAAATAAAACAACTATGAACAAATAAATATTTCTTTCCTTTTAAATGCGACAAGTCACGCTATTAATTTAGAAATTCTATTTACAAACATGTTATACCAAGATTTATAAGAAAAAGATTTGCACGTCAATTCACATAAATATAAAGAATTTGAAATATTTTTATATAAATTTTATTTTTTTAAATAAAAGATAAATTTATGTATTTCAGGACTCGAAGGAGAATTAGTTTACGTCAGGGAGGGTGTTGTAAACGAATACGCTATGAAGTTCGTCGTTCCTGTACCAGCACTGATTCACAAGCTCCACTTCACGTGGGAAAATCTCGCTGGTAGACCGGTAAGTTTATGTAATAAAGTAACGGACATTAATATTTTAACGCTGGCGCATAATTGCACTGTCGGAACAAGCGGTTAGTAATAAAGACAGTACTGAAAGTACTTTAAATGAAGATATAACTATGCAATTGTTGAACAGTGTTCCTGAAAGTCTGACTTTAATTTGCATTAATTGTATCGGATGACTCTCATAAAGCGGAAATTTGACTTTAAAACGAGTTAATCATGAATTATTTAGAGAAAAGACGTCTATGACTATTGTTATGATATTCCCGGTTAAGGTGTTATGCAAGAGCAAAAGGATTTCAAGGGAGAATTTGAAGCAGTTAACGCGGTGGTAGACAAGAATTATCTACGCGCAAGATATTTACGCGCACAATATTCTCGCCGAATGCTTCCATGTCTGTTATTTATGTTTCTCTGACTTTTCTGCAATTCCTTCCGCCAATCTCTTTGCGCTTCTTCGCCGGGATTAAAGTCGCCCGCGGCTGAGAAATGCTGAAATTGCTCGTTAACGTAGGAATTCGCGTCACCACACGTAAGACACTTCAGAGACGACGGGTCTCATCCGACGAACCTCAGCGTTTTTCAGGGTTCAGCGATCACATTGTACAGCCATTCGAGACCTTTAGTCGATCTTTATTCGCGTTTCTCTCGTGTCCTCGTAGCGCGCCGTACTTATCGGGATTATCGAGGCATATCGTACCTTTCAGTTTTTCAAGTTCTCAGCGCGTCGCAATGGCGTAGTCTTCTCAGTTCAAGAACAAATGAAATATGCATCGTTCAATCATCTTCTGTTAGTGAAGCATGATGGGAATCACGTGATGTATTCGTTTATCAGACAACAATTAATTATCTCAGATTTCTTTCATATTTCATCATCTTTAATTAAAGCTCGTATTTTCCTTTTCGCAGTCAATGGTTCTTTCTTTCATCTTCATCGTTAATATTACTAAGAATCGTTTGACTTCTCCTACTTTTTGTGATGACTGAATAAATAACCAACGGGCATCCTACCGTGCGAATTAATTTTATGTTACTCGTAATGTAACGACGCGGCAGACACCGCGTGATAGTTACGACGGTGGGAATCGCGCAGCTGTATATTCATGCAAGATATAAAATCGAAACCAGACTGTCTCTCTTTCTCTCGTCCATGAGTCATCGACGAATCCTCGTAAACCACTTCTGCCCGCTGTTCGCCGTCGACATCCGTGGTACATTGACAAAGTGGCGGCGAAAAGTGAGCAGAATGTGGCGGGGTGTCCGATTGACTCGTCGACGATGCGCGGAAAAAAAGGATGGATCCAGGAGCGGGACAAAGTGGTCCATCCACTTCTTCCAGTTGTCTCGGAATATAGCAGACAACTGGGAGGAGGAGGGGGCTGAAGAAGGAGATGTGAGGAAGACTGACGAGCAACGCAAAGACATCCGTCACCTCCGCGGCAAAACCGAGTGGCTTGAATGGTACTTAAATCAGCGCCTGTCCGTCAAACCTGCGGGAATTGTGCCTCGATAAAGCGATTTCCGGACCGCCGTACACGTCGAATTATCAAGAGAATCCTGCTGGCGGCTTTACGCGTCAGGCAGAGCATTCAATTTCGATCGAATGTTCGCTGCGTGAGTATTTGTATAGGTGCGGGTAGCAATTTTCCTTTTCTCACGCATCACGCAACGCCGTTTGTATTGAGAATGAAGCATATGGCGGATTTGAAAATTAACGAGAGACTACAGGAGCCACATTGTGCGAGTCGCACGCAGTATATGAGAATTTTTTCCGAAACTGAAAATTGATATTTTTTGCAAAAGTACAAAGGATCTTCCAACTGTGTGTAGGATATTTTTCAAGGATGTCTATTACAGTGTCGTTGTCGTACCATCTGTCGTAAGCAATTATATATATTTTGTGAAAAAGAAAGCAGATGACAGTACATTTTATATTTTAATTGCTGGAGTTATAATTACATATATTTCTTTTTCTTATGTTCTCTCACTAATAAATAAAATAATAATTATATCTTTACTTTCGTATCTATATTTCACAAAAGTTACTTACTAAAATTAAGAATCAGGATATCACAAAAAATCTCATCTCTCGTCCATTTAAATTCTTAACTGGAAATCCGCTACTCCATTTAGAAGAAACTGCCTGGCTGGCCACATAGTGCGGCAGCTACGTGGCCGTAAAAGACCACAAGACAGCAGTAGCGACAAGCTGGCAAGTTGACGAGGTACTCTCCTCGTGGCTAGCCGAGAACCGATCATCACTGCGAGCTAGTAATCAGCTGCGAGCTCGCTACTGCTTCTGCATCGCCTAGCTTCGCTTCCTTCCATCGGCCTTTCCGGCCTTTCACCCTTCTCCATCGCCATTTTCTTTCCCCTCTTGTTTTCGCAAGTCTTCTGGACTCGCTTTGCTCTCACTGAGCACAAATTGTCTTCCGAGAATGGTACGCTCGAGATTATAGTTTCAACGTTCTTGAGATTATGACGGTAGCCGGTCAAACCTCACGCCCAACATTGTTCCGTCTGTTTTGCGTATCCTTTGCGAGTTACAGTTCAGATCCGTATCTATCGAACGTTGATGTGTATGTTCCTTTTCTCAAGTCTTTCTTCACTTCGTTCTATGCTATACTTTCTTATCATTCGAACACGTGGACTATATATTGACTATATATTGTATAATAACATACGCTTTTTGGTATGTTCTTTCCGCAACGTTTTTTACAAGGACTTCAAAATTTTTAGTCTTTCTCTAGTTAACGGAATATTTTAGTTAGGAATTAATAAGACAAACGTGGAATTCTCGATGTTTTCAGTTGCCGTACACGATATCTGTGGATATCAGCAATCCTTCGGTGCTAAGCAGTTCCCTGAACATCTCCCAAATTGGCGAGATACCTATCAATGGTTTGCAAACGTGGGCCGTATCGTTGCATTGTGGACCCTACAATGTAGAGGTTGACTTCAGTCTCCAGATAAATGTCTCGTTGCCGAGGAAAAATACCACCAGCTTGAAGTTCAAGCGAAAAAAAATTTGTATGAAGAAAGAGAGTTACACCGAACCCGAGGTCTTAATTGCTGCCTCTAATTCCACTTCCGGTGGTCAAATTTTCTACGTGGCGATTGGTTGCGCATGTGCGTTCATGGCGACTATTTCCGTCTTGATTACAGTCTACTATGTGCGCGATAAGAAAACTAGGAGACATCGAGATCCTCTTCAGTGAGTAAAACTTACTACTAAAGAGAATCGAGCAATTGACCAAGTTTTTAGATATATATAAAAGATTTATGAATTGCAGGGAATCTAGGGGACTCAGTTCAGCATGCAGTATGGAAAAAGGTACTGGAGTGGGACCTGCACAAACTTTTTTGTCACCTGAAACGCCTCCACCTACCTCCGCTGCATCAGGATCATCTTACAGAAGACTGGATGATCGTCCTAACAGAGAACTTCATGAAAGAATTCAGGAAATCACTGTGCAAAGGTGACTATCGTATTTTAAATCAACAACATTGATTGGATTTAGTTAAGAAGAAATATCGAATAATATTCTTGTATAGGAATTATAGTTTGATTGGCCGATTATCAATTTTCAAAGATAGATTTATTTGTCTCAATAAGCGTCATAAAAATGGATTTTATTTAAAAATAGCGGAAGTAGATAAAAAATTGTAAAATTAAATAAAATAATTAACCTTCTTCGCATTACAGATGTAGGGTGCGTCTCCTCAGTATTGAAATGGAGGGAACATTTGGGCGTGTGTATAGGGGCAGTTATCACGAAGAAGGTGCTTCATCCTCGAAGGATGTATTGGTAAAAACTGCTGCCGAGCACGCATCCCAATCGCAAGTAGGTTTATTTGAAATTATATTATCGCGTATATTAGCAATCTTATTCTTATTACCTTCTTAAAAAAGAAAATATTATGATAAAATATAATAATTATCTTTTTCAAAATGTGATAATGTAATTATCTTTTTCAAGATGATACATTTAAATATATTTTTTTTATTTTGGAAAGGTGGCTCTTCTACTACGAGAAGGTTTAGCCCTGTATGGACTAAGTCATCCGGCATTACTTCCGGTCCTCGGTGTATCCATCGAAGACAGAAGCGCGCCTTTCCTGTTGTACCCGCACACGGGCTACAAAAATATGAAGAGATTTTTATTGAGATGCAAGTTTAATAATGAAGGACCTCCGAGAGCACTCACCACGCAGGAAGTTGTTGAAATGGCACTCCAAGCCGCTAAAGGTGTACAATATCTTCATAGAAAAAGGCTCGTTCATAGAGACTTGGCTGCCAGAAATTGCGTGTAAGTAAGAACAATAAATAATTACAATTTTCCCCGAGGTATACACTATAAGCCTCTTTTAAAGTATAAATATACCCATTAAATACGTTTTTTACATTAGTTCCTCAGTTCAATTTACACGATCTCTAAATTTTTGAGCGTCCCTAAAATTTTTATTGCTAGATATATCATTTTCAATACATTTTCAATATAGCTTGGTTTCGGATTTTATGTGGTTGCACAATAAAATCGTTACGACTCGTTACCGAATTAATTGTGCGTGTAGGCTTAATAACCAGTGTTAATTACGTACGGCTTAATTACCGTAAGACTTTAATTGCTGGTATCTGTTCGACTTCCATTTGGTGAAAGTATTTATAACGATGCGGTAATGAAATTGTGTGATTTATAATTCCCCGACAATCGCAATTTCAAATTCGATTTTCATTTTTCAGAGTGGACGATGATTTGAGAGTACAGATTACGGATAATGCCTTGGCTAGAGATTTGTTCCCACAAGATTATCACTGCCTTGGCGATAACGAAAATCGCCCTATCAAATGGCTAGCGATAGAAAGTTTACTCAATAAAACCTTTACTACAGCTTCTGACGTGGTATGTAACATTTACGAGTTTAAAAAATACTATACAAAAATAATATTAAATCTTTTCCAATTCTGATATTTTCCCTACTCTCCCCTACATTCACGATACAGTGTTACACATTTATACAGCGACTATTTTAAAATTATGTAAAGCTAAAAAGTTATGTAAATGTACATAAATTGTAAATATGTATGTTACATTGTTATTTATAGTGTTATTTTTATCATGTTATTGTATGTAATTTTAGTGGGCATTCGGTGTTTTATTGTGGGAGCTAACGACGTTGGCACAACAGCCTTATGGAGAAGTGGATCCATTTGAGATGGCATCCTATCTTCGAGAAGGTTATAGATTGGCACAACCGATAAACTGTCCGGACGAGTTGTTCGCAGTAATGGCGTATTGCTGGGCTATGTCAGCGGAAGAGAGACCAACGTTTAGTCAATTAATTATTTGTCTACAAGATTTTCACACTCAATTAACGCGATATGTTTAATTAATTGAACGCGTTTGATTGTAAAGTAGGACTGATCTTTGCTATTAAGATATCTCCATTGAATTCCTGAAACATATCGAAATTTTTATCCAAGAAATCCTATTAAGACTTCAATATAGGAACGTGTGTATATATATATCATTCTTAGATTCTCGTATAATTAAATTTAAAATTTTTTATAGCAGTCATGTATAGATATAATAGATTCCAATGTAATATAAATATGCATCATTTTTTTCTTCAAAACTGCAATTAAGTGAATTGTTCAAAAAATAATTGTCGATCAAAATCGGAATTTAAAATAGAATCTTACTATTGAGAAGTAACTTTCATATAAAAGAAAAATTCTAAAATTTTAGTCACCCAGGAATATATATATATATATAGGAATATATATATATATATTTCTAAGCAATGTGTTCTCAAGACATCCTGTATAATTAATGAGCATAGTATGTAGAAATCGTGCGAATTATTCATATTGTAAAAGTTAAGACTGAACTCCTATTGCGCCACATGTTTGACGCTTGTTCGACCCGTGTCACCCAAAACCGGCGAACGTACGTCATCGTGCAACGCCAGTCCCATTTTCGGAAACCTGTACTGTCGGTGGTGAAACGGCGAATTTGACAATGAGCCATGTGATATGCGCTTTGCTTGCCTATGTGAGTGCGTTTCGAGTGTGCCAATACTTTCCCTCCTCTTTTCTTTATTGTATTTTTGTACATAATATATTTTTACGCCATGTATATATGCGTTATTGATGAGTATACGAATCGCACCTAGACGAAAGAACCTCGTGTATATAATTAATATGTAGCGTGCGAGACTATAATTGTACAAATTACAGACATTGCGCGAGCCCAATAAATTTCTATCTATACGATACAGAATGACAGCGTCGTTACTTTGCGTCTACCCTCCCACTGATCCGTCACTACAAAAACAATCGTAAATGTCATTCTTTCTAGGACGAAGCACGGTTTTAAACCGTCCGCTGGTTATTTCTGGCGAATCTTTTTTCGTGGTGAAAGGAAGGGTGCAAATGTGCCCACTGATCCGTCACTACAAAAACAATCGTAAATGTCATTCTTTCTAGGACGAAGCACGGTTTTAAACCGTCCGCTGGTTATTTCTGGCGAATCTTTTTTCGTGGTGAAAGGAAGGGTGCAAATGTGCGCCGTGGAAAGAGTTTCTGTTTTCTCAGAAACCATTCGTCAAAGCCATATGTCACACTCTAAACGAGTCTTGTAATTCATATGGCAGCAGTGTCAGTGTCGCGTGAGAAAATTAACGGTCTTCTCATTTAAAATGATGAGTATTACTAAGTGCATTTTCATTTCTTCTTTACTTTTATGTAATGTAATGCGTACATATTAATTAAATTTATATAATATTAATATATTCTTAAAATTAAGAATTAATAAATTAAAAAATAAAATTTACCAAGGACTCTTGTCCTTTGACATGATAATCTTGATAATGAAATTAATGAAATATATAATAAAAAAATAAACATTTTTGAGAATAAAATGCTGTTATCGATGTGTGAATATTTTAAAATATATTTATATTTAATTATAATTAGTAACTTATAGTTATACTTATTTTGAAATATTTATGCATCGATAACCGCGTTGTACCTTCAATGCCTATTTTTATATATATTTCGTTAACTTTGAAATATTTATGCATCGATAACCGCGTTGTACCTTCAATGCCTATTTTTATATATATTTCGTTAACAAATAAATAAATTAGATAGAGTAAATCATAAAAATATAATTTAAAATATTTTTAATTCTGCTAACAAATAAAGATCATTAACGTTATCTTTAATGTTAATGACATTATGCAGAAATTGTTAGCATGAAGTCTTATTAACATTTTACAATTTTATCACACTTTATAAATTTATTGAATGTAATTAAATTATATTCAAATGAATAATTGTATCCATAATATTTCAGAATTATTGTAATATTCATGATTTTACGGGTATGGCCAATTCATTGGAATGTAAATGCATATAATGTATGTAAATTCGGTTTTATAAGTAATATTAATCGTTTGAATTAAAAGGAAATTATTTTTATTATTTTATTTTTATCGATTTAGTCCTCTACGTAAAGTACGTATTATATTTTTTCGTGAATAATATTCCATGAAATAAAAATTTTACAATTTATTAAATATTTAACTGTACTATTAGCCATTATCGAAATATACCGCGCTATTACCCAAGCTATATTAAGCCCATATTTTTTAACTATAAATCGTTTTGTCTGGGATTTATGTTGTTTATTCTCTCGCTATTATGCGTGCTCAATATCTACAAGTAAGGTACGTTTCGTGGGAGCATGAACAGTCTTGAGTCGTCGGAACATTAATTTGTAGCATATTTACACTGTCAAGATACATCTCCGCGTATATCGCCGGTGATTCCCCAATAATGTGAGCCCGATTAGGCACGCTACATTAGGTACTCCGTTTTCTACGCTCCGTCGACGGTAAATGCTGCCAGCCTGCGAGATCGACCGAGGGTGCTTGGAAAGCCGGAAACTTGTAAAAACACGCGCGCGTGAAAAAAGACGTATATTTATTCAGTCGGCAGACAAACGCGTAAGGTTTAATTGCGCGAAAACGGCAGAAGCTCGCTTAGATACAAATTTTACGACACAGTCATGACAGTCGTTACCATCGAATACTTCTTGAAAAAAATGAACAATCCGGTGGAGCTCGAGGAATCGGTTACAAATTAGTCACCGGCGTGTTTCGTTTCCTCGGAAATAAGCATTCTTCGGCCACTCAACGGAATACTCTCGAGCCTTAATGATTCTACATCAGCGCAGACCGTGTGCGACCGTGATGTCCGAGTCTCGTAATCGCCGATCTTAAGAAGAGGGTTTACGTAACGCAGATATCCTGCAGTTGCCTAACAATCCGCCACTGCATAATTGCATCTTTCGCACGAACAATTTAAGTGCAGTCGCGATGTTCAACGGCACGAACATTTGGCGCCTGCTATAAATCATTATTCTATAAGGCACAAAATACAGCACAAAAAAGGACGTTGTTTAAAATTTGCTCTCTAGTTTCTCCATTACATAATCGACCTCACGTTACTTTTAAATAATTAAAATGATAGAGATAAACTTTAAAACTTTTTTTTTAGCGTTGCAATAATTAAAAAAGCCCTAAGAACAAAGTCAGTGATCAGGAAGAAGATCGTTATAGTTTCGTAGGACTGGAAGGGTCATTAAGGATTTTAATGAATCTCAATGAGACCCTTGGCGCTCTTTGTTTGCGCTGGGATTTAGCCAAACATTAAGGGTGACAGGATTCAAAATTACTTTAGCACTGAGTGCTGGCTGCAACGAGCCATAACGGGATGCATTTTGTGCGAACACTTCGCTCATTGTAATAGGCGTGAGATAATGTCATTCATAGGCACGCAATCATCGTACCCTCCTAAGTTATTCACATTCATTATTACGGTAAACCTTTGTTCAGCGCGAAAGTAAGTACAGTAGTCCTCAGGAAATAGTAGTAAATATACATATATTACTTTTGTTTCTGCTTAATGGTAATCACATAAAATCACATTTCTAGATACATTAGAAAATAAATTAGTTCAAAAAATGGATTTCAGAAATTTATGTATGGTATCTCTCTGATTTCCGAGAAGATTAATAATTAGCAATGTAAAATTAGTATTTGTCAATTTTTTCCATTAACGATCTTATTTACATATAATGGTCGTTCATATTAGTTATGGGTATCCATGAATCTTGCGATATCAATCTCAGGAAGCAATTAAAACCACTGGTCCGAATCTTTCGAGAAAGGTACATATATACTTGCTTCTTCGAGTCCATCTTTGTTACGCTTTACGAGTTGGAGGTCATTACAATTTTCTACAATAATGATTGTCATTACTATATATACATCCGCTTTAAGTATTTATCCCTTCCTTGAAACGACAGGTACAGAGACAAGAGTATAATATTTTGTGAAAAATCAGTGTTCCTTGTGTATTGATAAACGAACGACGAAAATGCAAACGAGAATAATCCTCGTCGGTTGTTTCACGATCATGATATTTAATAATTTTGGTACGGGTGTCGAAGTTTCGTCAAAGATTGATTTCGATTCTAGTGAAAATGAAGAGACATTAGTCAATTCGACCTTCGACACAATCATGAATCCAAAGAAATCTGTTAGTCTATCGGAATCAATTTTGCGTGCGTCTAAACCATCGACATTTACCTGGCATTATGGAAGCGAGCTCGTAAAAGCAAGTGAACCGAGAAAAAGAAGAATCTATCCATCGCACGTGAGTGATGTTATAAAAAATAATTACAGTCTTGCAAATTAACAAAGTCAAGAAAACGTGCAATGGCTAAGTTACGATATTCGTGAAGAATAATATTCAAGTCTGTATTAATGCTAGATACTATATCACATTCAGCTTAAATTCAAAATTAAAATTAAATTACCAATTTATATAATTAAAATAGGATTTATATAATTAAATAAGAAATTATCTTTGTATTGATCTAGGAAATTATCTTGGTCACATAATCTATTATTCATCTTTCAATTTTACATATATCAAATTTGGAGCTGAAGAGTTGTTAATCAGTTATTTTGCAACGTTACAGTTCCTCGAATAACTAGCCATGAATATTTATTACTAATATAATATTAATTAGTTTTATATAACTAATATAATACATTTTGAATATATCCTTTAAATGTACCACTTTGAATAAAAAGGGCAATTTCATGTGTTAAACGTATCGAGCATATTATATAAATTTTATATAAAAATTTATCATTGTGTGTGAAATTGTATCAAACACACACACTAATGATAATATATCATTTTATTATTATTAAAATAATTTAATAAAATAATTAACTATATTAAATTTGTATATGTTAAACTTAATGTTTATTAATATTAATGAATGTATTGTTAAATAATTATGGGATTCAATTCTATTTCCTTATTTTAACGTTTGTCTTATACATATTTAACACATTTAAATAATTTTTGTGTTCTATTAGGACCCTTACAAAGTCGACCAATTATTATAAAATTATTTCATGTATATCAAATATCATGTCATATTTCTATGAAATAAATTATTGTAAAAGAAAGATAATTAATTATATTATCATATAATATTAAAAATGATATTTAAAACTTTGCAGTCTTTTTGATGTGACAATTAACTTATATTTTTTTGTAGGATGATTCGGCGAAACAACCAAAAATAATTAATAATATTCAAGTCGTTGTGAACAGCAATGATAGTATACTAAACGAAGATTCTTGCGAATATGGTATATGTAATGTATCCGTTTCTTCAAAATCAGACGAAAAAGGAAATATCATTACCGAAGTTCATCTCAGCATTATCACAAAAGCAAAACCGAACGTTAAGATCGATGATGTCCCAGTAATCAGTGGTTTTCAAGGTGTCAATGAGGATTATGATACGCAACCAATTTTTCATTCAATAAATTCGCCACGTTCAATGCGTACGCATTTACATCGCGACAATATTCCGCAGGTAACAAAATTCGTTTGCTATATGAGATTTAATGTCTCTAACTACATGACAATTAATATTAATGATTATAACTCATTTTCGATCTATAATTTTAAATTTTTGATGAAATTTTTATTTATAATTTTATACACCGCGTATGTAAAAATATTTAATTTATTTTATATATGTATTTTTACGAATTTTGAAATATTTTTGTATTATATAATATATAAAGTTATAAAAATTTTCATCTTTTTAGTAATTTGACACAAATTATGCAAATTATCTAAAATGTTTTGAATTTAGAAA
Source organism: Crematogaster levior (assembly GCA_901521435.1). NCBI lineage: Eukaryota > Metazoa > Arthropoda > Insecta > Hymenoptera > Formicidae > Crematogaster > Crematogaster levior. The sequence continues at coordinate 457,318 of CABEGB010001258.1, read as the reverse complement.
ATTTCTTGTAATACGTTAATACCTAAAAAATATATTTTTCTCCTATATTGTAACAGATTCAAACTAATTATCAAGGATATGGTGAGCCTCGGTACGGACCGACTTTTCGACGGCCACAAATGTACTGGAATTATCATTTTGGAGATCATGGTAATGTGGGATTTCGGGGTTATAAAACATGGCGAGATAAACCTATAGTGGATGATAAAATTGAACCGCCACTTAGTAAGACCAAACCCACTGACGATACAAAATAATTTATTAAATTGTAAAACGTTTTATAATGTAAATATTGCTATACAAAATAATATTGGATTGTGTTATTAAGAACAATTTAATTATCACGTAATAAAATAAAAAAACCAATGCAAAAGCGTTAAAAGTTTAATTTATGCATTACATGATAGATACAATAATACGAAAATATTTAAGTAAGTAATTAAATGCAGAAGAGTCGTCAAGTGTTACATTCATTCGATATTACTCGAATAGAACACAACACAAGAATGTTTAAGATCTTTAAATGAGTATCACAAGCGATTAGCTCGCGAACTTAGTTCGGTAGTAAAAAAATCAAGCTATCAACAATTATAGAAAATCATATAAAAGTTATAACTTTAATTTTATAGAGATAATCTATTAATTCTAAGAAGCTTGAGTATTTGTGTTGTAATCTTAAGGAAATATTTGAGCCTAAGTTTTGAAAATCGTATGTCACATTTTTACTTTGTAACAACTTTGAATTATAACACTTTCGTTATACCATAATTTTATCATGATAACACTGTATATAGCGATAGAAAATTAATAATTATAAAAATAGGCACAATCAGAGGCATCAATTAATTAATCATGCACAGTGCGGTAAGAAATTTTTCCATTATCATTAACACCGGTAATAGATGACTTATGACTAATCGGCTGGCCATCCGGACCGGTCATGCTGGAGGAACTAGAACTAGCGAATACTCCATAACTATCACCCGATGGCGCAGGAAGGTCATCAGCGAATCTGGATTCTATCCCTGGAGCAGCCTATGACGGAGAGATCTCCAGTAATAAAGACTATATTCAGAAGACTGCAATCTGATTGTGTGCAAAATGAAGCATGTTAACTGGACAATTTCTGTATTGCCATTTGTCGTGCTGTAATAATTCATGAAAAAAGACTTACAGGACTGATATGACCACGTTGGAAACCACCGTATGGGCCTAAGCCAATGCTGGCACTCGCAATCTGCGGTACGCCGCCACCGTAATTCCCATAATTAGGAATTTCATTGGCCAAACGATTTTGAAAGTCCATATTGCTGTATAATAAAAATTTCTGTTTACAATGTGCTTTAGGAATTTATTAAATGACAATTTGTTATTTGATAAAAGAGAGATTTTGAAAGAATTATTAAATTAATTAAAGATATTAAATGTAAATACTTCTCTTCATCTGCATTATAAAAAATCACGTACAATTCTTAAATGAAAATGATATATAGAAAGAAATATATATCACCAAAAGCGTAAATAACAAAATAAAATATAAGATTTTGTAGTAATTAATTATAGAAAAAAGTGTTGTTTTGGTAATATAAATAAAATTTTATTGATTTTATATAAATAAAATTTTATTTATTGAAAAGTTTAACTTTAAATTTAAAATATTTTGTTCAGTATTTTTTAAAATATTCTTTCTGCTCGGGAGGGGAGAGGGGAGAATTAGTTTTAGGCTTCGAAGCGTAAAGATTAGTCATTTGCAACTTATATTACTTAAAGACTTACGCCCGATGTTGTGCCTCGATTTGAGCCTGAATTTGCTTAATCATGTCAAAAGTGGGATCATTGAAATTAGGAAATTGCCCTGGGTAAAAGAATCCGGATCCTGGGTTATACGGATCTGTGAAAAATAGAGTACACGATAAGATGCAAATAACGATACATGTATCGCGGGAAAAATCATGCATATACATGCGATTATATTCAGAAATACTAAATCACATAAATTTATATAGACTAAGTATAAGTACACCTAAATAAATAAATAAACAAATAAATACACGCATACAAATAAATAAATAAATATATAAATAAATGTATATAAATGTACAAACGCACGCGTATATAAATAAATAAATATATAAATGTCGACAACTATTATCGCAACATTAGTCGCTTTACATAAAATACAATTCTGTTCGACAAAATATCATGCATTTTTAAAAGAATATCAGCACAATTTTGCCAAACAAATTTTGAGATATGTTATTCTAAGGTCATTCCTTTGTCTTTGATTTCCAATTGGTTTCATTTCTTTGCCGATCTTTTACAAACACCAAAAAACGGTCCACCACAGCATGCAACCCCAATTCAGTCATTATCTTCCAAAATCCTGAGTCAGTCTTCGTCCTTGGATTTATGGGTTCATGCTCGTACCTCCGCCAAAATATCCATTTTGGTTTGGTGAGTTAGCCTTGTTTGGTGAATTATTCTGGTTCGGATATCCAATCTGGTTTGGTGCGTTATCCTGAAATCCTCCTCGATTACCGAAAGACGGTGGTCCCGTCGGTAATCCCGTTGGTGATCCCATCGGTAATCCCATTGGTGATCCCGTTGGTAATCCCGTTGGTAATCCCGTTGGTGATCCTACCGTAGGAAATGGATATCCACTCCCTGTTGGATATCCTATTCCTGGATATCCAAACCCGGCGGACGCGCCTGCCGACGCATATCCTGGCCCGTTGTTTGTACCAGTCCATGCATAGTTTGGGCCATAACCTGGTATAGAGTTGAATCCAGGATAACCAAAAGGATCGAAACCTGGACCGCCAAAGCCGAATCCAGGAGAGCCAAAGTATGGTCCAGGAGTTGGTGCTTTGTCGTCCTTAGATGGTCCAGGTTTCTTAGTGGATTCTTCGGGTTCAGGTTCGTCGACATTCGAACGTGATTGAATGTCCTTTGGTTTCGGCTCGGACGTCGTGCTTTCTGGAGTTGTCGTGCTAGGTGTGGTGGATGGGGTTGTTGGAGTAGTGGATGTAGGAGTAGAAGTGGAGATCGGAGTGGTTGTAGGAGACGTCGCCTCTGTGGTAGTAGTGGGTGTAGTAGGCGACGTTGGAGGTGTGGTCGATGATGGTGTGGTTGATGATGGTGTGGTCGATGATGGTGTAGTCGATGATGGTGTGGTCGATGATGGTGTGGTTGTGGGTTCTGTTGAGGAAGTCGTTGTAGTTTCTTTGGTGGTACTCTCACCATTCGAATCATCGATTTCCCGCTTCAATCTGGACGCCATTGCCGCGAAACTGGCCGACGGTCTGTCGACGTGTAGTTCCCCATCTTCGAGAAAAAACGAAAACAAAAGAACAATTCTTTATCGAGATACTTTGTTGTTACTGAGGTGAAATTCGTGTGGTTGATGATTGTCGGCTACTGAAATAGCATTATTAGTTGCGACATGCCTTATGGTCATCTATCTCGGAATTCCATCACCAAAGACACGCAATAACATACCAGAAATATTACTAGTCACAATCACGTTATAATGCTTAATGTAACAGATAACATTTAAATGGATAACATTTATAATAGATGTATTACTAATCACAGTATTGTACATACATAAATAGTAACATTTAATAAAATGCATTACATTATTTTTATTAAAATGTAATGAAAATTTAAAAAATTAAAAAAATATAATTTGATGCTCACATGTGAGATGTACAATTTAATTACTGTATAACATGTAACGTTTTATAGAAACATTAACATTCGAGAAACGATATTTAAAAATTATTGATATAAAAAAATATGACAATTGAAATCCTAGTTCTTTGGTCCAGAATCTTAAACTACTTAATACTAACTGTCGATCTGTCAGATAAAAACTTGCCAATTCAAATAAAGTTTATAAATTAAAATAAAGTTTATAAAATAAATTTGTTATTAAATTAGTCTTATCGTTTACTCATCTTCAACTTAATCGTACAAAAATCAATACGTGACATTAACCGTAAAGTAAAGACAGTCACGTTAATGTGATAAACCACGTATTTATGGTTTATCTTTTTCGATAACATCTTGACATTCAAGATCACGTTCGAAAAGTAAATTGATTTTTATATGTTGTATCTTTCATTTTATCATTTCATCCTATTTTTAATATTACATTTAAATAGCTATTAAAATGTTTTTAACTTACCTTTTTGTTATTTGATTATCTCATTACTATACATATACACATATTACACAAATTTTTATTTTACATTAGAAAATATGTTTTACTGATATAAGTACTTCTTTCTGTTTAAACAAAAGTAGGCACATCTTGATAAGTCAATTAGCGCCATATATTTTATATATTTATTAACATGATAAACATAATCGTGTCGTGCACGAGAGATTGTGAGAAGATACCGAAAAGAAAGTATCTTCTCATAGGTCAAGGTAAAGAACGAAATAAGGTCACGGTCTGCAGGCTGTGATCAAATTATTTTCATTTGGCAGTATGAGCAGTTACGTATGTGTTTATATACGCAAGCGAGCATGCTGCATCACGGGAAGCGCATGGTTAAACACGTGAACATTAATCTTAGTTATCGCGATTAATATCGCTTACGCGATATTAATTTTTAATAAACGCGATAATTTATTCTTTTCTTCTAAATAAAAAAGTATTGTTAATATTGATGGAAAACTAATTTCAAAAAAAGAAGAGAAAAACTAAATTGTCAAATCACATAATTCAACATATTTGCATAAGCTATCATAAATCATAAATTATTACGACTTATTTATTATAATTAAATTGCCACAAACTACTGAAAAATGCTTGTTTAGTGATGATATGTCGGAATGTCTTTGCAAAAATTTTTAGCAAGTTATTAGACTGTTTGCAATAAAAGAATTAATATCATAAATAAAAGATTATTATCTCGTGTCATTCATTTTTCAAAGTATCTCTTCTACAATTGTAATTTCTGAATATTTATGTAGAAGAGAATGTGCAGACCTCCTCTGAGGTATTGATTAAGATCATGAAGTCACTCATATATCCGGTTATCGAATTCGTCGTGGAATTTTGCCGCGTTTGCTAATCTTGCAATTATCTTGAAATTCCCGCGCAGCGTCAGCTATTTCTGCTTAAATGCACGACGTTGTCGTTATGTAACTTAACATTAGCTTTAATTTTTATCAACCTTGACGTCTGCAGCAACATGCAATCTCTTTCGAATAATTTTATTTGGTTAACAATTAGCATTGTGCAAAAACTAATTCGAATTTATTTACAAGTCGTCACATATCTGATTATTCAACTAAAAAGATTGTCCGATAAAAATGATTAAAGATAGGAAAAAATAGTGTTACGAATCGAATTTATGATTTCTTCTTAACTAAGATGGTTAAATTGCTTTTTAGCACATAATTTATCTTTTTATCTTTCCTCATGAATGTTAGTATGTTATTGTTCTAGTAGCTAACGTTTATAATGAAAAATTAAAAAAACTCTCACACAGAAATATTTTAATATTGAGTTCTTAATGTAAGAGTAAATTTTAATTGCAGAAACAATTAATGTCAAAATATTTGGGGTGTTCAAACATACAACATTAAACAAGTAGAAAACTGCCCGGTTTTTCATTCTATGGTTAGCTGCTAGCCAGAAGTTATTCAACTCCTTATCTCTTCTATATTATCGTCTTAAGAAGAGACAGAGAATCGATTAACTGCCAGTTAACAATTAACCACAAAATAAAAAAGCGGGCCATAAATTCGTTAATGAGTGAAAAAATGGAGCTCCACGATCGTTACTCACTTCCATAAAAATAACCAAAGGCAGATCGGGCCTCCGTAAGGGATCCTAAGACAGCAATGAAAGCAACCAGTGCGAAGATCCGGATATCCATCTTTCTGATTTTATCGTTGATCAGCAATAAGTCAATACAGAAAAACCGAGAAATAGTGATGCTTACTATTTGTTATTTATATCAACCACCAGTATATCGCGTAAAGACCGAATGATCCAAATGTTGTCGCAGTCTGCGGACGAATGACTAACTTAGCTGATGCCGCGATCATCTTATATAGCATTCACTGGTATCGACACTTTATTACCTCCTGGCACTCTTCCTTGTGATAGCACGTTCGCAAAAACTTCAAAAGATATTCTACATCATATTATCGTCATATAAGCATTGTGCTTAATTATCCAGATATGTTTTAAAAAATCTAGCTATATTTGTTGTAAGATTACTAAGTACTGCAATTCCATTTGTTATCGTCATTTTGGTAAAAATCGCGATAACGAATAAAATAATTTCTCAATTTTACTACACATATTATATTGCATTAAATAGTAAAATATAAATATTAATAGCTTTAAAGCATTGACATTTTTAGTATTTATTGAAATTTTTGATATGGTTTTTAATTTAAAAAATTGGATTGTTAAAGTTATTTGTAAAAAATTAAAATTTTTTCTCGTCTTGTAGTTTGTAATCGCAATGCTCATATAAATCAGTAAATTGCAATATAAAACTTCGCTGTTTTTAAATAATAACATTTTTCAAAGATATGCTGAAATTTTAAATTATAAATGTATTTAGCAAGCAAGATCGATTAATAATATTATATTTCTTTTATATTTATTATATTTCTTTGTTTCCATGATTGTTTCGTATTTCTTTAACTTTCCATATTTACTGCGAATTCTGATTGTCTTAATTAAATAGAATTGCTCAGACCTTGACAATGATCTTGTTCCGAGTTATACCATCCAATTCTTGTTATACTGTTTTTGTTTGGGAAAAACACATGATTTCAGTCCTATAACTTGCACCGTGATAACCCTGCGATAATAGCAGTGTAAGCAGGAAATAATCATGGACGACAGAAATGTTTTCTTTTGATTATCGATATGTAATTGCAGGATACATTCAAATATTGAAATGATACATTCAACAATGAAACTATAAAGAATTTTTCCGTATTGAGAAGTTAGAACGTTAATTATATAGCCTTTCATTCACGCAAGCTCTTAGCGAGCACATGCATTATGAAATTCAAGTTATCATGTCCATATACGGAATTGCAACAAATTAAAAAAACAAAGTATTTTTCCGCTGTGTTTAACTGATATATGTAGATATATTTGTTACATAGTTACATAGAATACGTCAAAATATATATTTCTTACAATATTTATAGATTATTCCATCATAGAATTTATTTCGACATAGAATTTATTTTTCTATAATTTATGATTTTTTATTATTTCTTAATTTTTAGAAGTCGTTCTAACAACTTTCTAAATGATGTACGTGTTTCCTCACACGTCTATCCCGGAAAACATTTAATTTTCAATTACGTATATCTTTGACGCTATTAATGCCGATCGAAATAATCGATATGTTTTTCAATTTATTCCTTAGGTCTTATGATTGAAAGAAAACAGAATAGATAATATCGAGACTAGACAAGTAAGTGCTGCTGCTTAAAATATCTCTAACATCTCTTTGAGATATAAGAATATTTCTCCATGACCTATCACATTTTGTATAAACTGATTATGAATAACTTTAGCTTCCTTTAATTGTGAAATCTAATGTATATTAAGTATATATTCATCGCCATCAATCATCATTTTTTTCAGTGGTCAATATTTCACCTAGTATCGCCTGTATTAAGCAACAATTTGTGCGTAATTGTTTTATAAATAATAATGGTCTGACAGCCGATGATCGCGACTGGTTTCCACATCCTGCTAGATGTGATAATCGAACCAGGATAATCACGATTACTTTGTTGTTCTCTGATCCCCTTAAATTCATACCCAAAGCTCGAACGTATATTTTCCAATCGTCGATCAGGGTAATCTTACAAACGATTGATTATCGGCCAGCTAACAAATTAGTACCCTGTTGCATTCGCGGAACTTCTATGCGCAGTAGTGTCTCATTTTAAACAAATTATAATCAGCATGAGTAAAGTGTTTTAACGCGATGCACCTTTTACTCACAACACTATTGTTCGTTTAGTCACGACACGACGTGACTCAGGAGCACATATCTTTTAAATAAATGATAAAAATATTCCACTCCGGTGAAATACGGTGCACCGGAGAGAACTGGAGGAATCAATGTTGGCATTGTTAATATCGTGACAAGCAATATTATACATGTTGCATATTTGCACATTTTTATTTATACAATTACATTGATATGTAAAAGCAAACGCATCTCTCAGTAAATACTGCGAATTTAATTTTCTTCTTTCCAAAAATGGGCAAGTGTGCATAATTTCTTGTCTATTTATCTTTCAATATAAAAATAAAAATGTTAATAAATATAGTATTCCAATTCTAAAGCAATTTTTATTCGTTTTTGTTATCGCTTGATAACATCTGTAAAGCGAAAATAAAACAAAAAAATGCAATAACATGCAATAAAATTAATTATTAAAAATTCCACAAATTATAGATAATCTTATTTTTGTAAAACGTAAAATAAAATTAGCTTCTCTTGAATAAGTATCTTCCGTCCAACAATCTTGTAGTTGATAAGGTTATCTAATTAATGGAGTTTAAAGGGATATCCGAAAATTTTTCCCAGCCTCTTTCAATTGTTCGTAGCCTTGCTAGGCAAACTTTTTTCTATTTTAAATAATCAAATGACGTGGTTGTTCGGGAAATACCCATCACGGAACTTGATTATCTTCTACGCAATAACCTAACAGCCGCTTTGCTCCTTCCTGACCGCCCCATTGTTTTCGAAAGTTGGATGCTACGCTTCGTCTTCGAACAAGGCAAGCATGACTACTATGGTCAAATAAGCACATATTTTGTATGAGGATTTTAATCCATTTAAAGACAAGATCTATGCAAAATTAAAGTTATATAACATGAAAGATGCAAATTAAAAATGTTAGAAAATGTAAGATACAATCGACAAATTGTCGCAGTTCCAATCCGGAAGTCTAATATTAAAGAATTTTTAACTAATTAACTAATATCTCTTAATTAAAAGTAACAATATATGCATTTATTTTTAAATGGAAACACTTTTAACGGATGGTGACAAATTGAATCTGTGCTAATAAATTACAAAATATTAAAAAATAAAGAAAATCTTATATCGATTCATAATAAATATCGGAATATATAATTATTAATAAAAAGAATTGCCTCTTTCCCGAAAATATAATAGACTTTTATATTTACCAATAATATTTATTTCATTTATAATCCAAAGCACAAGTTAAGAAATATTCTGCAAAATATGTAACTTTGGCTTTATATTTACGTTTCAAGTTCATTATCAAAACGAAATATGTTTAACCTTGTTTAATCATTTGACTGTTTCATCTGAAGTCAGATTTTGTATAGCTTTCTAGATTTTATGACTCGTTATGCATTAATGACAAAGAGACGTTACATTTGTCTTTTAAAGGTCATCAACCTCAGCATATTCATTCATTATTGATAACGATTAGCATTAAAATAATTTACAAAACACATAACTTTCTCTTTTGGCTTACTCAATTAATAAATAATCGATTTAAAAAACAATTTCGCAATGAAATATTATTTGAACAATGGAAAATTTACATAATTGTTCATTAATGTACGTAAAATATTATAAATGTAAGAAATGCATATAATTTACATTTAAAAAACTTTGAATTTTTATTTGTCGATGTATTTTACATGTCGTATTTTAATCAATGTATTAATATATATTTTATATGTTTATGTATTTATTTTAAAGATTCAAATACTTCTTATCAAGAGAAGAAAGAGCTAAAATTATACACATAAATTATTTTATTTATCCTGAATTTTGATGCTAATTGCACAGTGTCAATGTCTGTAAATGTTAAATTATGTAAATTAAAAAAATTAATAATTAACTTGCATCGATAACTTCTTGTCTTGATTCAGAATTCGCTTATCTGTTATAGAGCAAACAAAGACAATTCATAGATCCATTGTCTAAAAAAATTTTTTTAAAGACTAGAATTTTTCGAGAACTTTGATCAATGTATGCTTCATACTTTGTGAACCATTAGTAGTTAAGTTACGTTTTGTCTTTTTAACAAATTTTTATCCTGGAATGTGCTGTAAATGAACGTGCAAGAAATGAACCATTAATATTAAAAAAACAAAAAATAACATAGATTATGACCATTAACATAGATAAAATATCTAAAGCTTATAGTTACGGCTAAAACTTGATAGTGCGAGATCTATGTTTCCTTGACCGTATATATAGCAGCACTTAAGAAAATACTTAAGAAAGTTCAGTAAGTTTGAAGTCATGAAGTGGTTTGTATTAATGGTAATATTTGCCGTTGCGCTACATCAAGGAGTAACGGGTAACAGCTACTATATTTTGTACTCTTTCTGTAGTGTGATATAGTGTTCTAATATATTGTTTATTTGTATAATAATATAAATTATTCAATATAAGAAATAAACATGGCAAATTAATTGCCTACCGTCTTTCTAAAGTATTGAAATAATTTAAAATTTATTCAAATAATATTTAAACAATGGAAATTTGTACGATTGTTCATTAATTTTATATATATGTGTAGTTAAAGGAAATTTACACAGGTTTTAATTCGAGATAAATGTTCACTTTTATTATTTTAAACCGGTTTTACAATTGTGCGAGTGCGCGAAACGCTATTGTGGATCCATTTGCTAGCGAGCAAACGCGTTTTGTTCTCTTTACGGTTTTCGAGACTCTATCGTCCTTCGCCGGTTCTTAAGCTGATTTCCCTTTCTCGAATATCTATCGCGCACGGAAACGTGACCCAATCAGCTGATGACACAGATAAATCATCACGAAGGAAGTGCGTGATCCGCTGTAGCTAACGAAAACAAAGTAACCCTTCTCGAGAGACCGAAAATAACGATAAACCGAAATAAATATGTTCGGGCTTCCCGACTTGGTATAACTTGCGATAAACTTTTCCCACACACATATACACACATATATATGTATATACATATTCCTAAAAATATTCCTGATATTACGTAAACTCAAAATTCTTTTTGATGCAAATTATCTTGTATTCATAATACTTTAACTTTTATATATATATATATATATATATATATATATATATATATACAAAGATAATTTGCATCAAAAAGAATTTTGAGTTTACGTGATATCAGGAATATTTTTAAATCACATAATGTATTCATTTAATGCATAAATATTGTGTGAATCACACGTGTAATATAAACAAAACGTAGAACGGAGAATTATATGCATTTTTGATAAACCATAAGATAATGAGAATGCCGACAGATAAGTGATCGATTAAGCATATCAGTATGATCACTAATTCTCGATAATAATGTATACGTATTGATAAATCAGAATAGTAATGTATCCATGATATGAGAAATGCTACAAGTCGGAATACCATTAATTAATTGTTAATTCTTTTTCTCGTATTAAAAGTATGATATATGAAATAAAAACTCCGGGACATAAAAAAAGAAGAAAAATATCTTTTGTAAAAATATAAAATCTCTTGTGTTAACGATCGATAGAGCATATTTTTTTCAATCTTTAAAATTTTTCATTTTATATAATCTATAAGATTCTAAATTTTGGGATTCTATTCATAATTTTACATCGTGTATTTTAATAAGTGTATCTTAATACATATTTTATATACATATTTATTTTAAAGATTCAAATATTTTTTACGGGCAGCAGAGAGGGAGCTATATAAAATTATAAACATAAATTATTTTATTTTATTTATCCTGAATTTATGCTAATTGTGCAGTGCGTAAATAGTTTTAAATGTTAAATTATGTAAATAAATAAAATTAATAATTAATAGTTTCTTGCGTCTCGATTGTGTCTAATAATTGTTAGATTTTTAGTTTTGTGTCCGAACTATTAATTTTAATATACTTCTTATGCATTTTTATATTACATAAACTGTAAATAATATAGATAATATATAGCTTTATATTACATAAACTATAAATAATTGTCCGCTGCAGACGATGCAATTTTTTCTGCTGGATTGCTTGCGTCCGCCTCTGCTGGCTGATCTGCTGCATCCTGATTGGCTCTCACAATAAGCAAGCACAAATCCACGCGAGAAAAATAGCACCTGACCTATCACGGAAATCCAGCAGACCAGCCAGCAAGCAATCCAGCAGAAAAAATTACATCTGCGGTGGGCTTTAGAAATAATTCATTAAGTATAGTACCTAATGCATTATATGCTACATAATGAGTATACATATGTATAGTACATAAGTATGAGTAAAATTTTAATGATAACGTATACTGTTACGAAGTACACTCAATAGTACATGTATAATAGTGATATTTCAAAAATTACATACTTTGTCGTAACTTTTTTTAAATTTTAAATATATCTTTATTAGATAAACTGAATAGAGAGTGTACACACACATATATATATATATATATATATATATATATATATTTCAGTAGTATGTATATGTTTTCTCTTTTCATTTAGAAGAAAATAAAAATTAATATAAATATGTAATCGTAATGTAGATTTTTCAAGTGTCTTCACCGAGATTGTAGCAAGGAATCTAAAAGCAGTAAATGCATCATTCGATTTAAAGATAAAAGACGTAAAGAAGTCCCTCTTAGAAATAAATGTGGACAAACCCAAATCATTAAAATCTCTTCCAACTTTGTTTTTTATTAAGATGGTCAATCTTTGGACAATTAGCATAGAATTAATAGAAAATATATGCAGACCGCTAATGGATTTTATCATGATTTCACTTCGTAAGTTTTTTGAAGTGCATATACAATACTATATAATAAATGATTTAATATAATAAACGTTCTACAATACAAACAGACACGTAATAATTGATTTGTTTTCATGCATTTACTTCACTAGATATTTATAAATTTAAAATTCAAAAAGATAATACAAGATACGAGGATACAAAATACCAATTTATATTTGAAAATGTATTAATTAATAAAACGTAAGTAGTTCAAACAGTCTTTACATTGGATAAAACAGTAGTCAATCAGCAACCACTTAGAAGCAACCGTAATTGTTTATTATGATTCTTATTTAGAGTACGCGATGAATTATTATTTAATTTCACATTGTTGTAAACGCAACTGGAACTCGGACAATTAAATTACCAAGAGGTGATCAAAAATATGAAGGATATTATCAACTGTAAGATTTTAAAATATATAATGCTATAATAAAAGATATCCATATTTACGAGCATGTGGTAATTGAACATTTATAGATATAAATAGTCACGTTATAAAGGACAAGACTATAGAAGACGAATCGATATCTGAAAATATTCCATTAGGTAATAAAATGCAAGTAAATGCAGCTCAAACACTAAACGAATCGGTAGACAATAAGCAATCGCTTACAATAGATTCAATCATTCAGTAAGACTCCTATTTACAGATGAATTCCGTTCTCTTCTCGCTTACATACATGTCAAAAAGGAAGTAGTAGCATTCCATTTCGACGAAATAAAAAAAAATTTAAGAAAAGTTCAGAACTGTAAGATTTTGAATGCTGTCATATAAAGCTGATACATGAATTATATAAAGGATATATCTAAATACTATAAATTACGAATGTGCACATGATAATTGAATATTTGTTTTATTGATTTTAAAGATTTTAAATCTGAAGAGGATATAAACATACATATTGCAAAGGACGAGTATAATAGATGAATTGATACTTAAAAACATATTAAGTGATAAAACGCAAGCATTTCCGAATATAATATGGGTTCCACCAGACAAGTGGATTGAGGGTCTGAAGAGTAAGATTTTGTCTTATTATATTCTATAATATAAAGCTGATATAAATTATGTAAAAGATAATCTAAATACTATAAATTACTATACGAATGGGTACATGATAATTAAATGTTTGTTTTATTGTAGCTGCTCAAGATGTTGTGATTCTTATGTAAGATGAAGTGAATAATAAGAGGACATAAACACAAGTATTGCAAATGATGAGAGAAAAGGTCGAGAGATTCCTGAAAAGCTACTTAAAATAACAAATAGCACGAAAATAACACAGGCCTGCTAAATTAGGGGTGTCGGGAGTTGATTAGAATGTGACAATGATTTTTTACATAATTTTTCGCACTGAATTCAAATCCGTTCTCATATTTGCCCCATCACGTCAAGTTTTCGAGATATTCTAATCTTAGTGCAAAAACGCTGTTTTTGGCTGTTTCGACGATCTACAGTATCATCAGCATTTCTTAGTCAGCACTATCTTTAATTTTCTCAAAAAGTACCGGAATAGATGTTTCAAAAAAATTTTGGTTTGCTCCAATATCATTTTTCTTCACCGAGATATGTCAATTTGAATTTTAAACTTTTGGAAGTTGTGTAATCAATATAATGGTAAAATACATGGTGCCTCATGAGTTTCCAAAAGTTTAAAATTCAAATTAATTATCTCAGTTTGAAAAAATAATATCGGGACAAATCAAAATTTTTTTTTAAAGATCTACTCCAGTACTTTTTGGAAAAATTAAAACCAAGAGCCTGTTTATGAGTAGGAAACTAAAAATCCCAAATACTAGACCCTAAACAAGTGATAATCCCAAAACAAAACTTCTAGAGTAAGGCACGGAAACCTTAATCTTTAATAAATCATTAATAAATCTGTTAAAAGATTATAAGGAATGTATCAACTTTATGAATTTTTATATATTTAAGTGTTCAAGTTTTTTAATTTAATCAGCTTTTCTTCTAATTTTAAATAGCTATTGTGAATATTATTAAAAACTCTTCTTATTTCAATGTCCATGTTTAAAAATGTTCAATAGTTCTTTTATTGAATTAGTTTTGTGGTCTGTATGACTAATTGTTTAAATTAACACTCTCTTCTTTTAAGTATCTATATAATCTTATATTAGTAAAATAATTTATATAAATATTCTATATAAATATTCTTTTAGTTTAAACATCGGAACAATCAACTATGACGTTTTATTGCGTAAAATCATCAATAGCTATAATAAGTCTTGAAATCCCATATATTATTATCATAAAAAATTAAAATTTTAAAATAAAAATGTCTATGAGATTTAATTATTGTTCATTTCTACTTAATGTGTAACCTAATTAATTCTTACTTAATGCTAAAAAATTCGAAAAGTTTATTGATTAGATACTGATATCTGGTAATCATTGAGAATCACATTTCTGCTTCGTGATCGACGATTCTCCTCGTCGTGCAACGATTCACCTAACAAGAATTACGCAAATAAACGCATCCTGCATCTTAATAATGAATCTAAGGTCATTCGTGGGTATTGAAAAAGGGCAGAGTGATGGCATCAAGTCAGAACGTTTTCAGACATGGCGAAGAGTATTGGAAGCATCTTTTTACTAATGTTCACATTGCCGTTTGTATGGACAGGTGAGGGAAGTATTTCTGAAAAGTGAAAAATTCGAGACTTTCTGTGTATAAAGATAAGAAGAACATCGATAAGAAAGAATTTATGTAATAAGTGCGAGTACATCATAATTGCGAGTGACGTTAACCAAAGAGATTTTTTTTTAATTTGTTGTGTCATGATAGTGTTTGTTACGATCATGGAATTTGTATTACTTCATCACACACGAATGAGATAATGATGTTAGCACTAAATTCCAATAATATTAAAAAAAGCAAAGTTAAATCAATATTGTTAGTATTGCTAGTTTCTGTGTCGCTTCAACATTTAACATAACTTCAATATTCAATATTATATAATTTAACTTCAATGAAATGATAATTATTTGATTCATTTCACAAATTTGAAATAGGATTTACAAAAGACTCCAATATTTTCTTGACTTTTCAAACTTCCAATAAATTTTCATAATATCGAATAGTTTATTCAATAGAGTTTTTAATCTTGGATATTGGTATCAACTAGTTAATGCAATTATATTAATGAATTATACAATGAATAAAAAGAAAGTGGAAAGAACGTTAAAATATATATATTTTTCAATATGTTATGATTTAAAATATGTTTTGTATAATTAATACAAAACTCGTACATAAAAACAAATTTTTCTGCTTGCTGTATTTTTCACTTATTTATAGAAAAACTGCAACAATTGAATAGCAACGTAAAATAAATTATGACTGAAATAACAAATATTTAGCAGAGAAAATGAATAGAAAGCAAAACCTGTCATTGGAAATTTTACGAAATAAATGCATTTGAACAAATTGATTTGTTTGATAAAATTGTTTTGATATGTGAGCGTTTGTTGAAACACATGGAAACACAAGATTTTGATAATTTACTCGTTATAAAATATTATTCCCTCCTTATTTCAATGAATAAGTTAGTTCAGGTTTTTTAAGTACTTCAGAATTATTTAAATCGAATTATATAAATTTATTAGAACGCGCATCGATTATGTTTATCGTAGGTGTGTTATAATCTGGAGATTTATAAAAATTTTGTGTATGTAAGTATTTCAATACCAATTTTTTCATAACTCTAACACAAGTATACAAATTGATGATGTATGAAATTCATATACCTATCAGTTCTTGAATTTCATACATCATCAACTTGCAGCATAGTTATGAAAAAATTGGTATTGAAATACTTAAATAAATGCTTGAACAAACATTTTTCATTGAATAGACGAACACGAGCGATGGAATACACCGCCAGAACTAACGCCCGAGTCAGTCAAGATATTAAATAATGACGAATCCCAGACACGTCTCTTTTCTTTCGTCCCAACGGCGACTGCCAGTTTAAACGCAGGGAATAACAATGCGCACTCTGTCAGTCTTGGTGCGAGTCTTGATGGCATTAGCCTTTCACAAAGTAATACTTACAATCATCCTACGGAATATGGGACTGACGGGTAAGTATGAAATATAATGTAGCATAATTTAAAATTCATAATTGCATTCGAAAATAGAGAGTCTAGATAATTATAAGCAGACACATAAAAAAAAACGCACAAATATAATTAGAAATTAAAAACTTTTTTCAATGTGTTCAAAACTTATAATGAATCCATTTTGTGGAAAAGAGTCACTAATGTGTTCGCTGCGATTATTTTTTGATATTTTTATTAAATTTAGGGAATGTCTATATTTTAATTCTTTATGCTTTATTATCATGCTATCTTTATAACATGTATAAAAGTCAATTGCTTTTCAGATCTTCCATTTCCGTAAGCAAATCGGTGATTGTTTCCCCGGGATCAGGAATTTCTGCTTCAAGCGCGGAAGCTTATAGTAACAGTAACAATGTCAGGACCGAAAGTCAATCATTTAGCTTTGGTCAAGCAACTGCAACTTCTTTCGGAAAGATTGAAAATGGACAAACGATTACTAGTGCTGCATCTTACGCCGGTAGCTCACAATCTTCTGGTAATGGTAGACAATTCTCGCAAGCTAGTGCAGTCAATGTACGAAATCCCTATTGGTCGACATGGAGCAATATTGGTCCAAGCAATGGTCATAACGGCGAGTATAATTATCAATTACATTTTTATTTAATTATTGCTTAGTTTTCAAATTATTAAACAATTAATTAATGATGTTTATTATATCACAGTAATAATCGAGAATTAAAATTAATATTTTAGATCAACGTTTTAATCGACCAACATTGACTGTTTCGGAACCGTGTGATGAAACACGACCACCATTGATTGTCGGTGTTCCTTGTACATTCAACAGACGAGAACAAAAGCCAACGATTCATATCTACAAATGGCAACCGAATCAAAGGGTTTCCCGACCAGGTATTTCGATTGAACATCAGCTACACGATTCTCGGAATAGTCAAATTCATGGTTCGACAAGTCTTCAAATCGAAAGCAAAGATTCTAAACAAAAATATTCTGGCAGTGATTTAATTTCTGATTTCGTTCAAACTGTTGGTGAATTATTTGACATGGTATGACGAGTGTAAAAATAAAAAGCCACACTGAGAAAAAAATAATTGATTCAACTAAATCAATTTGTCACGGGCTGTCAAATAAATTTTTAGTTGGGACAAACAAAAATTTCCTTGTCCAGACTAAAAATTGTCAGATAAATTAAAAAATTAATTAGGATAACAAAAAATTTCGTTATTATTGCTTTAGTTGAACGGTTTAGTCAAATCAACTATTTTCTTTTTCAGTGCATACATACTTGTAAAATTTACAATAAACTTTGTAATATCAATAATTAATTACGAAGTTAATCAAAATTTGAGAATAGTATTCTTGGAAATATTACTATAATTTTAAAAAATGTGTGATAATTATAAATATGTATTACTTTCAATATTTTTAAAGTATTAAAAATATTTATCAAATAAACTAATTTTTAATACTTTAAATTTATTATCATTTATTATCATTATTAATAGTTTACAATTATGTATTTAAAGAAAATAATAAAACATTACTATAATAGAAAACTATCGACAACAGTATCAACTGAACTACTGTTGCAATTCGCGACGTAATTTATTGCTTCTTCTATTAAAATTTCCTGCTTTATCACATTCCAAGAAATTGATTCGCGCAATGAGATATGAATCTTGCTCGAAGTGAGTAAGGTTAAAAAAACATATAATTCTCGGCATATAAAGACTTTAGTTAATATAAGAAACGTCATAACTCTTTTGATTATGATGAGATAAAGTATATGTATATTTGAAAACATTACATTTAATATGCATTGAACAGAAATTAAAAAATGTTTAAAAATCGATTTGAAAATTAAATATCTTTGTTTCATTTGCAAAAAAAATAATATATAGACTAATAAATAATAAATAATAAATAGAAATCGAATAGGCTAAAAAAACGAGCAAATATGTTAATACGAACAAAATAAAACAAATTCAATAGAATAAATACGTTTAATTTTAACCTTTTCGACTTATAAAGCCTTCTTCAGTAAATACATGCATAAACTGACAGGTCTTCTACAGGTCAAGAAATCTTTTAACTAAAGGATATAAATAAAAAATAAACTTTCGCTTTTACTATTCTGTGTCAAATACGTCTATATCAGATATGTATATATTTCTTTTCAATTTTAAAAAATTTTCTTAAATTAAATTAAGTCTTTTATTTTTTTCTTAAATGTGTATTGCTTGTAAAAATAAACATGGATGTATATAATTTTTAAATGTATGTAAATGTTCGCAATGTATTGTATTCGGATCCATAGGTTTGTTAAATCCAAATAATTACAAATGATCATGCAAATCAATCATTTCTGTAGGATTGTAGATCAAGATATAGTCTTTATGAACTCATCGCGACATCTTTGAAATAACCGATGGTCTAAATAACTTTACGAATAACTGAAATCTGTCTTATCGACAACTTTAATCAATTTTATATGGTATCAGCAGACGGTACGTGAGTAGAGTGAGTAGAGTGACTAACAAAAGGTGTAAGTTAGACATTAATATTTAGTCAATTGTTATTAAAATTTTTTGGTGCTCCTTAATCTTTTTAATATAGAAGGAATAAGTAAATATATCTTCGTTCTAATTCTAATTTTAAGTAAAAATAATGCACTGACAATATACTGCAGAAAGATTTTTCTGCAAAATGATTTGTAACGTTTATCAAAAGAACCGTTTAGATATATCATCTTTTTTAATAATAAAATATCTTTGATTTATTTTTCAAATTGTTTTTCAATTAAAATAATTTTTGTTTGAGTTGGATTCATTTTAGATTAGTTTTTTGACAAATTATATACAATAACGAACGTAGTAATATACTATTTTCTTAGCTCTTTCATCATGAAAACATCAAAGATAGCAATTAATTACAGATTTAAAAAATACAGACTTAAAAAAATAGCACTTATCTTTCTACTGAATTCGACTTCTCGGAAATATTGCACGAAAGAGAAACATCGTAATATATGTAAATATTAAAAGATTTTGCAAAAGAAATCAAATTAGAGCTCTGTGTCAAATAAATGCCTACCTAATAATTTAATTTAATCTTCCCTTAAAATACTATTATTTATAAAAATTGTATTGATGAAGAAGACAAATAGGTCAAAGCTATCGGTGAAAGTAACCATCGAATTTATGACATTTGTAAAGTTTGAAATACTCACCAATGCTATTCAAAGTCTCAACATTGACTCAGTCTTAGTTTGATTTTAAAAAAGTCATGGCGAAAATAATTATAATAAAACCGATCAGACATTATCGAGACTCAATTGTTTATACTGTATAATAAACGAAGAGCGATTGACATTTGTTTTACATTCTTTATCTTACCAGGGGACATAAGGTTGAAGCTATTGCATATCAATAGATTTTTACTTAGTAACCGCATCGGTTAATAACACTGTGGCATAATGTCAGAGATAATAAAGGTCATATAATGACCGATAATCAGCATCTTTTTTTTTAAAGAAATTCATAAGTTATCAATAAATGACCATGTCAAATGATTAATTTACTAACAGTCAAGAAAATCCCCGCAGCATTATAGTGCGTGATTAATTTTTTTATATTGTATACGATACTTGTGTACACGTGTTCACAAACAATTGTGCATGTATTCAATTGTTCCAATATTCGGGAAACTATTTTTTGAACATTAAAATTTGTTTTTTATGAATTAAATAAATTAATGTACATTTTATTAAATAAAATTTAAAAGATAATTTAATTTTGAAACATATTATTTTAAAGAAACACTTTAATTTCTTTAAGAGATTAATAGCAATTCATATTATACTACACATTTCTTTGCAGATAAAACATTTTTGTAAAATTTACGTACATATTACACTTCAAGTAATTGCAAGTCATCATCTACTGCTAATTATTTGGCTATTATGACTTCTTTATATACTTGTTAAATATGCAGTCGCCGATGTTAATTTGAATCGTGAGGACAATCTACATGAATGCATATGCATAATAGTAGTTTTTAATTTTTTAAAATCTACTTTTAATATCAAGACTTATTTTTATATATCATAAGCAACAATTATGTAGATTTATTTACAGTGTTGTATATAATTACAATGATTCATGTAAATTGTAGTCATAAATTAATTGTAGGGATAAACACACGTTAGCACTATTCTTCCTTTATGCATTTAGGACATAGAATATCGCATTACTAGACTATTACGAAATACACAGTTCGTTAATAAATGGATCCTTCTTCGAATCGCATCTTCCTTCAAAGGAATTTTTGTCTCGTCTCCCCATCAACAAAACGATTATAACTTCTAAATCTGATTTACCTTGATTTATCTCAGCCAAGGCTAAATAAACTCCGCATTCTTTTCTAGTCAACAGGAAGATGACTTGTGTTATCGATGGCTCATGCAGTTTTAGTTACGCACAACTCAAATAAGCCGAGATACATTGTTCTTAGTAACAGTACTCATGAGTACAATTATGGATCATCCCAGAAAATCGAATTTGCATCTATTTTATATTTTCTCAGAAAATCTAATTATTTCCACTTGTAAACGAACGTATCAGCTTATTAATGATTAAGTAGAAAGTGTTGTTAAAATATTATGATTCCTTTTATTATAATAATATTATACCAATTAATAAATAGTCGTAATCCATTACATATTAAATATATTTATTTGATAGCATTAAAAATCAATGTTACGACGTTGTCGTTTTATGGATAATCACATATAATTTTATCATTACTACTTTCAATTTTCTTATCATAAGACAATTGTAAATTACAAAAACGCGAGATCTAAACATGTTCATCAATCATAAAAAGTATTAGAATAATTTTTATGTCGAAGGCAATAAGTTAAATCTCAAAAAAATACGATATTGCACGTCATTACATCATACTTACTTAAGATACTTAGAAACTCGTATTGGTTTTTTTTTATAAGTAAGATGATACGTTCGTGATCGATGATAGGATAGAATATGCGAAAATTTACACATAAGCAAAATTGACACGCAATAACATGATTACAACGGATTTAACCGCAACGAAGCAAACAGGAAATATTAACCGAATAGTTTGCGTATGTGCAGCCTGATCATGATTAAGCACAAAGAATCTATTACTATAGAATTAACATTTTGTTGTAATTTAATTTAATTTGTATTAAATTAAAGTATAATGTATAGAAATATTAAAATAAGAGCTTGATAAATTGATAGAAATAATTTTCAAAATTTTATATTTTTTAATTAAATAATAACAGGGAAGTATAATAAAATAACAACATTAGAGAAATTTTTAATAATTTTTTAGTAAAAATAGTATTTTCTTGTGACCAAAATAGATCTGTAAATCTATTAAGTAGCGACAGACAATATTGTAATTTCAAACGCTAATTATGAAAAAAAATATGTGCTCGAGTTGGAAAATCCTAGTAAACGTCATTCCATGTTCTACGTATGGAAACTGTTTAATTACGATAATAGCGTCGGAAAATCATTCCACCATTAATCAAAGCATATGATGTGATTATTGAAGACTACGTACATTGGAATATACATATGTGAATATAATATATTAATAGTAAACAAAAATGTGAATAACTAAAGATTATTAGTAGGTTAATGATAAGTTAATAAACAAATAAAGTTATCCATTCTAACGTGACGCCGTTCAGAAAAGGTAATTATCGGCATGTAATTTCTCAGTTATTCATTAGTATATTAGTAATTCTTTGACGACCGGATCCTCGTTTTATCCTTTTATTTTTATTTTTATCATTTCCTTATGATTTAACAACGTCTTGGGAGTAATGAAAAGTGGCTAATTGGCTATTAATTTTTATGTGTCTCATACACACACACACACACCAGCTCTTCTGTTCTCGTTAACCTTTAATATAATTTTTATGGTAAGAACCGTCTTATTCTAATGATATGTCAAGAAGATTTTGTTTAATACATTTCTTTAACGTTATCGTGACACAACGATAAATGATGAAAAACTACAAGAAGATTACTTGCACACAGAAATTATACAGACCGTATATTAAATTATTAAGTTTATTGCTTTCTTGCTTTTAATTTCATTCTACGTTCGGCTTGATAATTCTCATTGACGCAAATGATTAAATTCTCGTCTTGGAAAAAAGTGTTTCAGACTACACGCACGTACTGTCGGGGACTTCCTCGGAAAATCCAAAAATTAATATCGGCCGCTCGACGTGGTGCGGCGTGCATCGCGCAGAGGAAAGCGGTGGAGGTGGTACGTTACATAATTACATCAGGATCAAACGCATGTTGGATGGATAACTATAAAAGCGGCGAGATTAAAGGATTGGCATGCAGTGCATCCTGGGGACATCGAATCCCGTCATCATGGCAGTTCGTGTTCTTAGCCTAGTGCTCCTATTTACATTTGTCTCAGTTATCTTCGGATTGCCGACTGCTGAGCTAAGTGAGAGAATAGATCATTGCATATAGATACTTAGTAATATGTTGCTGTAATTATATTTGATATATTAATGTAATTATATTTAAAACGGCTCGTATATACACGTATATGTACGTTTTACTTCTTCAGAAAATTATATATTTTTTAAAATTTACATCAATTTTTCACATTTTAACAATAACTAAACAAATTTAGCATTTAATTTAATGTATTAATTTAAATTGTAATAACCTTTATATGAGAAGTTATACGATTATTTTTTCATGGAATTTCTTAAATTGCCATTACACAAATACATCGATTTTTCAGATAAACTCTAACAAAAATAACATTTGTAAAGGGTACAAAGCTTAATAATGTAAATTATTTTAAATAACATTAATGTTTTTTTTTCATACAAATTTGCAGTATTATTACTTTGTATATTTTAGAGAGATAATCATTTGATATGCATTTATGATATATTTTAAATGTTTTATTTGATCTTTTTATCTATTTTGATGTTGATATTTCTCAGTTCGTCACATATTTAAATGTTTCTTTAAAGAACTTGAAAAGTAGTGAGCTTTGTGATCTATCTATATGCAACGGGCAAAATCATGTTTGTCTTCGGAAATAACAATGATGTCAGGATGCACGCGTTCGCACACCAATCGTTAATTTAAAATTCTCTATACGTCAATCGATGTCTTCCTATTTCTATTCATGTAATGATCAATTTATTTTTTGCGATTATCAGAGCCAGCTGTAAATACGCACGAAGAACACACATTGTCGACGGAACTGCTACCGCCACCCTTAGACGAGAAGGAACACCATGCTACAATCTATGTAATTAATCTGTATGCTGTAAAAAATAGTAGCAGCAATGCATCGGAGGAAATGTTTCAAAATGATGTCGTAGAAACAATACCTGACATACTGGGTGAGTGTAAATCAACAAACGATATACCTTATCTTTTAATAATAAACTCGACATAAATTATTTACAAAATAACGATTACCTTATAGAGAAACGGCAGACGAAGTCAAAAAAATTCATTGAAGGAATTTGAATAAAAAAAATTTATATATTTGCAGAGCCGCTAGTTTCTGTTCTCCTAGTAGTAGAAGACGACGATGAAAACGAAGAGATGGGAAAGCACCCAGTCGACCTCGATGAATTTGCGGAGGGATTGGAAGGCCAAGGTTTCAAGGTCGACAAGATCGATCTTAACAGCAAGGCGAAAGTGCTTAAGATGAAATTGGAAAAGACGGAGGCGGATAGTATGATAGACTCGGCTTTGAAGGGTAATGAGAAGAAATACCGTCAAAAGAGGACCATCTGCCTGAAATGCGGCGGAGGAGGAGGAGGTTGGGGTGGGTATCCGAGCGGGGGTGGATATGGTGGTGGTCAGTGTTCCACGTGTGGAGGAGGAGGAGGAGGAGGAGGTCATTATCCTAGTGGTGGCGGAGGTAAAGTTATTGTCCTAATTGAGCAGGAAAGGTAAATACAACTAATCGACGAATACTTATTTAATATACTAACGTTAGTATATTAAAGTATAGAACTATTCCCAGAACAACCGTATGCTACTTTTTCCATTATAGTTTTTTGATTATTTGAAAGTAACTATAATGAATAAAAATGCCATTGCATTTACAGTTAATAAAATAATGGACTATAGATAAGGCTTTCGGAAAACTTTAAAAATTAAATTATACGAATCACATTTTTTAATTCTTTAAAAATTTTATAATAGAATTTTAATTTAAAAAATTTTAAACAATTCTCTTCAAATTTTAATTTTTAGATCGATTAAGACGTAAGTAAAACAATAATTTATTAATATAGGTTTGGAATACTCTACAAAATATATATACTAAAAGTGTTTTTTAACATAATCTCTAGATATAACAATAACTATTATATGTAACAATAGTTATATATAACAATAACTATTTTACATAGTAATAATTATACATAGTAATTTTACATAGTAATAATAACAGTTATTTAGAATTTGTGTGAAAATATTGTATTAATTGTTACAAAAGTAATCAGCTTACTATGCATGTTTCTAAGAATTGAAACATGTTTGATCAAACCAATTTCCATCAGCATTTTGACTAAATATAGCTATTCTCCTTAATTTTTGCGTATATTATTTTAAATAAAAAATGAAAAATAAATTATTAATCACATACTCGTCTATCACGCTTTGAAGAAAATCGTTTAAAACTAATGCTTAAACATTAATAAAAATTCCAGAAATTGTGTGCTTATTCTTTTTCTAATAAAATCATAATATTAAATAAATTCCTTATATATAAGAAAAATACCTAATTATAATTAATAAAAATACCTATTTATAATTAATAACTAATTATAATTAATAATTAAAACACTTAATTATAATTAAGATGTTAACTAGCAATAACAAAAATTTATTGCTCGCTTAGCTTTTTCAGCTGAAATTTGCAACTCATAATAATATAACTAAAATATTATAATAAATTTTCTAATACATAGCTACTGCTAAAACCCATTATAAGCGCACTTAACAGGGGCACGCTTTGTCTAGGGCGTCAGACAGTGGTACCAGTTGTAGTCATACCTATTACAGGAGGAGGAGGTCATAGAGGAGGTCACGGAGGAGGAGGTGGCTATCCACATGGCGGCGGCGGCGGCGGCTGTAATCGTTGCGGGTAATACTATTTCTTAAACACGATACAAATTAATCGTAAAAACAAATTAATCGTAAATCGTATTAACTATTAACTATATTTTAATTATTAATTATTAAAAAATAAATCGATTAAAACAATTTTAATGAGCTGTGTATTTAAAAGTTGCTATTTTGATGTTTAAATCATTGAAATTGTCTTTACTTTATATTTTTATTTTACTATATATTTTTATTTTGCATTTATATTTTTTAACTTACATTATTGTAAAAGATAAACTTTTTAATTTTTTTAAATCTTTTTAAATATTCTGCAACTAACCAACTTGCATAATCATCATAAATTATATATCATTAAAATCGAGCTCAAACCTTTATTTATTAAAATTTATTACTCTTAAAGTATCTGTATTAAAAACTTTGTACGCCTTTAGTGGAGGAGGCGGATACGGAGGAGGAGGTGGATATGCTCAGTCTTCTGCGTCCGCTCAGGCTTCTGCTGGAAGCTGGCAAGTATTTCTTAGACGATTGTTTTTCATTATCGATAGCTTATATTTACATCAATTAAAAACATCATTTTCTTTTTCAGGGGAGGAAAATGAGCAAAGTATACATAATCACGTACACGTATTGCCATTAATGATTTATGCTGCCTTCATTAATATGTGTACACGATACAAAAGAAATGTGGATTCTTCATATGAAAATGAAGTGTCATAAATAAATGTTGCGAATATTAACATAATATTCAAAAATAGTCTAAAATAATTCCTCTTCATTCTTTCTTTTGTAGACAGTATAACAGACACTTGTAATGTGGCCGCGAATAAATAATAAAACAGGTTTGGCTTTAACAAAAATCATGATTCCCTGTGTTATTCAGACGTAAACGACTTCCTAGAAATAATTACGAGGTTTGTGATTAGTTTTTCATGGATCTTCAGCGGAAGAAGCGCTGCGCGTTAACAAGACGTGTTGCATCTGCACTCCTCGCGTGGCTTTAATAGTCCATTAATTTTTACTTTTCTCAATAAAGCTGCACTTACGTTAATAATAAGACAATCACTATTATCATTTTTTCGTTAACTCGCAAAATCTACGAACCTGGAAAATTTTCTCGGAGATGACCTTCGTGTTCCGAGGAATTCGCTAATTTTTTTCCTTATGTATAATTAATTTTTTTTTTGCCATAATTACAGTCAGGCCTTCGAAGAATAAAAGATTATCTTTTGAATGGAATTAGAATCAAACCTGTAGAGAAGTATAAGAGTTATATATAAGTTGTGTGAAAGAGATTATAATTTAACGATAAGCTATAAAGTTCATCATCCAAGTTCGTGAAGAGTAATGTATGCTTGAATCCGTTCCACATTATATCACATGAAACCCGTTCCGCATTATCAAACCGTTGTAATTCACTGGTACCCACAACTGGCGGCGCCATAATCCCGCTCGGTTCTTCTCTTGCGTAGTGTTCCGCGATCGGTGTTATAACTCACGCGCGTTTCTCTCAGCGGGATTTAAACGTCACGGTCACAACGGGCTCTTTAGACGACCGGGAATGAAAGCGGCGGCACCGCAGCATCCGCGGAACAATTTCAGCGATGCGCCGACCGACTGTCTGCAACAGCGAGTGGCAACAGTAATTATGGCGCGAGTTGGATGAATGTAACGGTAAAGTCTTTCGATTCCTTTCTTCATCTTTCTGGACAGAGAGAAGGAGCGGAACGAATTATTCGCCGAAACGTAAAGCGAATTGAAAGCATGATCGGAAGCGGGCGGTTTCATCGAACAAGCGTATTCATCTCGCGATGCAGTCGGACGAGCTCGCATTACTTTAAGCTGACGATGCCTTCGGTAACTTTATCGGCATGATTAACTGCTGAAAATAAGAACACCACGTGCAAAGCGAGAGGAGAGCAAATATAAGAAATGTAATTCGCTTCATGCCGACTAAAGTGGTCTATTCGCTGGTTCATTTACTATCAGTAATTAGTTTTATTGCGTCTTAAATTCTTTAGATTTTCTTTAGCTACATTTACAATCCACTTTTCATTTTTCAAGACTCCACCTTCGAAAAGCTGTTATTAAAATTAAGGTCACGAGATCCATCCGAAGAACGACAGAGGCCAAAAAATAAGATATGAGAATGAGTAAGTAAAAGTAAAAAAGAGAAAAAAATTTGAATAAAAATAAGAATTATTTACAATGCATAATTAAAAGAAAAGTAATTTTAAATTTAATTTAAAATTAAAATAATTTTCCTTAAAACAATAGTTTAATTAGATCTGTGCGAAATATAGAATTGAATCTGAATAGAACAGAAAGATCAAAATTTTTCAAGATCATCTTGCAAATTAAAAATGTGTTCGAAAATCTAACGTTTTTTGCAAGTTCTGGATAATAATAAGTAAAGGTGGTTTTTTAAGAGCGACGGCACACAACGGTTTGGAGAAAATGTGGGTCTACGGGTCGTCAAACACCCATTGACTCTGATCGATCGCGCCATTGTAGGCAAGGACTCTTCTTCTACAATCGCGCGTATTTTCTGGTCGTTGACCGTCGTTGGCCGGCGAACTCCGTGACCACAAGTCGCTCTACTGTCAGGAAAAACTGGGCGAACCAGGGACAGATCATAAAAACTTACTCGGACGAGTGAAGTAATTGTACGTTCGGTGGCCTCCCTCTCGACTTCTCTCGGGACACTCCAAAAGTGCCAGAAATTCGCATGCGCACGCCACTATATATATTTTGTTGTGAAATATCTCGAAGTGTATTTTGGATTGTATTTAAATAATAGGAGACGAACATCTTAATAATTATATTTGTGATATTTGTGTTTAGTTTTTTTCATATAACAATAAGATTAAATACAAATGTTTAGTGTATTATAATTTTCTTTCTAT
This sequence comes from Crematogaster levior, assembly GCA_901521435.1. Classification (NCBI taxonomy): domain Eukaryota; kingdom Metazoa; phylum Arthropoda; class Insecta; order Hymenoptera; family Formicidae; genus Crematogaster; species Crematogaster levior. Next base: position 428,326 of record CABEGB010001258.1, on the reverse strand, counting down.
GATTCTTTTTTTTGTCGTTTTTGATTTTATTGATTTTCTTTCATCGCTAGCATCAAACATTGTATTTTAAATGTATTCCGTAACTATACGTTACAAATATTTAAACCATAACTTACATGAATTTTTTCACTAGATTATTTCTCACTAAAAATATTCATTAAATATTTATTTAAAAAATAAAAAAAAATTTTAAGTAACATATTAATATTAAAACTTGATAATTAAATCTTTATCAAGTAAGAATGTGGTTTGTATTAATAATTTATACAATTCTATTTATATCCATTTATATCCGTTATATGTATTAAAACATCAAAGAACCATTAAATTATTATCATTAAAAATGATGGCCGCGACAAGTTAATGACAGTCTCTACGTAAGTCAATATACTATTTAATCCTACGAGATTGATAAGGAAATTATTCTAGCAAAAACCTGATTTGTAAGACTGAAACTAATTAACGGTTTCTACACCGTATCATGTTAACGAACGATAAAATAAGAAATAAAAAGGTTATAGATCATCAAGATTATAATCGAACTATCACTTAAAAATGCAATGATACAATAATCATAAAATAACGTTTCTGCGAATCAAGTCATGTATTATATACACATTGGCTTCATACGTCAAAGATTTATTACGTTAAAGATTATTTCACAAAGTTTGTAAATTATCTACCGACAAGATTAGTTCAATTTTCCTGTTTTTTAATAGCTCTAGAATTAAAGAGCAACACACTCGAGACTATTTAAAACATTAGTCATTGTCTATTGTAGCACGCGATCTAATTCTACTTCATTATTTCACTTTTTATGATAATAGCATGTATCAGTGTTGTCGGTAAATTAATGACACATATTGACCTCTCTTAAGCTAGCAGGACCAAATCAGCAGAATCGAATCGGACCAAGCAGATTATTTAGTACCCATTTTGTACTAATTTGTACCGTTAATAATAATTTTGTACCCCGTGCCATTAAAAAAAAAACCATGGCGCTGCTACCTTAATATTAAGCTAGCAGGACCACAATAAAAAAAAAGAAAAAAAGAAAATTAAGGACAGATATGGAATCGGCATAATTTGTACTAATTTGTACCACTCGAAAAAAACTAATATATTCACCCCCTCTGCTTCAAACAACCCCTAATTGAATTCGAACTTATTAAGTTCAAGAGCAAAGTACTCTTCTCTGTCAGCAGAATCAATTGCTACTTATACAATCGACGCGAAGTAATTTGTACTATCAAAATATAAAGTTTCAGATTTTGTACCCCCGCCGATCCTTCGAAAACCACCCCCGACTCCTATCGGTCTCAAGAGTAAAGTACTCTTTCCAGTCAGCAGAATCAATCGCTACTTATACAATCGACGCGAAGTAATTTGTACTATCAAGATATAAAGTTTCAGATTTTGTACCCCCGCCGATCCTTCGAAAACTATTCCCGACTCCTATCGGTCTCAAGAATAAAGTACTCTTTCCAGTCAGCAGAATCAATCGCTACTTATACAAATTTTTTTGTGACACTTATATACTTTATAAATAATAAAATTGCAAATGTATTAATAATAAAAATAAATATATCTTGACAGTACAAATTATTTCGCGCCGATTGTATAAGTAGCGATTGATTCTGCTGACTGGAAAGAGTACTTTACTCTTGAGACCGATAGGAGTCGGGGGTAGTTTTCGAAGGATCAGCGGGGGTACAAAATCTGAAACTTTATATTTTGATAGTGCAAATTACTTCGCGTCGATTGTATAAGTAGCGATTGATTCTGCTGACTGGAAAAAGTACTTTACTCTTGAGACCGATAGGAGTCGGGGGTAGTTTTCGAAGGATCGGCGGGGGTACAAAATCTGAAACTTTATATCTTGATAGTACAAATTACTTCGCGTCGATTGTATAAGTAACGATTGATTCTGCTGACAGAGAAGAGTACTTTGCTCTTGAGATCGATAGAAATCGAGGGTAGTTTTCGAAGGATCGACGGGGGTACAAAATCTGAAACTTTATATTTTAATAGTACAAATTACTTCGCGTCGATTGTATAAGTAACGATTGATTCTGCTGACAGAGAAGAGTACTTTGCTCTTGAACTTAATAAGTTCGAATTCAATTAGGGGTTGTTTGAAGCAGAGGGGGTGAATATATTAGTTTTTTTCGAGTGGTACAAATTAGTACAAATTATGCCGATTCCATATCTGTCCTTAATTTTCTTTTTTTCTTTTTTTTTATTGTGGTCCTGCTAGCTTAATATTAAGGTAGCAGCGCCATGGTTTTTTTTTTAATGGCACGGGGTACAAAATTATTATTAACGGTACAAATTAGTACAAAATGGGTACTAAATAATCTGCTTGGTCCGATTCGATTCTGCTGATTTGGTCCTGCTAGCTTAAGAGAGGTCACATATTGCACCGAACAGTTTAATGGGCTTATATCCTAGATACATCCGCCGCGAGAGTAAGTCATCTAATTTCACTTGCACTAAATAAAAGGTTTCGTGTAATCGTTATTGACCTTTGTGCTCGTACGTTAAATTATACTCAAATCGCTTTGCCAGATCTCACTGTATGTAACATCCAATTGAATTTTTGTGAGCTCTTCATGATCGTATTTGAATATCCAAAAATAAATATCTCGTGCAAAAAAACAAATTTTTGTCATATATATCACATTGCTAACTAAAATATTTATTTATTATATTTACTATGGATATAAACAATAAGAAATAAAATTAATTCTACGTAATTAATATAAATTTTGTAAATATTTATCTATTAAAGCTATTGAAACCTCTTAATAGTTGTTATGTATACTAAATTTAATTCTAATGCCTCCTGAGTATTAATAGCACAGTAGTTTTATTTGGTGTAATTTTATTTTAATGCAACTCGCAGGCACGTCTACATAAAATCTGGGATATGTCAAGTAACATATACTTCATACCAAGCACTCGTAGCAGCTCTAGACCCTTAAGCGTGATCACCTGTTAGCATCCGTCTGGCATCGGCAGTAATCGTAATAACGATAAGTAACTGGACAGGATGAAATATTATCGTTTCGTCGCGGCTCGATCACATACGAGCGCAGAGTCCGCACCTCGTTTTCTACGACGCCGCGTGACTCAAGATCGTCGGCGATTAGAGCACACGACTAGACTTTAATTTGATCCTCTTTGGAGTCTTAGGGGATCGTAAAGGAAACCGGTTACATACGATTGGAATTTGCATAGGAAAGCTCGCGGTACAGAGGTATAACGCGACGATGTCGCGCGTTTTTCTTTTTCGCTTGTTCGAATCGCGACGAAACGCTCTTTTTTCTTCGCGACTCAACGTTGCGCGAGACGCGACCGCGTAACATTTTTCAAGCGGTGATTCCGTGTCTAAACGGGAATTCCGTGGTAACCGATTGGTATGCAATAATCGCGTATTTACCAATGCGTGCTACTTTGTCGATATTATAAAAAAAATCTAGGTCATTACGTTTTTTAAAGATAAACGCATCTGGAAAAGCGAAAGAGCGAAGCTCGACAGGAAATACAATCAGGTATATCAGAAACCGTAAATCAAGAATTACAAGATCGGTAAACCTGGAAGATACAGAACTGGCAACCTTCATCGATATTTCCAGATGACCTAGTTTACAATAGAGTCATCCTGCTTGGCAATTGCAATTGATCTAGTCTTTACAATTGATCTAGTCGCACCACGTTCAACATAACACGCATGAGCCGCATGAGAATCAGAAGAGAGTACAAGCGCGATTGAAAACTAGCAATTATTCATAACTTGCTACGACAACGCGCCAGGAATTAATCCCGAGAACAATTGCGTTTTAATCACGATACGTTTCTGACTATTGATGCGCTTTTTTCTCGCGATTGTAACATCAATATTTTCGTAAGATCGCTCATTACACTGTTAGAAGTTTTATGAAGTGCGTGTTTTACGATGCATTTTTGCGAACAGGTTTAATTTGTAATTTAATAGATTCTTACCAGCAATTTATTTATAACTGCATGACCGTATATCGTGACTAAATGATACTGATCTTTGCAATGTCAAATTTTTTTCTCGAGAATTGTATTAAAATATTTCGTCGCCACAACGCAATTGAAAATAAAATTGCATATTAAAATTCTACAATTCAGAATCAAAATTATATATCAGTGCAAACCCATAAATCAGTATGCTATTTTATTAAACAAGATTACTCGTGCATGTATCTGACGATATGTACTTGTGCATTTACTTATCTATATTCGTTAGTTACCTTGGTCGATTTGATCAAGCGGAAAAGGGGCGGTGATCAACTGTGATATACTATGATTAGCGACTATTGAGCGATTATTAACTCGAAATGAAAAGTGACACAGTTCCAGTTTTTCCCATTGTGTTATGCCTCCTGTCTTGAAAATTTTCAAAATAAATTAATTGAAATTGATTATTTTGTAATATTATATTTTCAAATGTTATAATAAGTTATATAAGACCATATCTAAATTTACCAAACTTTGTTAATATCTTTGTTAGTATCGTGTTACTTTTCATACTTCTTTTATTGTCTATACTTGTCTATACTTCAATTATTATGACATCATATAGTAAGAAAACAAAAAAATATTTTATGTCGTAATATAAATTTAGATAAAAGTTAATAGTGTGTCAGACAATCTTTTAGTGAGACAAGAACTCCCATCCGCGAATTAATTTACCGCACGAACGGTACGACTAATTCTTATTTTGGTCTAGTGGAAGAGCAGGTACAACTTGTTACTTGAAGTGACTCGTTTCGCAGCCTATCAAGGCAGGCTAGTAGAAATGGCGTAAAATGGAAAGTGACGTAATTTTAAATCTCCCTTGGATGCTGTCACGCGAGCAAGCGAAGATGATAGCTGATTCTCGCACCTGTCATCACCTTTGTGAAAGAAACGCATTGATGCAACGGACAAACAAGACTGAGGGTCGAATAGTGATCATGACCTTTCCCCCAGGCCACATCAATACCCGTAATACAATATTCCCAAGGTCCGTATACATCGCGATAAGATATTAAAAAGAAAGAGAGGCAATTATATAAAATATAATTGCCTATATAATTATCTGGAAAGTTATTTTATTACATGTATATTATGAGAAATAATATATTTAGAAAATCATTTTATTATGGCTACATTTTTTAATCAGAACAATTTTCTAGATTGATGACAGCAGCGATATATTTGCAGCCAGATTTTTTATAACAAAAATTTTCTAAGAATATTTATTTTAATGCATAAAGTATTCATTTATATCAAACTCACTAAATAAATAAATTGCAGAATTATTTTCAAATATAAATTGAAATATTTTTCGTAAAAGTAAGAAACAAGAAACTATGCGATCAGACATTTCTACTTCGTATCGGAATTACGCCGCGGGGAAAATATACGACTAAGATTCTTAACTTATAATAATATAAATAGCAGATCGTATTTCATATTAATTCCTTCGCGTACCGGTGCTATTATCTGAATTATGTTCTTCACGATAACACACTTACACGGGAACGATTATATTCCTGTTCGAACTTGTGAACAAGCACAGACAGATCTCGCATCGGCTATAAAATTAAGAATTACCACTTACCTAGTTTAGTCATCTATAGAGGAGATATTAATATATTTTTTAGAAAGTGCTTTATCGATGTGCAAATTATATTCAAATATTCCATGACACGTGTGCCTGTTTATAACAGCTTATTTATTTTCGCTACTTAATTAAATTATTCTATAAGAGAAGATTGATTTGACTATATGCATATTTATCAAGACATGTGAAATACAAAATGATGATTTTTGCAAAACCATAATGTTTCTTTAAAAACAATATTATAAACCATTTATATATAATTGCATGAAAATAATTATACAATAACAACAAACGTTTCGACTTGAAATAAAGTCATCTTCAGTGTCGGTAATAATTAAAATTCAACGGTAATATCATTGTCAGCCGGTATGATCTTGAGGACGCCTGTTCTCAACCCGTAAATTTATTTGTTATTTTAATTTTATTTTACTTGACTTTCTTTACTTTATTTAACATTAACATTTACTGATTTTTAGATTTGACTTTAATTTGAACTGCTCAACGATTTGTTTGGCAGTTCACTATTGGCTTTTTCGCATTTTAGTTTTTTTTTTTTTTTTTTTTTTAATTTTGTCTCGGCTTCAAATTTTTATAGCTATACCTGTGGATGTATAATGAGGAAAGGATTCAGCACGTTTAGCGGATTACATGTGCCATCAAGATCATATGTGACTGACAATGATATTACCGTTGAATTTTAATTATTACCGACACTGAAGATGACTTCCTTTTAAGTCAAAACGTTTGTTGTTATTGTATAATTTTTTTCATATAATTATATCAGTGGCACTGTCATCTGGCTCCATTCGTTTTTGCCTTTTTGTAATATTAAGAAAACCTATGAACATTACTTAGAATATTTGTTGTATAATATTTCTCATAATACAAATAAAAAATGTGTTAGTAACAGAGAAAAAATACGAAAATCTAATTGCCAAAGTACCGTATCATTCGTGAAGATGTATCGTGACAAACAGGTATTATTGTTGTATTACAAAATGGAAAGACGAAGCTGCCGCATCAATATACTAACATGCTTATAAGAGATTTCAGGAGATGAAGTCCAGCAAGAAAAAAGCGATACAGTTAACGGTAGCTCGTCGAGTGAGTACGCGTGTTAATGCGAGCTTTAAGAGTCTGAATCCTACCGAGGTGAATAAGGATTCGTATTTAATGTCAACACTTTAACATCGTCCGTCGTTACTGTTGCCGTTGCCGTTGTCACATTTCAGAGGATGCTCTCGGTTTATTATTGCAAGACGATTCCATCAAAACGCTTGCTTCATCATTGCGAGAAGAAAAGAAAACCTGTCATCTGTCTGATGCTGGCTGTGTCGTCATTTTTTACAAGTCAGTGTTTTGTTGTCAGTAATGGATGTGTGCGATTAAAATATCTTTTCTATATGTGTATATCCTATATATTCAGGAGACATGTAAAATTTTACATATGCGTTACGGTGAGAGAGAGAGAGAGAGAGAGAGAGATTTTGAAGTAAATTGCTAAGTCATATAATACATTAATTAAACATGTATAAAACGGAAAAGCATGCAAGGTATTTCTGCTAGTAAGTTTACTATGTAGATAGCTATCAATGATTTATCGGATCTTATTGTGTAGATCGATCATGACCTTCAATCTTTAAAATGTGTTGATGTTGCATAATTTCAATTGGGAAAAAAGCTAGATTTCCGGTGGTTTGTTCATCTAAGCACTGCACAAACTACGAAAGTGATTACGTTATAATTTTCATCATTATATGTACAATATAAAATATGATACGCAGAAAATTTACTATCCACGCGTTTTCTATTTTTATAAAATGTCATTTTATTCTATTTTAGAAAGATGTATCCAAAGTGTTAAATTATTACTAAAAAAAGAATATTTCTTCATAAAAACGAATAAGATCTACTATATCGTTTGAGATAATTTTGTTCGGTAATTGATTGTGCGAAACTTATAATGATTATCAGCGCTTAAAGGTAGGGAATCGCTCGTTTGACTCGATTGCCGAAAATGAAAAAAAGTTTGATTTTTTGTTTTAATATTAACGGAACGACGTTTCTGAATCGATGCTCACCCCGAGGGGCCTCTCCATAGCCGGAGGGTAGGGGACATTACATATAAAGGAGAGAGCCCCGTGCTCCAGGGGCCCAGTACCGTTCAAAGATGCAGGCTGCCGGGACGCTGCGTGGTACCAGGGCCATCTCCCTTCTGATACTCCTGGTACCTTTCATTAGCTTTGCCTGTGAGTAAAAACGTTCAAGATTCCCGCCCAGACAAGCATTGATATGTGACACGATAATATGCAATCGCATTGTGAAGGATCAGTGTTGTGCAATAATCGGGATTATAGCTAGTGCGCTACTTTGGAAGATTTTAAGAGACCATAAATAGTAAATTTTAAGAACAGGATAAATTTACAAAACATTAGACGTCACGTATATTTTCTAAAATTACAAAATAAGCCAAAGAAGACTCTTTTAAATCCAAATACATCATTTTCAAAATATTCAAGTGAAAATTGAAGCATTTTAATAAATTAAATATCAAAAGCAAGCAAAATTTTAAATTTTATTATTGTTCTTCAGTGGATTTGATTTAAGTATAATAAAGTACATTGTTGGTGTGTTTGTAGTCTTATAATAATTAAGTTAAAATTAACGAAAATTATAAATTCTAACGACATGCCGTTAGATTTGTAATTAAGTTGTTAAAGTTAATGAAAAAATAAAAACAAATGTTCAAGATACAAAAAATACATTTTTCTCATTATGTTTAAATTTCATATTAAAATAAGTGTATCTTTCTATAATTCTTAATTAAAAAAAATAAAATAATATCGCAATAGAGATAAAAGCTGTTTAACCACAATCAGTTAAATTATAACTTACGATTCACAAATGGTGGGATTTAACTGAGCGCTTAGCTAGCTAATCTCTATGCACGCGATTAAATATCCGCATTGCTATCATAGCCAATAAGCTCGCCTTGCCAAGTGAACATTTCCACCGCAATCATCCGAATTAAGCATACACCGTTTCTCACCACCTAGTTTCAACTAGTATATTCGACTTCTTCTAGATTCAAGTCCCATTCAATATTTGCCCAGCATTCCGGGATACGTTCCCGTTTATATAAGATACGGAGATGAACCATTGGAGGGAATAAATCCCGAGTTGGCCGAAGCTTTCGGAGAGACATCAAATTCGGTTAAGGTATCAATATTCTGATAATTATACCTTTAAATACATACAAAAATAATACAAAAAATACGAGAATAATTGTTACAACAACGACAGAAAAATGTCGGTTTATCTTTAGAGTAAATCATAAATGCCGCGTAAATTGAGATACAGTTTACAGTATATTAATCTCATACGATAGAGTTTGCAGAAGATAGATCACACGCTCGCTCACGAATCTGACAATTTCAAAGATGACGACATAAACACTCTTCTGGAAGAATCGAAGAGGGAACATGCTTATCCATTGCACGTTCGAGAAGCGGAAAGTCGTTCATTCGCCGTTGCCAATAACAACCAGCCAGAGAACCCTAATAAACCAAAGCTTCTAACTATTTATACATTGCCTGATGATAACGAAAACAGACGACGTAGGCGTTACCGAGGAAGATCTAGAAAACGGCCCGCATTTATGGTATAAAAATAGCCAATATATAGCCAATATAATTAATAGCTAATATAATTAATTATAATCATGAGATTAATTAGTTATATATTTCGACAAACAAAAATTTTCAAGAGAAATTTCAGGAAACAAATAATTTATATTAATTTTTGAATTTTAGAATAATGTGTAAGGTATAACTTTTGTCCACAGCGTACGGATGATAAATGCTCATTGAGTCTTGATGACTCAATGAGCATTTATCATCCTATAATACTTTTATAATTAAAAATAAAGATTGCTTCATGTTAATTGTATCCGCGGCAAACAGAATTTAATTCCAAGAAAGGAATTACTAATTTGAATATAACGCATTTTCGATTTCTACATATATATCTTGTTTGACGTCGGCATATAATCTAAAGAAAAATCTCTTTGAGTTATCTAATGTGTTGTTTGTCGCTTCATAGACACGCGGCGACGCATTTAAAGATCCTATCTACGCATGATTGAGCTTTATAGCCGGTATAATGGTATTGTGTATAAATGAGTAAATATTAAATTCATTTTTAACACAGCACCATAAAACGTACATTTATTTGTAAGTCGATTGCTTCATTTATTCATAATTCAAATCTTTAAATAAGTTATAAAAGGTAATGCTAGTTTTTAAGAAATATATTACGAGATTTCTCTTCGTTTAATAAACATTATAACACATATTAATATTATAACATACATTCAAACAAATTTTTTTAAAATCTTTTCATAATTTAAAATAATACCTAAAGTTCAATGCACGTAAATAGGAAGTAAATCTTTAAATGCGCCAGATACCAAACGCCACATATCGATAAAGCAAGATACAGTCAGTAAAAGCCTATATACATTGTTATTTCTTGTGTTGCATAAAATAGGAAATTTACGTAAAATATTTTATAGCATAGTCCACTTTCCGACAAAGAAAAGGAAGAATTGGAAAAACTGGCAATTGAAGTAGAAAAAGAGGAGACCAAACCGAATGAACTCTACGCTCCAAATCCCAGATATCCTGGATCACCATCCAAGAATATACACAGTCAACATAGAACGCATAATTTTATTGCGCCGATAAAAGTGCAAGTCCCGCTCGACGAAGCTTTAACAAATCTACCCCAAATTCCTCAAATCACCGACTTTTCGCAATCGGATTATGATACGGCTACATCTCAAGTGGAGAAAGAGGAACCACCAATTAAAGGGCAATATCCAGCTAAGGTTTGGTCTAACGTAGATAAAGTGTCACCTATCGACTGGCCAAACGAAAATGAAAGTAATAAAAATACTATATCCGAAGCTGAAAAAATGAAAGAGAATCCACTTATAAAGATAGATCTACTAGAAATACCTCAAGATACGGATCTTTCAAAATCTTCGGATGGACAGAATATCGCTATAGCTGAAGCTGATGAGAAAGAAACACCCATTAAGGTACAACGTCCAACATCAATTTTGTCGTATGTAGATAAAATCTCACCCATCGATTTGCCAAATAAAAACGAAACTAATGAAAAAAAAGAAATTAAAGACTGTACACAGCATGCTGACGAAGTTGCAACGGGTTAAATAATCAAACTTTTTTAATCTAAATTTTTTTAAAACTTATTTGTTGTAATAATACTGGATGTTTCAAGTCACATATAATATTTTTCTATCTTCATTTATGTCGCATTGCTTTTTTTTTGTTTTGTCCCGATGCTAATTTTCGATATTAATAATTTAACTAATTCTTTCGAAAGTTATTTCGGTGTAATTAGACTTATAAAATTCATAAGGAAAATCTAATGTATCTATAGGTTTAAGATTTAAGTATTTATAATTCAAGATTGTGATTGTTTATGGACATCCTGTATATCATAAAAACAATAAGCTTCAAGCACAAATCACTTGCATAAGACCCATTTTTATAATTTTAATTTGTGCTTATGACGAGACCTATTTATGCTATCACAAAGAATATTTCTTTACATTATAGATGTTAAGTCTTCCAACTGTTATTGCTCCCGAGTTTGTAAAGTTTATTTGCACATTGTAAATTATATTAATAGTAAAACCACTGTGTAAAAGTATTTTATAATGATTCTAAATAATTCTAATAAAACCGCTGTCACAGAATTATTTACAAGACATAAATTTGTATGCTAATTTTTTATATTTATATTTTGTGTTTCACCTATCGTTTACATAAATATATACTCGAATATTATACACATATATAAATAATATTTCAAATAATATTAATTGAAATTAAAAGGTCGTAAAAAAAATTAATGCATTATAATTAAATTTAATTTGACGAATACAACAAAAAACTACAAAGTATCACCGATTATTCGATATGATCTCGTTACAATCTCTCAGTTTGTCTATATCAATAATAATTATTAGTTATATCGTTAGTAATTTTTAATCATAACATAGATTAGGTTCACTCAATATAATTTTTTTTATCATCAACTGTTACACGTGCAAAATAATGCTTTATTGATTGTTGATTTATGTATATTGTAGTTCTCGTGTTTGTGTGATTTTAAAATTAGGATAGCCGGAATGATATTGAATTGACTACTCGCGAAAGGATCGTTTAGTTTACGAAGTACGTGTTGTCGATATTGGCGTGTAAACTACTCCTATCTTCTACCCGAGAGAATAAACATTTTACTTTCAGATGTATACACACGAAGGATGTTCTCCTTTATCTTCTTAAATATCCCGTATCTACAGTGAAAAAAAACTTTTTGTCTAATCGCTTGATGAATTCTTGGAAATTCGTTCGTCGTTGGACGATAATTTCGAAGATGGTTTTGTACCAAAAAGTGTTTTAATATCATTTGTAGAAACTCTGTTTCGTAAATATGGATTCTCGCGGCGTTATATTACATTTGTTAAATCTCACCAGACTGAAGCAGGATCTTCTTCAGCTGATCGAATTTTTCGATAAAACAGCAATTAAATAATCTGTTCTTCCAGGAAATACTCTTTTATCTTCCTTATGCTGACGGCACTTTGTTCCTTGATGACTCAAGAGCGTCGGAATTTTCTGAGCTATCATAGTTCCCCAGAAATTATTGAATTTAGTTAGCTCTTCCATTTAAACAATTAACATTCTTCGCATTAGTATAAATCCATTGCTTATCTTTTGTATCAGTATTATTCACTGCTAACCTATCGCTACCTATCAAAATGAAATCCGCCAATAGAAAAATAGCTAAGCGTATTGACATTGTTCTACAAAGTTAACGGGATTTTCTTTGAGAACACGTGTAAATTAGTCTTCGCTAGAAAGTAGCAAATAAGCACGCGCGTTTGTGACGATAGCGACTATCACAAGAAATACTGACGGAAAAAATTAAGCTCGCGTGAACGAACGAACGAGGTTACCGGAGAAACGACAAATTGGACTGTTATGTTCCACGCCTTAATTCTCTGTGCACTGACCTTATCTCCTCTTCGAATGTCGCTTTCTACGAAATCTTTTTTGTTTAATCAAATACCAGAACGTAAATTCAAGAAATCACATCAAGTTTCTCGTATCAAAATCTAGTAACGAATTTATTCAATTATAAAATGTTTGAATGTAACTTCTAATTAATCGCGATAATTATCTTTTATTAAAAAGAAAATATTATTATTGGATAATTTTACAAAAAATGAGAATAAGTTAGAAAAATATAAAATATTAATTAATTGAAGACACAACTCGTTTTTTATTATTGACTGGTCAATGAGTTCACTTTTGAGAGATTCTTTTTTATATAGATTTTATAAAGAAAGAAGAAGAACGTTCTGAAGCATGCATTTGCATCAAGTGAAGCCTTATCAATAGCGGGTAGTGTCGCACGATACGTCGCGTCGATGAAATATCGACATACTATTATATATAAATATAAGTGTATATTTATATATATAAGATATTTTATCAGTTTACGTCGCATTGTCGAAACAATGTTTGTTGCTTGGAAAGGGAAAAAGTAAAAAGTGCATACAATGATAAAAATAACTACATTGCCTGCGCAGCACTGAGCGATGTAACCAATAATTTCCTCATATGACGAAAGGGGGACGCGTTGCTTGATGACTTTGTGCGTGCATGCGTTGAAGAGAGCTACATGATTCTTTCATAAATAATAATAAGTGATATCATTTAACGTATTAGTAACATAACTAGTCAGGTAATCTAAAATATTATTTAAAATATATACAATGTTAAAAATTAAAAAAAAATCACGACATCATTGACAATTAATCAGAAACTGTGACAAACTTTCTCTGTTTTTCACATAAGATACTTCATAGATAAAAATGTAAAATTAATTGCAAATTTTCTTTATCAGAAATAATGTTTGCAAATAAAAATTGTGTTCCATGGGCACATGCATGGTTAACCTCAAAACAAAGATTAATTGATTGTGTAATATTGATTTCTATTCTAGTGGGAATTGAAATTAATTGACAAGTATTATTTAAAAGTAAAACGACACACATGGCTGGACAACAACATCATTTCCTATCTGGGTTTCCCAATGTGCAGCAATCAGCTATGCGCACACAGTTTGGTGGTGGACAAATGGTTTCTGGTTTGATGGGACCGCAACAAGGGAGTGAGTATTTAGGGTGTGTTCGAGGAGATGCTGTTAGTGCTGAAAGCATCAGTCAATCTTTATGTTCATTACATGTTAAAGAAATATAGATTAATACTTTTAGCATTAATAGCGCCTCCCTGAACGCATCCTTAAACTACTTATGTATTTCTTTCTACTTACAATGTTTTTATGTTAATATATGTACATATTATGTGCTAATTATGTGTATATTAAATATATTGTGTATCATTTGTAAATAAAACGAATATTATTCATTTATACCTATGTTTATCTTTAATTGATACTATGTCTAATGTCAATTTCACATGGAAAATTAAAACTCATCTTCAAATTTAGACTCTTACACTGAATCTTATTTGATTCAATATCCGTAAGTAATTTAGAATTTTTGTAAATTTTTATATTATTTAATATTTTCAAATAATTTGGAATTAAAGTAATTTAGATTCTTCAAGCAGGTATATATTAAATGCTTTCATTAATTGTAGAAATAATATTTTATTAAATTCTAATTTGTTAAAAAATAGATTTAAAAGATAGCAAAATAAATGGTTATTTAAAGGTGTGGCATTTATAGAGATTGGTATTTGCGAGGCTCTAATGTTTGTGAAATAGCTAAATAATTGATTCCAAATAATTGTTTCCAAAGTAGAAATGAGGGAATCTGATAATAATTATTGTTTCAGATATGGTAAGCTCTCAACAATTTGGTATGGGAGTTGGGGTTGGAGTAGGCGTTGGTAATGTTGGATCTAATGCCATGGGAATGCCCAATTCCCAACAAGTCTTGGCACAACAGCAACAACAACAACAGTCCATGGCGATACAACAACAAATGCAGCAGATGCAACAACAACAATTACAATTACAGCAGCAACAACAAGCTGCGATGGTTCAACAGAATAATCAAACCAATAACCAGGCTACAACACCACAGACTCCAGTACCACCCACACAGCCACCACCGCGACAACAGCAGACTAAGGAATTTAACACTGCTAATTTATGTAAATTTGGACAAGAGACTGTACAAGAAATCGTCAGTCGTACTCTAGAGCTCTTCCAGACTCTTAAAGTTCTTCAACCACCTAATGGTTATTTTCTTGATTAAATAATAGAATGCTTTCAAATACATTTTTTGTGTATCCAATGTATTTTATTTATGAATATATAGGTACTGCACAGGGGGCAAACATGGCGACAGAAAAAAAGAAAAAAGTCTACGAACAGTTGGAAATGATCAAAATGATGTTTAAACGTCTGAGATTGATATACGAAAAATCTAATGAGAACTGTCAATTGCAAGGAATGGAATATACGCATATAGAAAGCTTAATTCCATTGAAGGAAGAATGGGATATGAAATCTGATGAAAAGAAGACTTCAGAAGCTTACAGACTCACTTGCGAGGAGAGGAAGGAAATTATGGAGGTGAAGCGAGTGAAATTATATACATTTTAATGTATAATTCCTATATTGAATCCCAATAAGAATAGAGTCTGTTTCTTTTTCAGCAAGTGATATTAAAAAATAGGCATATTAAGGAAATAATCGACCATTTAAGACGCATTATTTCAGAAATAAACACCATGTTAAATATGCGTCGATCTTAGGTTACCAAATAAAAATAATTATATTTCATATTATTATAAAAATATATTTAAAAATAAATTTTCCTTTACATGCTTGGCATTGCAATACATGCCTACTCCTCACACATTTTTCTGCTATTCATTGATCGATATTAATGTTGTCTGTGTCTAAACAAATTATGTCACTGCTTCGAAGGATGGCTCCTGGTATCATTCCCATTGGTGTCTCCAAGTTCCTTACAAAAATCTTGGAACATTCTGTGTTACAACCCTTGAATTCACCAGATACGCGTGTGTTTTCATGTAAACAAAATTCTACAGGTGTACCTGTAATATTTCAATACAAGTTGGTCATGACAAACACTAAATAATTTATAACGACATGAGTGAGCATTGATGATAGTTAATATCTCATTTTCTAAATAATACCTCGTGACAAATATTTCCTGTACAAATAATAATAATTTCCATTTTATCATGAAGATTTGTGCAAAATTAAATGGATTTTACTTCGATTGGCGAACTACAATAATTTTAAAAGAGCGGAATATTAAAATTACTTTTGAAATTTCTCATTTATTTTATCGATAAGATCGATCTAGTTTTTTTTTGAGCTTGATTGAAATGAGAAGTGAAGATTAAACACAAACTTTCTTACCGACAATACCAGTAATGACGCGCAAAAAACGTTCGCGCAGAAACGCACGAGCCTCTTGTTTCTCCGGAGTTGCGAATGGTAAATCAGGTTTATTCGCTTCCGAATTAATCTCATCTTCTTCAGCCATCTCTTGTCCAGGAAACGTTTCAATTCGAGACTGACACTACGAACACTATGGCGGAGTCAACGTGAAGACACAGTATAACCCTACATATGTATGGTTATACTGTGGTGAAGATCGCGTACGCATCGAAGAGAATATGGCGCTTTATTTGAATCCTCACAAAACGTTATCAATCAATATTCATAACAATGTGACACCAGCTAGATAAATTATTCGACAATAAATCAAAATTGGTTCAACATAAAACTGTTGTTACATCAGCAAGTATAAACTACTATAAACGTTAGAAACATCAAAGAAAGTGAAAGTCAAGCGATGATGAGCGCAATATGTAAAATGTATGATGTGGGTCTATTGAAAATAACTGTAAAAATAGCCGTAAAAGAATTATATTTTCAATTATATTATCAATATATTTTAGTAACCCGAAATTGTAACTCAATTAATATGTTTAAAAATATAATAGATTGATTGTACAATTTCTACAAAAAAATTTTAGACAAGATATAATTACATACAGAAAAAAAATAAAAAATAAAATATACTTAACGTATTAAGCTTCTTGATTAGATAATAAATTATTGTTTTAACTTATATAATTAAAAAGATGACTGTTTCAATGTTAACAAAATTTGTTAACACTCTCATGTAAGATCTTTTCGGAATATGAAAGTTTTGAAAGTAGAATA
The DNA here is from genome assembly GCA_901521435.1 of Crematogaster levior. NCBI lineage: Eukaryota > Metazoa > Arthropoda > Insecta > Hymenoptera > Formicidae > Crematogaster > Crematogaster levior. The sequence continues at coordinate 411,351 of CABEGB010001258.1, read as the reverse complement.
CAACGAAATAATCTCGGGCATCCTGCATCGATAGCCCACATTTTCTGTGCATAATTACCACAGTTAGAAAGGAAGCTTAGATCGATGTAATTATCACACTTAATAATGATATCTACCAAACACACTTTCTCGCAGACAAACATGGGGGCGACCCGCAGCTTTTTAATTTCATCGAAGAGCCTACACGATGTCACCTCATTTTCGTTCCGATCACGACGCGGTAACGATGGGTTCCCTCATCATTGTTTTAATAGCCTTCACCATATATTATAGTGGTAAACAACTATTCGAATGATATTTCAATGTTAATTCTGTGGTCACATCGTCTGATTCACCCAACGATTCTTTTTGTTGCAGAGGTGAATTGTGATACACTTCCGACTAAAGTTGCTAAACCGGAAGATATCGTGCTCCTGAAGAAAAACAACAACAGTCATGCGATAATTGAGAAGGAAAGCTCTTGGAGAAGTCTCAATCTGCCGAGACGCAAACCGAAAATGGAGGAGTCGAAAAATCTAGACAGCACAAACAACGAGGTGGACAAGAGGAAAGGGCGATTTCTGAATAGTTTAGCCTTTCTAACTGGCCTTAGCTTCGGTGGATTAGCCACCGCGGCATCTTCCACCGTCAAGAGTATCGCTAAGATGCCACAGACATTCAGTATAAACCTAGGTTCCTCCAAAACCTCACCATACTTCGCCGCCTATTATAGCCAATATCCCCTGCTGCCTTATCCGTTATTCTATCCCTTCGGACTCTCACCGATGATCGACGCCGCAAAACCCCAGACGCAAAATGATCTGACGCCTCAAGTGGTAAACTTGTTGGACAACAGACCGATCGATCTCGCGGGAAACAACGAAGACTATACAGATGCGGAGAAGTTCAACGCGGGTAACGGGGCTGATGATCGCGTAAGATTGCGAGCCGAAGCCAATCGAAACGCGGAAGAGAAGGTAAGAATGTAATAGATCTTGGCTCGCGCCGCGGTGAGCAAATAGAAATCAGAGCGGAAAGCCACGCGACGTTTTATCTCGATGCTCATCTCACTCGGAGTAACGTGTTTTCTCAAAAACTCCAACATCGATTACTTGTACGATTAATTGTGAAAGTATTAGTATGTAGTAATTTATAATATATATATATATATATATGCTACATAAATTCCAGTTATTAATCGTTTATTAATACTTACAATATACGTATTTTATCTAATCTACGAGGAGTGTAGCTTTTAATCTTTAAAATTCTAAAACATTAAAGTTTCCAAGTTACTTATGAGATGTTCCAATAAATACAACAAGTATTTTTTGTATTGCATCTACGAATTTATTCATGTGAGAACATCTTATCGTATGTTCGAATAATAACATACTTGTATGACAGGTGTTCAAATGATTAAGGCTTCATCGTATCATCGTTACTCTTTCGTAGTTTCCACGCGTGAATGACTAGCATGTGTAATTACATTTGGACCTACAACGTGTATATGTCAAGATAATGTGCACTTGAAGTAACTGTTGAACAAAGCGGTATTTTGTATAAAGTCGTGTAACTAGTCAATAATCTCATAATATTTTTTTTACTTTATCTTGCTTCTATTTTAAGACACGTATAATTTATTTATTAAAAGATAATCATTCCTTAATGTCTTAATAATAAACAATAATACTTTTACTGAATTTAATATTACTTGTATATTATATCATATGAAATGTGATACCTTTTTGACGAGCGTTTTCTCACGAAAATATACTTATTTACACTTGATTTGCGGCAGTGTGTTATTTAATTTACGCCATTAACAAATTTTATTAGGCTATGATACGCGGATGCAAAGAAGAGCAACATAACAGCAAAGAAACGGCCAGAGAATATCTCCAAGTGAATGCCGCCAATTTGCGAGGAGCCTTGAATTTTCGAGTTGCGAATCAGACCGGATCAGATAACGTAACGTCAAGCCCTGACAATACAACACATCATCATCACCACCATCATCATCATCATCATGGATATGGTCATCAGGAATACCCACACTTCTCGGAATATTATGGTGGGCATCCACAGAATATACATCATGTGGATCTTACAACAACGCAACCGTACAGTCAGGTCAGCTATAACGTACCGTATGAACAGCCCACTAATTTTTATCACGACGATAAATATAATGTTTATCCGGGACTTAATCCACCTTTTTCCGTGCCGTTCTCGCCCGATCAGACAAATGAATTTGCAGGCACAGATTTTAACCGATTATATCCTTCGGGATATCGGCCACCGAACATCAGCGATGGTTTTAAACCTCTAACATAAATTTTATTCTTTATACAAAGTTCATTAAATTCCACCAATGTAAAGAAGATTGTATCTGGTGAATTTATAAAAATTAAAATGTTGCAATTAAAAATTACTTATTGTACAAAGATATCTATATAAATTCCCACAAAATAAATTAAGATCCTAAGGAGAAGTCATAAACTAATTTAATATAAAAGTTAGTATGTTTAAGATTACAATTTATTACTGTATTTACTGTATTTAATATTATAATTAATTTTTTAGTCAACTAAATACTACAATTGCAGAAATTTTTAGAAACGTTTGATATATTCTATTTCACACATTTCGTAAAGTCCTAAAATTATTTATCAAACAACAAAATTTTTGTTATAATTTATTCTTCCTATATAACTTTATTTTTGATTTTACATTAACAAAAACATGCTCTTTTTATACATTTATACTTTATACATTTTTTATTTAAAAAAAATTACATAGGTCAAAGGTTTTTAGGAAGTTTTCTTTTTATATTTTATGATGTTTATTGTTGTACTACTTGGGAAAAGGTAATTATTCACGAAATACTTGCAACATTAGTCAATAAATTAATAGAGATATATATTGTACTGTCAATTATTGAAATATATTGTTTGCCAATTTTATCTCGCTGTATTTTGATTTATGGTATCCTTATTAGTATAAATAGAATTATTACGTTAGCAGATTTCATACGATATATTTTTAAGTAATAATTTCATAAACTGGTTATTATATAAAATGTTATATATTAATCATATTTATGATTATGATTATACAAATATTATACTTAAGCATTTAATTATTGTCTAGAAAAATTATCTGAATTAAATAAAAACTTTGGAAAAAATACATACACATTGGGTGAGCGATGCATTACGTCAAATTTGAGTAAAAATCGAATAAAAATTATGGAAAAAATTGTATAAATAATTACGAATAATCATTATATTTCTGTAATACCTAAAATAGACAATGTATATAATTCCTTTTTCAATTTTTTTTAAATAATTATGCGCATTATATTATTGTGAAAAAAACCTTCGAGTAAATATAACAGTCTACAAATTTTTAAATCATATATTTTATATCATCTCTGCAGGATATATCCAATTGTGATCGAATACGTAATTGATAACATTATTGTAGCATAATAAAAGTAATACTTTATGATAATTTCCATTATGGGAAGTTTGTATTCTTGATAATACGAGTTTCTACATATGTAGCTTATTTGAACAACTGTTTACGAGATTGCACAGTTGTTCGGGATTGATTTTGCGCAAGCCAATCAATAAAATCGTCCACTAATGGCATTTGAGTTTCGTTGATCAACATGAGTAGCACAACGACAACTGCCATCGGAAATAAACGTCGGATAATAAATAAATGACTGTTCTGTCGGAGTCTCGACCAATTAGACGTCGCCGCTCGCAAGGAAGAAACCTGTTTTATTTTCGGACGAGTTTGGAGGGCTGGGCTCCTCATCTATTTCGAGAAGGCCGCCAACCGCTGGTATTGTGTCTTTAAAGATACCGCGCGGTACTTTGCAGTTTTCGCGCGTCATTTTTCAGACTTTCGTTTGCAATCAGCATTCAGTTCGCGGTAATAAATGAGGTATTTAAAAAATCAGGAGAACAAAAAAAAACTTGTGTTTTGATTACATTTACATTTTCCAAATAAGACAAATATCGTTCTTCAAAAATATTACCATCATATTATAATTAAAGGAATACTGCTAAATTTGAAACAAATTAATGTGTATCCAGTAAAAATGTAGGTTGCAGAAAATGCGAAAAATGTGGAATGTGGATATGATATGTAAATATTAACATATCCGGATATTTAACTATTGTTGTCATTGTGCTTTCACTTTTAACATGCTCAGACGGCATGATTTCAACAAGTTTCGCGCGTGCCTCTATCCTAAAGAGCGTGCGAAAAATGGGAGCTTTACAGACGGGTGAGTCAATCGCGAAACTCTGACACGCCGCGATTACAGTAATTTCCCTCGATCGTTACACTCTCGGCGTGACGCGCGTGTGTATATGGTACGCGGAGTAGCACTCCGTCACTCGTCCGTCGATTCCGTGAGTTCGTGGTGTGATTATGTGGGTGAACCATGCTGGTATCGCGTGCGCGATTGTACAATAAACACGAGATAGGAAATGATCGGCTTCCTTCGCGGAAGTGTTAAGTTTTCTTTAAAAACGACGATGCTATCGACGTCACGTGGCCGATTTAATGCCCATTTCTCTCGGATGTGTAAACAATTCTGTTTCAAAGCACATGGCTCTCGTAATAAGTTCCGTTCAGGATGCTATCTGCAAAACTTCTCCCCGAGTGAATTATCGTAAAAAGGATTAAGACAGATTTGCTTACCATACCTACCGATGTCTCTTCAACGTGTCGCCTTTTGAGCTCCACGATCCGATTTTATTTGTGTTTCGCAACGTATTTCTTCGCGTCACAAATAACCTGGCACGATTCTGATAATTTTTAACGATACGATTTAACGATTGTTTGTAATCTTGCTTCTTTTACAGCGACAAAGTAACTTTTAGTTCGTCACTGTAAAAGAAATAAGATTACAAACTTGTCCTAATGTCCAAATTATGACTAAATGCACAAAATCCTTTGCTTTCAAGTGATGGGAATAATTTTGGACGGGATGATAAATATGTTCTGTAAGATTCAGTATTACTTTCAATATCGAGTTTCAATGTCGCAATTAATCACGCTATGTACATACATATCTACGAAATCGGACTAGATCGGCGTCTCTTTAAATCTAAATATATACCGGTTAGAGTTGAACGCCCTGAGATTTCCGGTTCTTGGCGTGTGCACTTCGCTTTTCCCTCTTCACGGTCCTTTTTATTTTTCGTACGAGCACTTACGTCTCTTCGTATCCTCTTCTCATACCCACTTTCTGTTACCAACGATCTCGTTTTTTTTCCACGCGAAACCCAATAGCCCTATATCCTCTAGGATACTCCAGGACTATTTCCTGCGAGCCTGTGCGCCGGTCGAGCCGGATGGGAAACCGCAAATGTAAAACCCCAATGTACAGCCCCACGTTCCAGTGACACTATATATGCAATTCAACATACATATATATATATATATATATATATATATATATATTTCGTGTGAGAAGTTTGAATTTGAACAGTTTGAATTTTTTAAGAAGTTTTTATTCGACATATTTCAGAGATTTAGATATATTCTTTTAATGTTTGCACTAAAGATCATATTGTTATCGATTATGTATTTGAAAGATTATTGACCAGAATATAATGACATTTATATAAAAATTAATTTGGAATTCCAATTTCAAAGGTCGTAAGTTCAATGTTTAATAATAATCAACGATTATTAAAGGTGTTATTAATGACTATAATTTTGTGCGATTGAGATGATGATTTCGAAACGATTGCGATAATTGCGAAATTGTTCAGAATACTTTAGAAACTTTTCAGAAGTATACTTGTCGAGATTCGTTTCTTAGGACTCGAAAGGGTGCTTTACTCGTCGCAACGTGTAATACTAATAAAATATTGCCAAGTCTTACGCACGTGCGTCGTGCACATAGAAGCGAAACGGTTCGTTCGGTGTGGTAAATGCACCATGGTTGGGTAAGAACCCTGGTCTCGTATGTAGGGGACGACAGAGAGACAGCTGTGGGGCAGCTGGCAACGCGTGCCATGAACCTATGGGGTCTCCTTCGATTCGAGCGCGGATGCGACGATGATATCCTATATATTGTCGTACGTAAGTAACGGCAGGTTTCGAACAATGCGATGTTCCCGAGCTTCGTCTATCCTTGCAGCAAAGAGAACTGGACAGCTACGAATTATCATTGTCTGGTTGCCTACCCGCGGAAACTCCATATAATAAAACTCCTCACGACTGTGATTTGTTTGCATAATGTGTATAAAAAGCACCATGAAGACTACTTGATATTTTCATAAGAACATACATAATCATAACTCGGATATGTCTTTACTAATGAGACATAAAACTATCTATCGAGGACGATATATATAATAAAATTCATGCTGCATTTCGAAATGTTATAATTATGCTCAAAGAAACTTCCTTTAATGATAATTGATTTAATGTAATATTAATTAATATTTAATGTAATGTAATTAATGTTAACTATAAATGATAGTTTTTATATTTTCGACGTGAGAAATTCGCACAACATTTTCATATGATATAAAAAAAGATAATGATATTCCATAATATTAATACTACTAATACATAACAATTACAAAAAAACAATGTATGTTGCTGTATATAAGAAAATTGCTTTCGCAGAAAAATTATTCTAATCCAACAAAATTCAAATGGCAAAACTTAACATTTTCCCGGAGTTATAAACTAATAAATAGACTCTATATAGATTCTTTATAAAAAAATACACTACAATTGTTTAACATTTTATTGCTTCAGTTTATGTATTCGATATTTAAATATTCAAATAAATATAAAAAGTATCAATTAATGTGGCGTCAAGATTCTTGATATTTAGTTTTAAAATTTTAAAAGGATTACTATACAATGCGATGTCGGAAATGTCCTGACATTCTATAATTCAAGATAACATGCATTTATTTTCTATGTACGTTGCATTCGTTCGTGCAATGCATCGAAAAGGTGTGCTTTCCTTGTGAGTTTTTCACCGGTTCGAAAGAAAAAGGATCAGCGGGTTCAAAGCTTTCAAGGGAGAACGTTTCAGGCTAGCGAACATCTGCCATCGTCTGCAACGATAATAATTCGAACAGCTGATGCCCTTTCGCGGACCACCGCCTCGCCTCGTAGATCCCACAGAATCGTTTTGCTTTGTTATGCACTTTCGTAGACGTTCTCGCAGAATAAAAGAAAAATGTATTTTCAATTTTTTTCACTTTAATAAAATTCTTTTGTAATTGTCTCCAATAAATATACACATAAATATACTTTCATTTGTTAAGACATATTTTTAATTGTATAAATTATAAGAGATTGACTTCGTAAATCAATTTCTAGAATCTTGAAAGAGGAAATGACAAAAACAGAAAATGGTAAAATTAATTAAATTATATTCATGTATGTTATCTCTTTTTGTAGGTATAGATTATATTTATTGTTTAATAATAATTCTAATTGTAATTGTATAAATGTCATCTATACGATTTTGTGTGCTCTTTTAAATCTATGATCTATATTTGTTCTATGGAATGAATCGTAATTGAAAGTTTTGGATCAAAGTCCCAGTTAATTTTGTAAAAAAAAGAATATAAATTAATGTAGGTTCAATTCAAGAAACTTGATCGTCAAGTTTTGGTGAAATCCTGAGGAAAATCTATAAAAAGCGTACAAACACACCCCAAAAGAGAAAAAAATCAACAACTTGCCCGCGATTATGCAGGATTTCCGTCATGCACACGTGCTTCTCGGGACAATCGATCACGCGGCAACAAGTCATTACCCTGCCATCGCCATGTCCGCGAGAAACATCTCATCGTGGAACCAGCATTGTCGAGTATCACGTGAAAACACCGATCGAACCCGCTTTTTGAATTTCAGCGCTCGCGTTTCCTGGGCATGGAGCTGCTTGCGTGCGCACCGTGCACGGGAGTGGGAATGAATGTCGACCAATCGAGAGGCTCAATGGTAAACCAACTGGGCAAGAAAACTGGCGAACTGAAGCGCCGTGCAGTAACCGCGACAACTTAAACGGAAGACTTGGCATTCGCACGTGGGCCTTCGTCGGTGTCGGTTGCGTTTCGCACGCGCTCATGATCGTAAAAACCGAGAATCGTTCATAGCGCGTGGTGATTCTAATCTATTAGCCGAATACGAACCATCTCTTCATGTGCCTGCAGTATTTCTCTGCGAGTATTTCTCTAAAGCCTCTACAAGTCGAATAGTCTTTCCGAAAGTGCATCGTGCTTCATACAGATCGCGTAGATTCCACGCGGAAGATCCCTCCTAACCTTGGTGTATAATACTGTTTGTGTATCATATTGGGATTATCGGCAGTAACTGTAGTGCAACAGAGGCGAACGTAGGCAGTGCAAGAAACGTAAGTGAGCGAATCTTTTAATAATAATCGTTAATGAGAATTCTTAGAAGAAACAAACTTCCGAAAATTATGTTATATTAACAGAAATAGAAATATTTTGATATAAAACTGAATGTATCGATTTAAATTCGATCTCCTAATTGCCTCAGGAGACGATTAAACTACGGCACACATTTCACTTCTCTTCGATCAATCTATTTCGATCAGCGTTCCATCCGCTGTTATTTCTATTGAAAATAGCACACTTGGCTACAAAATAATTCGTAGAAAAAGTCATCATCAATCTTGCGCGTCCTATTTACTGTACAAGTAGCTCGTCGTGACCGTTTCTTAAATTTTGGAGTCGCGTGACTCATTATCATTGGTAGCTATCATTAATGTCAATTAACGATAATTAATTGCTATCATTGTAAGTGTATCGCAATCTCACATTGCGGTTTTATTATAAAAATATAAATTGATAGATTGATTTTTAACTTTTGAGCATAAATATGTTTTCTTTTGTTTGTGAATTATATTATTTTTCTTGTATGATTGAGATCTATTTATTTTGATTTGACTTGAATTTTATATTCGCAAGAAACTTTTGAAACTTTTTGAGTGATTTAATACCGAGAAATCATTAAGAGATAAGAGCAATAAAAAAGTAGAACAGTAATTCGAACAGAGAACAAACAAAATTAAAATATTTTAATGAATGACTGACGAGCTAACAATAGTTGTGTAGCTGCTTTTTTTTCTTGGAAGATATGAAGCATCTCCAGTTATGAGAGAAACATTGTCACTGCTCACTCACTCGCTTCTATGTATCTCGACATTGAAATAGCACTGATAAAATTGGATGTGAACGACACTAGCGCTTTTTTGGATCCCGATACGATCTATACGATCAGCCGGCACGAAACGGCAGCGTCTCAACTGAATCCGACGTGTGCTGTATGTGGAGTGTGAGATACGTGGCGCGCAAATTTGTGTGCGCAGGAAATTCTGTTTATCCGTCTCGGCGGAACTGCGCGTGGCGCGTGGCCATCTTGCGCGTTCGTAAAATGGTCTGCTTCTTCTCTCAGCCCGTCCCCTCTCAACCCTCGTTCAACGGCCTGGTCGTCGCGACAAAGGGCAACCGGGCACGTGTTCTCTGATGTTTATTAATAAACCCCGACGGTCGTGCCCGACAATTTTGCCGAGCCAGTACGTCTGGAAACGGACGCAGGTGATAGCATTTCTGGCTGAAAAACTGCTCAGAATGACACCTACATGGATGTCTTATTATTCATTGCATATATTCTATTTCACATTTTGGACTTAAATAAATTAATGTCGCAATTGAGCCTTCAGGATTATATCCTGAAAAATGTGACTTCAGATTCGAGTTAAAACAATAAAATGAAAATTAACGTGTCTTCAATCACTAATTGTAAGTATATGTCAATAGTTAAAAATAAGTTCTGAAAACATTTCAATCAGACTCATATCTGCTTTTCTTTTGAATGGAAAGAAACTTCGTAAGTTCGCATAAGATAGTAGAAGTTATTTACTCGTGAAAATCTACTACGATTTTCTTGCTCGTTTAATCCTGAGAAGTAACGGGATTGATCATCTGAGTCGAGTTATGTTAATGTTCGATGTTCTTTCGGAAATTAAATGCTAGATTTTGTGAAGTTTATGAAATGTAAAAGTTGGAATTCATTTTACTCTGTCGATATAAAATTCCTGTCTTTTGCTTTATCTTTAATAAATAATGAGAATCAAAGTAACACTGATTATTTTAATTTTATTATTCTTTTGGTAAAAACGAAATTTTTTGAAGATATGAATCGAAAATTAATCTTTTACTGTAAAATAAAAAAAAATTAACATGAAAAATTATGCACATGTTAAGTTATACACGTCTTATATATAAAACCAAACTATTTCGGAAAAATTGTGAAATGTATATTATTTTACTATATTTGTACTGTAAAAAATATGATGGACGATAACATATTGATAATCCGCAGATTTCGAGCACAAGTCAAAATTATTAATTTTTTTAAACATAGAACGAGGGTAATCATTCTTCTCAGTATTCTAACATGCGATAAAACGTACCGTTTTCTACAGCTGATATCTCCAATATAGAAAAATATAAGCGCAATTTTCACGCGACGGACAAGTAGTGCATAACGTTTCTTCGGACGGTTTGTGAATTGTTGACGTATAAACTTTCAGCAGACGTACAATGCTTATTGTCAATCGTGCTTCAACAAGTGTTCCTGCACGAGATGTAAACAATTTGATGACATTATCGCCTATGTGTGGTGAGACTTGTCATACAAACGTATAAACTTACTGCAAGTTTTGTAGGAAAACGCGAACACATCAATTAGTTCCCGAAAGCGAGAAATTGTTTTGACAGTTACTGTTTCGAAATTTCTTTGATAGTTACTCACTATGTAAAGTAAGTAACTATCTCTCATATATGTAAATTTTGCATCTTGTGTGAGCGTGATACACAAATTCACTTTAAAATTAATTCAATTTATATAAATATGTGTGAAACAAAATAATTAAAGATGTAGTTCTATCTTGATTGTTTTAAATATGCTTTAAAATCTAACAATAATGGAAAGTTAGTATAAGATACACCGTTAAGATTTCGAACCGAAAGCAATTTCTTTTTCTTTTATTGTTAATTGCAATACTTCTATGTAAAAAGACGCAATGTGGAGATTCTCAATGATGGCGTTTAAAACCACAGACTTGTTTTTAGGTTAACGCGCTTTTCACTCACGCTTCTGCAATTAACGCGCATATATCTGACATCTTTTCGCGAAACCTGACGAAAGCCACGCGTCGCACGTGTTTTTCGAAAGACTGGCCTTTGCGACTTTGGCCGAGAGGATATTTTCGCGATTGTTTCGCGGAGCACATGGCAATTGGCCAGTGCCGAACGCACACTCAACACGAAAGACAATAGACGTCTCGATGTAATGCGTCGCGATGGAAACTTGTCGCCTAAATGCGGCGCGTCCGAGAAGTACATTCTTCTCGTGCACTGCGGGGTGTCTGCATAGTCCACGTGTGAGCTATTAAAAACCAGTGCTTCTCAACGAGCACTCTTTAAACATTCTACGAAGTTTTCGTCTCGCGAAGCACGATCTTATTCGTTTCGAAATACATCTTTTATTACGTGCGAAATAGTGCACCTCGTCGGAACAATGTTTCACAGAACAGTCAATAAATACAACTGGAAATTCGTGGAAATTCTCATGTCTTGTGATCGTCAAGTATTCCAATTGCCGTCGCACACCATATGCTTCCATCGATTTACAAATCAGCCGGCGTACAGCCATTGTTTCTACCCTCCGTAAGCCGTTCTCTCATTATTAAAAAAAAGAGTTGAAACTGCTTTTACTACTCCCAATATTGGTCGATGTGTGTATTTTCATATCATGACCATAAAACTCGAAAATAAAATGAAGATAAAATGAAATAAAAAGTTTTTTTTTCTCACATCACTCATGCTTGTGAAAAAGGATTTATTTTATTAACGTTTTTCAGAAATTGAATGCTATCATAAATAATACATGGAGGTTTATTTGACTTAACGTCTTTAAATTATTTATTGATTACTTATTGAGAGTTTTAAAAGAAAATTGCCTGGTCCCTCAAGGGGGACATAATTTTAGACACGATTGCGTCTGAGATTTTCAAGTCACTTATAATTTTTTACAGAGCTAATTCTTGAAACTTGAGCTAATTCTTTCGTACAGCAGTAGTTAAAGAAGAAAGTTAGTTTAAGATAACTCTTACAAATTATAGAGTATTACTCTGTACTAGGTTGGTTTTTAATGATTTACGAGTCTAGATTTTTTTATTTTATCGACTTAGTTATATTTTACGTTGCAATATAAATATTATCATAGAAAATATTTGTAGTTTGTTAAATTGCAGTGTTAAGAAAAGTAGTTTTTCATGCAAACATTTGTTCACGAATTCAGCGTGAGGACGTCTAGAACAGAGCAAAAGATGGTGAAGGAGGAGAGGGCGGCGAGCGATGGCAATACAACAATATGATTATACGGCGTGCTGCACCGGTTCTCTGCAGCAGCTGCCGTCGTTTTGGGGGATCTCGACCGGGAACCGATGGTCGTTCTGTCGAAGTACCGGTAGAAAAGGGCAAAAGGAGGGATGGGCAAGGAGAACAGGCGGGGGTTACAGTAGAGCCTCTCTGCCCTCGCCGTAGGGCCCGGCGCGCACAATATGTTCGGGCAAGAAGAAGCGAGAGTGTGTTGAAAATGCACTGAGTGAGAGGGAAAGGGACGTGACGGGGGAAAAGGGCCCTTTCTCTCTCTTTTTCTATCAGGACTGAGCGCGTTGCAGAAACTCGAAAGACGAGCCGTACGAAAAATGCTCTACTACCTGGTTCTCTCGACCGTTTCTCTACGCGAGGACCAAAACTGGCTCTCTTTTCAGGTTTCTTTAGAGAAGAGTGCGAGAGAGAGAAAGCCTTAGATGGAGGTCATGGTCCTCCTTGTCTTTTCTTCTCCATCCGATGGCCCTCTTTGTCGCTCGAGGTAAAACCCTCTCCCTTCTTCAAGTCCTGTCGACCCGTCGGATTTTTCCCGATGCAGAGGGTTCAGTTTCTACGCAAAAGGGAGCTTTTATCTGTTCCCTTTGTGTCAAAGCAGTCATCGATTCGAGCATGCTAGAGAGGAATGGTAGACGAAAATGTACGTGTCAGATGAAGCTAAAAGACTATTCTAACTTCTTTTCGTCACCCTTCGGCTCTTGTGCTGTTTAAGCTGTAGGAAGTTGCGAGTGCAGATATATCCGCATGCGTATCTTGTTGCATCATTGCATCACAAACGGTATTTTTAAGTTATTATTTTATGATATTAAATATTTTTATTATGTTATTTAATTTTTGTTATTGCTACGTACAAATAAATATACTTAATAAAAATTAATAAACCAGTCAGCTTTAATTTTCAAGTTTTGCGACATGTGTCGAAACAAAGTTGTGATATTTTAAAATTCACGCATCAATTACTGATTACTTTATTCGGATTAAAAAAAATTGGAAATGTGTATTAATTTTTTTTGTATATTAAATATATCTACATACGATATTACGAATTTCATTTAAATAATTTTAATATTTTTATATACATTGTTCATTATTTTATTATTGCTGAAGTCACGTTATGATATGATTTATTACGTAGGGAAAGTTATTTTACATATTACTCTCTCGTGCATACGATTTTACTTTTATAAATCTGTATGAGCAAAATTTCATTATTTAATGGAGTTCTAATAGCGAAATTTTACATAGCGTAAAATAAAAATGAAGTTTCTATCTTTCGATGTTACATAAGAGAAATACATTTTACAGATTGGGTCGTAACTTCTATGGAAAATATATACTGAAGAAATTGATTTAATGCTTAAAATTAATTGATTAGATATATATCAATCGCTTATTAATTATTATTTGGTGTCTAAGTATAATTAGTGCAATTCCATGTCGTTGCGGTAATTGCTTTTTGAAGTTCTGCTTGGCGCCTAAGTAGGGGCAATATCTCTTTTTTGTGCAAGAATTTCCGCATCCATTTCACTCAATTATGATTCCCCTTTCACTGAAGTCAACCACTATCCGCGTATACTTTTATAAATCAGCGAAAAATTCTTTAAGAGAAAAGTGAATAACGCTTCGTTATAACCGTCATTAGAATTGTGCTATACATACTGACACGTACATATCAAAACATGTATGTACATCATTATACTGTACGTGCTAAGCACGCGTGTCGGTTGCATGCTTAAAACCTAATTATCACGAAACTCGCATATATTCATCGAGTTTACATGACGAGGTGCAACGGTTCTTTCACCCTCGTAAGGGTGAGAATTGGATCTTTTTAGAACTTCTCTCTCTCTCTGTCTCTCTAAACCGCACGCGTGCCGGCCCCCTTAATTGGACGCGACTGAATTAGACAGTAACGCGACATACAAATTAATCCTTCCGTAACAAACATACTTTGAGAACACAATGTAGACCAAGCATCATTAAAACGAATGAGAATGAGAATGTCCAATCAATTATACTGATTTTAAAGATTTTAGTGTGACACATGGTTGTTCTGTCTAAAGCATCGGAAATGAAAACATTTCAATAATAAAGAGATTTTTTTCACAATTAATTAATATAAACTTCCTTATTGTTTTCTCGTAAGGAAAAATAACGAAATACAAACATCATTCTTTATAATAGCTAAGGTCGAACTCGTATTTTGTGACACAAAGTAAAAAGGGCAAGGGACAATAATAAAGCATTAAATAAAAATATTTAATATGATACATATAATTCTTTAAAATCATTCTTTATAAAATAAGAAAAAATTGCCATTCTATTACGTCTATTTTACTTTTACACAAGCGAGATGGAAGGAAAGTAGATGTGCTACATGCAGGTTTTACTTATCGTTCTCGTGCAGTATTTAAATTTGAAGTATTCGCGTAGAGACAAAAATACATACGGATCGATTTCATTCAAAATATTTTGTTCTCTTTAAAACGAGTTTTCAGTACTGCAAACTTTATGAGATGGCAATATTTTAAGTTTATAAAGTTAAAAATAAGCTGTTTTTAACGAGGAATTTAAGAGCCTTAGATTAATCTTATTGACAAATACGCCATAAATAAAATTTGTAAAGTTGTGTAAAAATTTTATTTTAAAAATGAAATTTTGTTATTTCTTTATATTCTTGATGTAAAACATGTCTTTAATTCGCTTTCCATATGAATTTTTCTCAAAGAAATATTGATTCCAGTTTTACCGAAGAATTTATGTTTAAAAAATCAATTTTGCTAATTACTCCAAATCAAATCACTGTAAAAATACTCCTACATTTCTTAACTTGTCCCTTTTCATCTTTATACTTTTTTCTTTTCAAATTTAATATGGATTTTTTTCTGTTTTCAGAATAGGAAGCATTCCGTGTCTAAATGCTGCACGGCTTGTGGTGTTATTAACGTTGACCGAGGTACCAAAGAACGTGTCAAGATTGAGCAAGTCGTTGTTCCGTCTGGCGGTGATCTCGCCAAAATTTGGAGAATGCTGATGCCTGGTGCCGCGGGTCTCGGTGTGGGCGCAGTTGGTGCTGTGGGTGCAGTGAGTGCCCCAGCACCTGATGAATTGGTACAAGGATTAGGGGCCCTTGCCGGTACTACGCCGCAACAAAAGGATACGACATGGACAAAACTATTCGTCGGTGGCTTGCCCTATCACACCACCGATAAGAGTCTCAGGGAACACTTTAACGTTTATGGAGATATCGAGGAAGCAGTCGTTATCACGGATAGACAGACTGGCAAAAGCAGAGGCTATGGCTTCGTAAGTAATTACCTATTCATGTATTCGATTTAATGCGATATTCGATATAAATCGAAGTTATATAAATTTGTTTTTCATTTAGCAGTTGTAGTTTTTGTCAAACAAATGGTAAAAAATACCCATCAGCCAGTAGATATTACAATTAGCTATTCAACGAGATTGATTATGAGATTGATAACTTTATATAAATTTTGAATCTGTATGCATATAAGCTTTGTCTTTTCGCTCGAGATAATGCCCTTTCTTTTGTATCATCTACGTCGTATAAATCTTCATGCCCGTTTCTTTGTATCGCGTACATTTATTAAGTATGCTGATAATATGAAAATAAATTTCGTTGAACTTTCTTAATATTGTTGTCCTGGACAAATTGAGATATAATATCTTTAATTTTTTAAATTAAGATCAATCAATCAATAATTTAAAAAATAGTACTCATTTCAGAGAAAAGATTATAAGATCCCTTTTCCTTTCAAAGTTTTATTGAAGTTTATCTCGTTTACGAGAAATTTGGTAATGTGTGTGTTGTATAAATCTTTAAGAAGTCCCGACGATTTCTGATAATAATCAACAACTAAATAGCGTGCTACTTTAGGCACTAAAGATTCAGGCTGAAGTGCTTAATAATATTATTTGTGTTAATTTATGTACATTTGTCATGCTTTAGCGGATTAACACGTCGTTATTTTCGGTCAAAATCTCAAACCAAACCTAGAAGTGTTGTAATACTTCGCTACGTCTGCTTTTGCTTTCTCATATTTGTAACTAATCTTTATTACACACTTTCTAAGAGAAAAATTTGACCTATTAGGTAATTATGTATTAAATAAGAACGAAGACAATAATCATTTTGCTTTTAAAGATATTTATAGAAAATGAGAGTCTCATTGACAAATGATTTCAATTGTTTAAACGATTTAGTGATTTGTAGAGTACGAATATATATCCGAACTTATTCTCGATTAATCGAAGGATCAATCTAATCTAATCTAATCTGTGTAGGTAATTATGGGAGACAGACCGGCGGCGGAGAGGGCATGCAAAGATCCAAATCCTATTATCGACGGTCGCAAAGCAAATGTAAATTTGGCCATTCTCGGAGCTAAGCCCAGGGGTAACTTGCAAACGAGTAAGCATATTCTATTTGATATTTTATTTACAGGACTAATAAAGTTTTTGCCAATCAATACTTACTTGTTATGCAAACTTTATCTTCTGATGTATTACAATATTAATTTACTTTAAAGATTGCTTTAAAGACCGATTTATGTACATGAACACGATAAGCTACTATTATGAGTGACTTATTTTATTTTATGATGAAAAAGTATTTATACTATTTTATCCACCTTATTAATTTTTTACTAACAAAAGAGAATTGACTTCTAAATTATATCGAGATAAAATTAATTGCAAAACGGATTTTTAACGCCATCTTAATTGATATTGAATTCTTCATGAAGCTCATGAATATCAACAAGATATTTGCATTTAATTTTTCGTATTCATACAAATATTCATTAAGTTCCAAATTTTAACTGGCTTAAACCATTATGCATTTTTAACAGATTAAGATCGCGATCACATCATTGTTGTTTAGGACCAACATCGTATTTCCATTCCGTATTTTTGACATTTACGTATTACAGTCACGAATTTTACGCTGTTGATACATTGCCAAATCTGAAACGTCGTTTGTTGCAGCAAATGCGTTCTTGGACACATAGGATAAGAAATCTGTCGCATTATTTAGTAATCATATACGTCCAAGTTTAAGGAAACATTTAATCAACGCATTTATTTTCGACGTTGATTGCGGCAGATAGAAAATAGTATTTAAATATAGCATTTAAATTCGGCACACTTCGAAGTTTCGTCTAACAGATAATCACGAGAAGCACACAATAATGATTTTATATACAAAGTAAACTATACAACGTAAGATGTAAAACGAAAAGAATGAATGACGATCAGCCAAATAGTGAAATGTCCCCTGAGTCATTCTCTCGAACTCTCTTCGTGGCTTTGAGCCAGCATAGCTTGACGTTTCGAGACCTAAATCTAAATTTGCGTTAACCCGAGTACCGGTCTTGTCTGGCTTTCTTTTTTCCGATACAAGAATTATCTCTGGTTTAATACTGAATGGGAATTTTGTTTTAAAATCAAGTTTTAGCTGTATATTATGTTGTAATATTTACAATTGATTTTGATGAGAAACAGATTTCTATATCCGCATTTCTATTTTTATTCCGTTTTTAGAATTCCAAAGTAATTCTGTTTTTTTTTTTTCATTTTTTTTTAAAGTATGATATGTTTCGACAAAAATTCTAGCGCTTAAAACAAAAATGAAACAATCGTGACTGGGTGAGAAATTTTTCAAATTAAAGATTAAAAAATCTTTTACATACCTAGTTTTTTAGTATTCTGGACAGAGCTTCAAGAATTTTATCAAAAGTATTTTTACTCGAATCGATCTTGACTAGAAAATTACTAATTTTCGTGACAAAAATGTAAAGTTGGTTTCCATATCTTCTATACTTATTTTTTATCAAAATTATTTGTAATAAAATTCTAAAAAGGAAAAAGATAAAACTTTATCAATTATATTGAAAAAAGATTTTTAATATCTAACTAAACTATAAAATATACTAGCTTCAGAAAAGTTATATTGTGCCATGTTACAACGGGAAAGACGAAACGTTCTTGATAGAACGAAAAAAAGATCGTGATATATTCGGTTACATAGCTATTTCAAGTTTATTACGCGCCATAATGTACTCTCAGATAGCGAGCATGCAATTGAAGCATCAGTACCTGGATTCGTGCGCGTACATTTCATATACATCTATGTGCCATGTATTTATTCTTATTTGACAGTGCTGCATCATCAAATAACATAGGACATAATTATTGAAATATTGAATAACCGTTATTATTAAGTTTACAAAATAATAGATATACAAATGTTTCCGCATCGATTGCGAGTCTTTAACCGGATAATTTACTCACGATCAATCATCATCTACAAGCATAGATCTCTAGTCAACGAATCATGCAAATTTTCATTTGTCCGATTTTCTCTTCAAGAGATATTGCCTACTATTTTCGTAACGATTTCATATATTGATTCAGTAACATTTGAAAGATACTAGTTCTATATTGATTATACCAATGAATGAAACATGACATTACTGGAAGATATGACATGACACAGATTTCTGGCTAAAAATATTATTTTTTTACTGTTCTTTCCATTAACTGTGTGAAATAACGTAATGAAATCCTATCGTTCACTAGGATCATACATGCCATGAATTATTAAGCTTATAACGTAATAAAAATCGTTTTTCACATTTGTTTCTATTTTTATTTTTACTCACAATAAAACCCAAAAGGCTAAAATAGAGAATGCTCTTAAAATCGTCATATACCTTTAGTTAAAAAGTTTTTTAGTTAATTTGGATTATTTTTTTTAAAGAAGACATCCATAAGAGATCTGTAAGATTGGAATAATATAATTATTACACTATTTTCACACTTAGTAAATAGTGGAATACAAAATTGCAACATTTAGCAAAAGAATTAATAATAATTAAATATTTCACTTACAATGATAAAGAAATATAGAATTAGTTATTAAAAATTGAGATTCACCGATTGTATTATTTGTATTATTTGTATTTGTATTATTTGTATATTCACCGATTGTATTTGTGATTTTAGCATTCCCGTTCGCTGCAAGCATTCGGGCTGGTTATCCAGCAGTACTTCCTGGACAGTACGGGTGAGTCTACATTTATGTGTTTTGTCGAGGAATATTAAGAACGTATATGTCGTAACTGTAGCTAGATCAAAGTAGCTTAAGTTCAGAAATCCTCGTGATCGTTTATAATCAATGGCTACCAAATTTATTCGCTGCAAATCAATGAAATCGTGCGCAATTTTTCATTTTCTCGAGCACTCAATTATCAAGTTAAATTGTAAGTTATATGCAAATTAATCGATTATTACAATTATATAAATTTGCTGATCAATAAAATTTAAATAGAACTGAAAATTTTTGATGCTTTGTAAATTGCCGGTGGAAATAAAATTTTTGAAATCCATCCTTGCAGCAAGCACACGAGTCGTTCAATTTTGCGCAAGAATTTCTCGGTAATATCGAGAACAATTAATAGTCAGTAATGCAACATTTAAGAGCCAAGAAGCCACTTACTTAACGGTGTCGCACGGTCGAGTAATTTTACGAGCTTTTTTTTAAAGACACCATATATATGACGTTTCAGCATCCTGACGCGCGCGCGTAAGGAGACGGGCAGAGAGTTCTCTTTCCGAGATCCTTGAGACGGCCAAGAGCCATTCTAAGGACCCCCTATTAACGCGAAAGAGAGACAAAGACACGAAAAAGAAAGAGAAAAAAGGGCAAATGTATTAGCGATCGGTGAAAGAGAGAGAGAGAGGGAGAGAAAGAAAGAGAATGAGAAAGCGGCACACGCACACGTATCAGAAATCTACACGTATGAGTACCTACGAATTTCTTTCCATGAAGTACATAGTGAAGATCTTCCGGGGATCGGCCTGTTCTTCTCCTAACGTACTTTTTTGATTGTGTTTTTTTCTTGTTTCTTTCTTAGTGAAATTGACGTGAAGTGATAATGATTGCGGTTGCTGAGAGATTTGCGATTGTTTGTTATTTGGTGTTATTTTTTTTAATATTATATCTTTACACTTTTTACACTTTCTTCTTAATAAGCATAATATTAATAATGATAATCGTAGCAATAATAATCGCAATATAGATAGTTATCACCTCTTCAATTCGACGTTAGCGTTTGCATAAGATAAAATCGAAATGTTCTAGTTAGTTAGTCTGATCGACAAATTTTTCATCGTTGTATACAAACAGGTATAGAAAAGAAATAACGCTATTATCAATCTAAAAAAATGTTATTTGAGACATTAAATAATTCGAGAAATCATTTATAAAGTCTCTAAAGATTACTTCGAGACACCAAAACTACAAATTTTTTTAACTAATGTTTCTCTTTTCTTATTGATGCATTAGGAAAAATAAATCTTGAAACAAAGAACACGATATGTGATAATTTATATCGATTGATATCGATCGTTGATTTGAAATAAAAATAATAAAACAATTTTCGACGTAATTTTGTCGGTCAATTAACGGTCTTTGATCATTGGAACTAGGACATTGGAAATAATTTGCAATTAGTGAGTAAAGTGTTATTCATTTCCTTCGATAAGCGGTTTTTTAAAAACAGTTTTTTCTTTTAAATGCATAATATTTTTCTTCACTTTAGCGTACTTGTGAAAATTATGCCTTTTGGCGACTCGTTTTTATTTTTATGTGTATATTGTTACTCCGTTTATTATAATTACTCTGTTGGTTTGCCTATGGTGGCGGGAATACTAAAACTAAACAAGAGTAAAGCGTCTTCCAATTTTAGATACAGGTTTTCGCAATGTTTTCGCGTTGGTTATTTGTTTTTTAGTCGAAATAAACGAGGCACTTTATTAGACACTTTAACGAGTCTTGTAACTAAGCTGACTTCTAAACATATTTCATCAATCCGGCTGCATTGTTTCCTCTTTAGAATTAAAGAATCATGATATGAGATGTGAGTGGCATAAAAAATTGTATAAATTACGAAATAGAGTTTTCTTCGTTAAATTAACGCAAGTCAGGAAGAAGCGTATCTGATCCGCCAACGAACCGTCCGGCCATTGCTTATAAATATTTAGTCTTTCGGCATACGTAGTACCTAACCATGCAGACTTCTTCTCGTGCCTCGTTTACTCGCTTAAAGCGCCTTTCGCGATTCCGCGAGAACGAGAAATGGAATAGATGGAAGCCAAGTGCAGAAGCCAAGAGGATGAAGAAACATCCTCTGGAATTCGGTTGAATAAAGAGAAACGCGGCCGCGATTTCGCGAACTGTGAGATTTTCTTCTTTTAAACTCCGCCGGAAATCGACCGGCTCTGAAACAGGAACGGTGTGTATTAATTTTTGATCGCGCGACAATCGATCCTATAGCGGTTCACCTCGTTTGGCCCGGTTGATTCTTCAATGTCGCACGAAAATTTCATCGAATATAGAAAACGCATAAAATAAATTCGATTTTATCAACTGAACATTTTATCAACATTTTATCAATTGAAGTAATCTAAAAAAAATACCGCTTAATAACTCGCTGTCTCTTCCTAGATCATTAATTTTATTTATAATATAAAAATTTATTTATAATATAAGACACGACGTGAAAAACGTATGCTCGTACATGCTCAAAATGAACGAAAAAATCGATTCAGCGAAATTATTTCTGTAAAGCTAACAATACATCAGTTTAGGATTCACAATGGAGGCAATGCGAGATAGGTATATCCCTCCTTGGAATGCGATAAGGTGAACCGAAATGTCTTTCACGAAAAAATACCCGGAATATCGGAATACCTGACGGATGACCATCGAAACTGTATAGGAGATAGATTCGCTAACCACTATAATATTAATAACCTTGTGTGTGTGGTGAAGGCTTACACTACACTTGGTGTCGCTATTGGTGTTGTATTTTTTGGTGTTGTACGTGGGTGGTTTTTGGACTTTTAAATAACATATATATATATACATATAGTTCTACGTCATGAAATCGCGGAACAGTCGTGTCTTTCTTTAATTTACTCCAATATTAATTATCGGATGCAGCATGTACCAATTGCAGGGTCATTATTGATAATGACAATAAATCTTTCCGAGATTACTAATTATCTTGTTTTCGTGAATGTGAGGTACGCAGAAGGTAGAAACGCTCGTAGTTTGATTTCTTATCGCTCTTTACGAAGATTTTTGTACGGAATAATTTGAGACTGCTTTTTTTCTCACTTCGTAATGAAAGTCGCGGGAGATCCTGACTGACTATCCTCATCTCGCGAAGAAACATGTCGCAATCATATGAAAGAAACGAATATATAGAAGTATGAAGGGGGTTCGTTTTTTGTGCGATCCAACGAAGTCCCATGCAAAGGGCAATTGACTCGCGTGGCCGAAATTACGGATTACCATAGATTCTCTAATAATAAAGTCAATTAATTTTAACTTAAAAGCTCTCGTTACGGTAGCATCTATTAAAAAAATTGCAATTGTATAAATGTGCTTAAATACATTACATAATATATCACAATAAAATAAAAATTAATTATTTTTTAAGATGTTAGATTTAAAAATTACTATTTTTTTAAATTATAAAATTAATCTCATTGACGAAATCTTATCGACATCACGTTTGCGGAATGTAATGTTCGCGAACAATGGCGAAGTTTTTCGTCACGGGAGAATATTTGCAGACTATATCGTTCGAAAATTCGCATTTAGCACGTCGACACGCGTTATTGGCAAAAACGTCGTTGTCTGCGTCACGCATAGGCGTAGATGCATGATTCGCGACGCGCGTCCTCGAATTAGCGAAACGTAGGTGGAAAAGTGAAATCCAACACCGGTCCGGACGTTGTAGTAGACGTCAGAGACGGTTCCGTCCGACGGTAAATTTGTGTCGTAAGCGAACGCCGACGACGACAACGACGACGACCACGACCACGACGACGAAGAACGACGACGCCGAACGTCTCGGCCATCTTGGAGCCGCGCTGGCGACGGTCCAGTCTTTATTTAGCACCACCTGTCCCCCATGTCAGCTTCTCTCTAACTGTAAGCCGCCACCGCTCGAAAATCCTATCGAGAGGATTTTAACGCGATTTAAGGCCGTCTCTACGATATAGCTGTGTTAAAAAGTTCACGCTTATTTATGCTCTCGCGCATCATTTCCGCTCGCTGCTACCCGTTCGTATACTCGTATGTATACTGGAAATCGAGATTGAATTAAGCAAGATGACTCAAATCTGGCTAAAATAAATGCTTCCTGCTTCGAGATTTTTCTCTTTCGCGAAAATAGAACTATTTCATACGTTGTTTAAAATTAATTATCTCTGAAAAAATAATAGACCATTTGAAACAATATCGTATTTGCGGACTCTTACGCCACTTCTCTCTAATTTAATCCATATACATTTAGCAATATCTGTATATCAAAGTAAATACAAAACGCTTCGAAAATATGTCGTGTTGCTAACTACGTATCTTTTATTGATATACAATGCTGTTTTAGGAAAATAATACACTCTTTCTGACTCATTCGTAAAAACATTGACTCATGTCCTTTGAAACAGTCGATTCTAATGTCGAGTACTGTTTCGATATTTTATTTCTTTCGTCTCGCACGTTAGCGAGAATAAGATCTACGCTCATTTCTTTCGGAGAGATGAAACGGTGCAGGGTGTTAAAGGCCCATTTCTATTTTCATTGCCGCGGCTCTCATCCACCTGTCGTCGTTGCTCTTCTGACGCAAGCCGTAACATCGTACCACGAGACAGCAGCGAACGTTCTGTATCGCATTTACATAAATACATTGAGGCCGCATTTAAACTTGCATCTCAAATTTTAGAACGGTGCGATTCCGGATGATCTCTCGAAATTTTAGAACTGTCACCCTTCGAAATAGTAAATTATATTTTCGAACGAACGCCTAAGAAATAAATTTCCTTCATCTACTGCTGTCTATCTGTTGTTTTTACTTCGTATAAATAATATGTAAAAGTAATTTTAGCTTGAAATCTCGCGTTAATATATTTTCATCGGTCACGCATGTATTTTAACTTCGAAGAAACTGCCTGATTTTGAAGGGCAATTTAATTAGCATTAACATATATTATTTCTAATTTGAAAAAAACCAATGACTTATTTACAGTACGAGCAACAGCATAAACGTTACAATTACTACGTATTACTTTATAATCGTGCGTTTCTTAACCAAATGTTTTCCCAAGTAAAATAAAGAATCTTCCTCTTTCTTCAATCATGTGTTTCTTAATTCGTATGTTTGCTAAGCCGTATTCTTGGCAGATCTGCGCGTACCGAGAACAATTAAGTCATCGTGGCACCACCCTTCGCAGTCACCATTGGTCCGGTCTGCTTTCCAAGGATTGGCAGATCATCCCATTGGATTATCCACGGCGCCGGCGCCCGCACAATCCGTGCACTGCGCATCGGCCCGTCATACATATATACATTTGCGTGCACACATGCGCGTACAGAGTGCGCAGGTGGCTTTACAGATACGCACCAGTGCAAACATATACACATACTTATAAATCTACATGCACTCGGAAATGCATATCCACGATCGTGGACGGTTCCGGGATACCACGTGCCACCGATATATCCGAATGTGTTTAAAACCGATCACGTCACATTCCGTGACATATTTAATCGCGCGCGAGTGTATGCGGAAGGAGATGATAGTGAGATATGCGCTGATACCGATGTACCTTGCCTTATGTAAATGTCATTTGAGAGCGAAATGAAGGTATCCTTAATTCAAATGTTTACGAAACGTAATCCTAAGTAATCGTTTTCTTTGTTTAGTTGTTCTCTATGTTTCAGCTATATTCCTCTGTAATTACACTAACCGGAGCTAATGAAATTAATTTCGCGTTCGTGTAGGCTTTAACAACCCCAAAAACATCCGATTAAAATGATTTCATTAGTGATAGAAATACCTATAGCTCTATCAGGAATCTTGTATAGATTTTTGTACATTTAACAAGGCGGTTTTGTTTTAGCAGTTTTGAATATCAGAGAGATTCCTTCGATAACAGAGATTAAATCTCATATCGATGGTATATCGATTAATACATTTTCGCAAATAAAAAAGACAAGAGATATATCGGTTACTAGATCATGGAGCCTTCGTGTCGTTACGTATCATGCAAGGTGTTTCGACAGTTTCCGTTTTGCTAACACGCGTTTCCGCTTCATCGTCCTTACCCTTAACGATCGTTCCATAGTTATGAGGGTCGTAGTGGCCCGCACGCACGAATTAATGGGGTTGATTGAACAACCCCTGTTGTCGCTACGATTCACCCTCCTTATACCTATATATCTACTACATATACCTATATACTACATCAGTAAGTTACGTGGTAATGCACGTCGGGAGATCCTAATCGCGATGCGCTACCACTTTGCGTCGGAAATCGAGGGTGGTCACTTAGATCCGTCACGAAGGGACAATACAGAGCCTTTTCGTGACTGCGGAATGATTTTGTGTCCCTCACCTCGCTGGCCTCTCTGTATAATGTTTTATAAAGAAACGCGAAAATTTCAGAACGCTACTTTGTCGACAACCGTGGAAAAAAATTATTGGGAAACGCATTTTCTTCCTAACTAATATTTTGTTGATTAAAAAATTGATAAAGATTGATATCTTATATAAATGACGAATTATTTTTTATTTACACAGTTGAAAATGTAAATTTCTGTTTTAACGTTACTTTATTCAGATTAAAAAATCTTGTAAAGCTTATTGCTTTGCTCAATTCATTCGATCATATTCTTTGTAAATTTATACTTTTTAATACTAGTAAAATTTTTTCCGCTATTATTTTTATCGATTCTGACACTATTTCTTTTTAAATTGCTGTAAAACAAACGTGTGCATCCATTCTCGCGGGGATCGCCGTAATGTAGCGTACATACGTTTTTTTGTCTGTTCGTATGTTACATCGATCGTGTAAAAGGTCGTACATCGCATCGCGGTTCTTTATTGTAGAAATTATGCGTCTGTTAAACCAACCGTCCTGTTTCCACACAAAGGTTTCAAGGACAAAAAGTAAGGGTCGAAGGATGTTTTATGGATATTATTTCTTCATATTACATGAGCAAGTTCTTTAGAAATTCTTCTCAAATCTTATAAATTTCTTAGCGAAGAAAAAATAAAAGTTTCTACTATATTTAACTTAATATATATAGAAGTTTATCATTTATTTCTTTATATATATAATTCAATTTATATATATATAAATATCATATTTTAAGTATCAGATTTTGATTTTTCTCATTGTTAGTAAGAAATTTATATTAAGTATTAAAGACAATTTTTTTTTTATTTTTACGATTGTGAGATTTGATTTAAAGCTTTCAATACATAACGTAAATAATTCATAAATAATTATTAGAGTTTAAACACATGTTGGAAAACAATCAGTATTTTTTATAATTTGATTTGTAACATTTATGATCTGCGTCATCATGTATAAAATAAACCGGTGATATGAATGCAATTAGTGTGCCCGTTACGTCTCCATTGTTTTTCTTATCGTTGATGTGATGAAATCGATCGATGTGTTTCTCGCGATCAAAATTAGCGCTCTATCTTATATATTATTAGGTCTATGTATATGAATATGGATCCCGAAGAAATTCATCGCAATAATTCCGATGTCACGGTATTATTATGAGATCTGATAGATGCGTAATACATGTATTTAAGAGAAATCTTTACAAGAATAACACATATGTCTCCTCAAATTATAATAAATCTTGATATAAATGTCATAATATTTTAATAATGGCTAATTCAGAATTTAATTCTATATATTGTAGAAAAAACTTTATATTTTTTTTATCATTGCCTCGATGTATGATAAACGTATTTGTATATAAATTAAACATATTTATAATAAGAATATCGTGAAAGATATTTCCGGATATCCGCTATAAAACCCGACATATCTTTTGTCGCATCATTCATAATTTTTGACGGGATCGGAAACAGTCTACGCGTTCCTATCAATTATACCAATTCCCGCGAGACATGTGCGACATGCAAGGATATTTTCTCGCCCACGTGGATCAGCAATTCATAAACATTCCCTTGATACCATATTTAAAAACATTTTTGCTATTAACGTTTCTAAGTGTGTGTATTTAATCGTACATCCTGATCTTCCTTATTTTCATATTGTAGAAATTACCCGAGAATATGAAAATCTTTTACCCGTAGTAAGAGGTAACAGTAAAAGAAAGATAGCTGCGTCTTTGACTTTTATTTTGTTATGTCTTTCGTGATAATTTTTCAATGATTTCTATATTTGGTAAGATTTCTTCATGCTTGTCGCTCAGTGCGAGGGAAATAGTGACGGGGTAATTGGGATTGGAAATTGCTATCTGGACGGGGACGGACGCGCTGGTCTGGAAACACACGTGAAACGAGGAGAATAGAATGAAACACGGAGAATGGGAAAAGAGGGGTTGAGGACACGCGAGCTATCCATAATGCACGTACCTCGGCTGAGATGCGACCGACAGATAAATTCAATGGAAAATGTAGAAGCAAAAAAGCAATGGAAAAGCGAGACTGTACGAAGAAAGGAACGTCATTCGCGCGCTGTCTGTTCTTTGTATTACGGCTTTGTTTTCAGGCCCACGCAAAATATCGAATGTCGATACAACTTGATAATTTCGCGTGCGCGATCCAATAATAAAATAAGAATTTCTTTTCTTATAGTTAATATGCGATTTTTTTTCTCAAACGTTTATAGAGATTTCATCCTAATCACGTGATATCTATTCAAGCGACATAGCTGCTATTAAAATCTGATGAAACTTTATGCTCTTGAAAAAAATCATAAATTTAGATATTTTTCTTTTTCTTGTAACATTTGTTTTAGCAACTAGAAATTTTTGTATTTTCTACTTTTACCCGTGAATTCTTCTAAGTTAATAGGAATTAAGTATGAGTCAATGGAAAATCTAGAATGAACGAAAGAACAAACGAGGTATTTTTACAGCGATCGTCCATCAATTAATCTTTAGCATTTTGTTTGCGTTTGTGAGTCATTGAAAAGTCCAGCAGGTGGCTGACAGTCTTCGATGTCAATAAAATTGGTAATACTTCTATTAATTTCCATGCGTTTGTTTGTACGGATAGATCGATTGCTACGCAACATGTCGAGTTTTATTTATTATGTTATTTCTGTTATTCTTATTTTTTGCTCTCCTACAAACCTCTCTATCTCAATTAACAACAACGAAATGTCCTGGTATCGGTGATAATTTGCGAAATATCTTAGAGTGAGCAAATATTTTAAAGCTGAGATAAAAAAATGCATATATAATAACAATACATAAATTTTCTATTCCTATGCTTCTCGATCTACTGCACTTTACCGCGCCAAGGTCGCCGATTTTATCTTCCTTTCACAAACGCATGTAACTTGCTCGAGTTTTTTTGAAATTTTATGCAAATAAACATCATGTAAAAAAATATCATATAAAAAAGTTACAGCAAATATAGAGGGGCAGGGAGAGAGACACAGACTGAGAAAAAATTATAATCTCTTGGAGTAAAGTCTATGTGTGTTTCTTCTACTTCTAAGGATGTTATCTAGAATATTGATCTTTGTTACATCTTTTTACACGCTTCAATGTCTCGCAGTAACGCAGTTCACTTTGTAAATCGCCATGTAAATGAACGCGAATCGAATTCTCATTCGTTCGGATCCTCTTCAAATGGTGCAGATAAAAACGTTGCTCGCCCGCAATGCGACATTATAGCGATATAGCGACATATAGCTCTTTTTTCACCTTTATCTTTATTATAATTTCGCCCTCCTCGCGTCATGTAATGCTCATCGACCGCATGGTCATCCATCCTGGATGACAGCTCCAATTCAAGGTCGTCGATTCTACGGCCATTGTGATTCTTTCCCTCCCCCATTGCAGCACGCGACTTGACATGTTCGTTCGAATTAAGCGACGTACGACACGCGTGTCGAAGCGCTCTCAATTATTTGCGATTGTGATAATGGTCACCGGGCACCAATCCGACGTTGCGGAGGAGCTCTGCCGTTCGGTGCCACAGGACGACATATTGATTTCCTTCGCAGACTGGACACTGGCTATTATCGATCCGCTAAAAAGTTCAGGGCTGTCTCCAGGAAAGAGGCCGGGCTCCTTCGGTGCCTCGAGACTCTACGGAATCGCTCGTTACCGTTTAATCCGTTATTGAATATATGTTAGCCTTCAATTCATAGATGACTACAACATGCGTTTATAAGTACAGCTTATTGAGATCGCGTGTCGGAACTAAGTTTGTTCAGTATTGCCGGTAATCAGATTATACAAAATAAAATTATAATCTCAAGTTTAATTTTAAAATAGAATTTCGAAATTTGCGTCACCCTGTCTCTACCTACATTTACAAAAGAGAGAGTCAACACTCCTGTTATTACTTTCTTCATAAACTCGTTTATATCTGTTTAATATATAACAGTTTTCGTTTTACGTTCCATATTAAACATTAAATATTTATAATTTTGTTGTCAAATTGATTAAATTTTCAAAATTATGTTTAAGCATTTAACAGAAAATATTGATTATTGTTCATTAATATATCTAAATGATTCGAGACATAGCATCACATAGAATAAATTTGAAAGCATTGTGGTACACGAAATTAGAAAATAAATTTAAAACCCATCCTATATATTTTTTTATATATTCGTAGAGTATACTTATCGATAAGAAACAATTGCGAATCGGTGAACATGAATTTCGCGGATGATCGAAGAATCGCTCGCCAGAGTCGGGATCGTCCGCGCGTTATTATTTGAGGAGAGTAAAGAAAGGGGCAAAAAGTAAAAAAGTGTAAGGGAGACGGAGGCATTGCCGTGAGGTGTACTATCTTTTTTCCTTTCGTATAAGAATACGTTTTGAGATGTCTTAGTGTTGATTTTTCTGAATTTGGATATACTATAGAGTAATCTAAATTAACTAATTAAATTAATAAAGTGACGTATATCTTATCTTTTTCAAATGTGCTTTGTCGCAGATTTAGGGGATCAATAATCTGACAGAGATGATTACAAATTTCGATAACTCGACACGTTCTAAGATTAAATATAATTGAAAAATATTATATAACAGTAACGAATGCGATGCACACACATGCATGAATGCATGCAGTCAACAATGCTTGTACTCGTCGTTGCAATGACGTGCGAAACGTAACGAGCAAATTTACTGAATAACGTATAAACGTATATATATTTAGTGTACGAAAAAATTATTTGTGACTATTTTATTAATTTTTCTGCTTAAATAAAATTTGTAATTTCATAATTTTTAATACGCTAATATTCAGTAATATATATATTCAGTTTTTTATTATATTTCTATCACTATGACAAGTAGTAAATATAATAAAATAATTTGATTTTTACTTTTTTATTCTATAATATAATTTAAATGATAATGAATATATCGAGTTCGTCCCCTAAATCTGTAAAAAGAGAATGAAGTATTTATAAAAATATATGTGTATCTTATTTTAAGATATTCTACAGCATATTCAAAATAGTAAAAATCGAAAAAAGCGAACTCGAGACGTTTCCTTAGATCTGTGAATTTAGGTACTAACGTTGGTGTTAGATAATCGTGTGCCGTGTGCCGAGAAGTATTTATATTTCGTGCAGTCACCTACATACACGTTTGTCGTTGGTTTGCTGTTGTTTTGCCAACACGTGAAAGATTTTTTTCTTGGATTGTTGCGTACGTTTTTCGCCTTATTATTGATATCACAGTGAGAGCAACGTTACCATTTTCATATCGACTTACTTCCTTATGCTTTCCCGTCTTCCTTTCTTTTTCCAACGAAAGATCCATCACACGTAAGCACGCACGCACATACTTACACATTTATTATGCATTCTGATGTTAATTGATTTCTTTTTTGCGAAGGTGTGATTTTCCTTTCAAAAACAAAATACAAATTTCTGTAATAAAATTTATCGAAATGACTTTTTATATAAACAAACTCTTCAAGTATTAAATATTCTTTAAATTTTAATCGAACGCGCTTGAACTAGAAAAATAAAAATATATCTCAAGAACGACATAAATTTTTTTCTAATTAAGGGTTGCTGTTTTGACAATTTATAATTATTGCAACTGGCACATTATCAGAATGCATTGAACATGCACATGTACATACATATATAGTATATTAGAAGACGCGAGTTTCTCTCAGTTCTTAATGAATTTGCCAATAAATCTGGTGTTGATTTTTTTCATAATAAAAATTTGATAGAAGACTAAATTAGAAGAACTTTGAATCAAAAATGGATTTCAATGAATTATGATCCGAGACAATATCCAATATCCGAGACAAATGGTGAAAATAAAATCTGATTTCTCAATTAATTTTAAGTGAAATTCGCTTCAAGAATTTTAATTCTCGATTTAATCAAAATATTTAATTTAACAGAAGTTAAAATTTTTAAGTAGAGATTTTTCAATTAAATTTGCCAAAAAAATTTCGACTAGATCTAGATTTTATAGAAAAAGTACGCGACTTCCAATATTTGTATATAGAATGTTTCATCACAAATCCGAGATCGCATATCTTGTACATAAAAAACAAAAGAAAAAGATAGTTTCGTCTTAAGGATACGATTAATAGTTAATAGTACGATTGGTAGATATGCTATTTTGGAACATGAAATAAAACATCCGTGTACACTTAATATTCTCGTTCACATACATACACACGCATATTGATTGATTATTTATATCGAGACACAGAAGTGCATTTTTTGATCCGATCGTTCGTATGTTACATATACGCGAAGATCGGTTGAAGAGAACTCGGTCCCTCGCTCACTTTGCCATTTTGTGTTGCGTGCTTTTGGTGTTGGTAGAGAGCTACTCGAGAGCGAAAGACCGTCGAGCCGAGAATCTTCTTGTAACGCGAAACGCAATAAAGAAAGTTTGTGTTTTTTGTCGCGCATGTTCTTCGCGTTGACGAATCGACGGTGCAGAAACGTGCGTACACTCGTGCGGAACTCGTTTTTATCATATCGATTCTCGGGACAATTAATAATCATCGTCTCTATACGACCATTAAGATAATCAAGAGAAGTTTTCAAATATTTTATTCTAATTGACAATCTATATAACGGACATCGCGAACACTGTACACTAAACCTTTTCACACGAAAAAAAAAACATGCATCTACACCTAATCATGACACAAATAACATTTGTTATACGTTATTTTTCCTTCCTAACTCCATTATATCCCACAAAATGAGAGAAGTATATAATTGAAGTGAACGAAAGCTATTATATTTATTCGTTGCTGAATATTCTTTTTCGAATTCTTTTCGGAGTTTGGAGTATTGTTCGATATAGCTTTCGATCGCTTTAAAATAGGTGTACTTGTTTGTAAATTATTGTTTCACGGACAGACGGCGTTTTATTTTTGTATCAATGACAAAGTATTTACAACAAATAACTTTTATTCTCTTCTTAATAAGATTTAACATATAAAATAAAGTACGATCATTTGCACAAATTAAACTGTAAAACTGTTAATATTGGCATAACGCGGAATGTTCGATCTACATAACAAAAGCTAATTTCACTTCTTTTAATTTTTTTTCTTTCTTTAGAAAATAATCTTGCTGTCAGTGCACGTTGCACTTACAATAATTCACAAACATCTGTCGCCTTAAGGTGGGATTAAACGACGCGTTCAGCCATTCTTTTCAATAAGTTTGCTTTATGAATTCTCTCTTTTTTTTAAATTTGTAGTCGAGCCACGCGTCGTTTAATCCCACCTTTAGATCTTTGAGTGTCGTTACGTCCGACATTGCATCAGCATCCGTAACTAACGGTCATTTTCGTTTTGCAGGGTACCACCAGGTTACGTGTACCAGTCGCCCTACCTGGCGGCTGCGGCGCCAGGTGGTCTGGTACCACTTCCGACGACGCAGTTGAGCCACGCAGCCGCCGTCGCTGCGGCATCGCAGTTCTACGAGTACCAGAATGCAGCGGCAGCCGCTGCGACTTACCCGGGCACCTCGTATAACTTCGCCGAGGCGTATCCGTACACCACCGCGGCTGCGGCTGGTACGTGTTTGAATAGTATCCAGAGCAAGGGTAGCAACTATCCGATACACCATCACCAACACCATCAACAGCAGCAGCAAAACGGATCCGGTGCGACGTTGGCACATCAGCAACGGTTGGAGAAAGCTCTCCTGCCGCAATTTCTGCCATCCGTGCTGCGTGATTACGGTAGAAGATCTTAAAGATAGGGAGGGAAGATAGGAGGGTTGCGTCGCACTTTCCTCGGGGCTGTCTGTAGTGCTTACTCGCAAGCGGGATTCTCACAGGATCTGGTTTTCGTTTTCACAGGGGAGGTTGGGGGATAATACATGGGATAATACGAAGGGAATTGAATTGGGGAAACGCGTAACCTGATGTGTGCAGCTTTTGCTACGCATCAAATTATGCATAGTTAGGGGAATAATAATTCCGATGTCGGGGATGTATGTCGTCACGAAGCGGATGCAATGAAGTATCGCTTATTCTATACGTCTTGCATTTTCCAAAGGTTTTAAACATTTCCGGACGGATCCATCGTGGGAATTCTGCAACGTCTTTTGTGTTCATATATATGTTGATAAATGTATATTTCGTTTTTTTTTTTCGAATTCATTGAATATTTTGCGAATTTGATTGAATACCAATTATACTGATATCACAATTAAACAAACATTCTCAATAAGTTAAAACATTCTCAAGTTATGAGACAAATTTCACTTAGATCTTATTATTTTACATATTTTTTATTTTTTATTTTTTAAATAACCGTATATGTATTTAAAGTATTTCTTACATCAGCTTCGCGCACGAAATTTCTTCACGCTCGAGATGAGCAAACAAGGAACAGGATAAAATTTTGCATGTGTTTCATGATATAAAATAGATATACGCATAATATATTGTCAGTCTGTCTGCGCTGTCTGTGGTGATGGTGGCGGTGTCCTCGTGGTGAGTGATGGTGGTTAATGATAGAAAACACTATCTGCTTTATGTACATTACAAGTGAATAGCACAATAAGGAAAGAGCTGAGACACACAATAAGATTTACGCGCACAAATCGCTTGCGCATGCTTTTTCTATGATCTGTTATGTATCAAAGAACGATATTTTACTTCGAATACTACATTTGTTATCTCTCTTACGTTAAAATTTTAGACAAATTTAGAATTTTGTAATAAAAGTTTCAATCGAAAACAATTTAAGATTAAATTTTATATTATCATATTGTTATTGTTATTGTTAATTAAATGTTATATTATTATATTGATTATTAATATATTATGTTATACAATATTATTATATTGAATATGTATACTGAGAAATAATTTTTCCTTTACAGCTAATGCAGCCGCGGCGGGTTACGTGGCACCGTACACGTACGCGACTTTGCCAGGTGCTGCAGGACTACCAGCAGCGGCAGCGGCAGCAGCAACGGCAGCTGGAGCAGCTTTCCCGGGCTTACCATATCAGACAACACCTCAGGAGGCCAGATTGCAATAAAGTTTTAAATTAAACCATCACAAGATAGTTGCAGCTAAGCCTTTAACGAGAACAGAAACGGGCGATAGAGCTGCGCGAAACATTTGACTCTCGATTGTCATCTTCGGGGATCAGCTCATCATCTTCCTTATTATTAGTTATTTTTCGATTTCTATGTTCCTGATTACGTCTCGCAAATATGTCGGAATACCAACCGCGAGAACTGCAAGAGGCGAAGAGGATGAGTTTTGACGAAGCGACAGACTCATCACCCGCAACTTCTCGCTAACGATCTGTACTCTTCCTTTTTCGCCTCCCCGATCTAATCTTCCTTTCCTTTCTCCCATAGAGCTTAGATACTGGCGCGTTCGACCAACATAACGTGAAGTCTTAGAAAAGATGTAACAATTTTTAGGGTTATGATTATAATTATTTATAATACGACCTGGCGAGCGTACGTTCAGGCAAGTGAACCTCGACATAAGAACGGAATGTGAGAGCAAAAAAAACGCTTAAATAATATATTTTGGTCTATATTCAAAAACTATGTACGAACAGTCTATTATTAGCTTTCGAACGTAACGTAACGTTATTCTAATATTTGTATAATTTATATTTTAAAATACTACAACAGCGATGTATCTATGTAACTACATGTTATGATTTTTAAATTTATCAAATATTATAATTTCTTCTATACATTTTCGTCGTTGGTTCCTACATCGAATGCATCGTTCGCGCAATGACTTCTGTAGCAATTTTAATGTTGTTGAAGAAATTTTTCTTCAGAGAACATTCATAGATATGACACCCAATATGTCTTCTACAAAGTTTAATTGAAAAAATAATGACGAAGATTAATGCAAGAACTCCGTAATAGTTTTAGAATCAGAGATGTCCATTTTCGGAGAAAGGGCGTGTTTTAAATTTTAGTTAAATTTTAAGTAGATCGTAACAACTAATAATAAACAAAATTTCTAGTGCTATAAGTTGTTAAGTTATATTTTCATGGGTTTTCCGATGAAAAAAAATTGCTGTTTATCTGTAATGGATCAACTTTTAGGATAACGTTGAAGAAAACGAGAGACGGAATTTACCTCCTTGATGATTAAGATTTTACTATTGATATATATGTATATGTAACATATATATCAATATTACTATTGAGATATATATATATATATATATATATATATATATATATGTATCAATATATGTATGTAAGAAATTATAATATTTGATAAATTTAAAAATTAAATTATGTTGATATGTGCACAAGACATACATACATACTTACATACATATATGTATGTGTATATATATAGATATATTATATATGTAACTATAACGTTACGTATATAATTATAACTATATATATTTAAAATATATTAAAAAATTATAATTCTTACAATAATTATTCTTTTTCTTCAAGGATCGATAGGTACCGTCTATAAATACATCTATACATAGAATACGTTATAATAACAAGATATATCTTCCAAAGTACTTGTCTACCGATATATTAGTTCGTGCACACTACTTGTTTCGGCTCTCTGTTCTTATCAAAATATTTTACTCATATATATATATATATATATATATATATATATATATGTATATATCTATACGAGTATATATCTATAAATATACCAATATTTATTACAAACTATAAAATATTACGCGTATTACTAGTTGAGATATTAACTGACTTTACCGAGATTGAATCAAATGTGGCTAATTTATAGAAAGAAGATGAAGCGTACATAATCATGGAAAATGTCTTGTTTAGCCATGGTGGCCTTAAATCACACATCAGTGAACAACGAAGTGTCTTACTTTCGAGGCCTTGTTGTGTTAATTAAGCAATTAGATATTAAATAAAGTAACATCGACCAATTTTATGCGATGTGAACTCGCAGAGAATCAAGGAGTAAATCTATTTTATTGATAAATTGCTTTTATTAATGCGGAGCGAGTTTTCTTATCGCTATTCAAGAAAAAAAAAATTTTCGTGATGATAAGTGATGAGAGCATCTGTTTTAAATGTGAGCGTACATATTAAACATTGTATTGTCTGATTATTGTCGGTGATAATTTCTGACTTGATCTAATCGATTTTTTTCTTAAAACTCAGAAGAAAATACATTCGTCTACTCTTA
Organism: Crematogaster levior; assembly: GCA_901521435.1. Classification (NCBI taxonomy): domain Eukaryota; kingdom Metazoa; phylum Arthropoda; class Insecta; order Hymenoptera; family Formicidae; genus Crematogaster; species Crematogaster levior. The sequence continues at coordinate 374,136 of CABEGB010001258.1, read as the reverse complement.
GCGATTCAGTGCCTTAATTAGCACAGTCGAGTAGCCGTAATGATCAGAAACTAGTCAGCGATTCGTTAGTGCAACGCTCGACGCGCTAACTCGTACAAGAGTGACGCTCAATGGAAGGGTGAGGAGAGCTAAAGGAATATCAAAATGTAAATGTCAACCAGGATCGGGTTATGAGGAACGTTGTTGTCTAGTCCCAAACCCTTTCAAACCTTAAACGAGGTTAACTCGGTTTGTTAGATTTGTAAGTAGAAGTTAATGGACACGGAAAAAACCAAAAGCGAAACTTTTTGTAAAAAGTTAGAAAGAAAAAAACGTGTTAGGAGAATTTAGTATTAAGTATTATTATATAACATAATAGAAAAATAAATTATTATTATATTATTTCATTATTATTGATATTACGTTTTATTATTATTATTATTATCATTATTATCATTATTATTAATTATATGACATTGTTCATGTACTTAACGAACGGACGGAATGTATACGTAATTGAGGAATTTGTTATCAAAACACGCTAAGATTTCCGCCACAAGTGAAAAGGATGATAATAGCAAGTCTGCTATAAAAATCTGCAGAAAGATGTATTCTTATTATGGATACGATCATTTTTTTAATATCCTATATTCTCATTGTATATATAGACTTTAATTATATAAATAGGTTGTAATATATATTGCCTGTTATCCTCAATATTAATATACGCTCTATTAATAGGTTCACGAAAACCGAAAACAAATATATTGTCATTAAGAGAAAAACTCCACGTGTTCTTATCAATTAATTATGCATATCCCCCTTTGTATGTATCAATCTGATACATAACAATCGAGTAGAATATAATAATTATGAGATTAATTTTTTTATACGTCTAATACAAATACTATTCATTTTTTTCCATTTCTCTGTACTTAAAAATTTTATATTTTAAAATAATTGCCCCATATATTCTGGTAAATTATATAAAACAACGCGGGATTCTCAAGTTGTTTTGTACTCGCTTTGTTCGATAGAAGGAGATTCGTCGTTTTTAACGACTAAAGATAAATGCAGGATCGTCGTGACAATCAAAGGCAAGCAAAATGGAAAATGAGATTACTAGCCCCTTATCGGGCGTCTCATCGTCACATCTATGTAAAATAACTAAACTGCCACTACTGATAGCACAAAGTAATAATTTTATAGTGTATAGGCATAATCGTAAGATGATGCCTTAATAGCGTACTTTTAAAACTAATTAGAATCAAGAATCTTAATACGGAAATGTTGCGACTGCAATAGTTTTTCTGAATATCAAATTATTAAAATTAATTAATTAACATTAAAATTTGTAAAATTCTCACAATGTGAGTGTAAATTCTGTAAATTGGCACTTATCAACACTTTTATTATTAATCGATTTTAATTGGATAATAAAATCCGAAATTCGGACACTTATTTCAGTATATCACGTTTAACGAGAAATGAGACAACAATAAATAATCCAACAAATAATAAACTTTCTGTATAATTAATATTACTGTTAATATATTTTTACGTTCTCTATACATCTTTGTAAATTTTTATAATTAATTAAAAATTCCGTTATTTATACGTTATTTACCTATATTCCATCGATATTATTTATAAATTTTAATATTAATTTTAATACATTACAGATATAATATTTTAATATCACAATATAATTAATAATATATGTGTAACTAATTTAACTTTTTGAATTAATATAATCCATAAAAAATATTCTATTCTGCAACAAAATATTTATTGGATTTCATGTTGTCTGTTTTCTTACTTTCTCATATTTCGTTTTAAATGATATAAATTTTAGTTATAATAAATATGGATGATTGGGCTATATTGAAGATTAGGATCGATAACATTAGTGCATTACAAGTATAAATATAATTAACAATTATTAGCTTTTTTATTAAAGCTTTTCTATTAAATTATTAGAAATATATAAGATTATTAAAATACTTACGAAATATTTTTTGTTTGCCTTTCAAGTTGTGATGCATTAAAAACATTTCTAAATATTACTTTTCATAATAACATTTGACTTTATTAAATTTAATAACAATCTTTGTAATTAATATAATATGTACTTGTTATACAACAGACTATTATTGTGTAAACTCGATAACGGACTTTTCATTAAACTCAAGTTTCTAAAACTTCGGTATTGTAGCATTTGATTATAACGATTACAGCATTAATTATGGCAATCTATCTATTAAAATTATAGTCAATTAATACTGCAAAACACTAATAATGTGAAACAAAGATTTTCAATTAATTCATATCGGTAATCTTATAATTATTTAATATCACAACATTAACCATATTCTCTAATTTAATTTCTTCTAATTTGTATAACAACTGAATGATGATCGTGACTAATATAAAATACTTATAGCATGATAATTATCAATTCTTACCGCATACTTTAATTAACTTTTTAATTAATTAATTAATTAATTAATTATATTCATTAATCCAATAAATGAAACAATGATACTACTAAATATTACCACACTACTTCTATTTTACAGAACAATTAAACAATGATCGCGGCAAATGTAGAATATATCGCAATCACTGTCAATTACTGTATAACATATTTTAATTCATACATCCATAAACTAATAAATATAATAATCACAACATTAACTAAAATGCTACTAATTTACAAAACAATTTAACAATGATCGCGGCAAATGAGAATATATCGCAATTACTGTTAATTACTATATATATATAACGTATTTTAATTAATTCATGCATCTATAAACTAATAAATGTAATAATCACAACATTAACTAAAATGCTACTAATTTACAAAACAATTAAACAATGATCGCGGCAAATGTAGAATATATCGCAATCATCACTGTCAATTGTTACAGAGTATTTAATTAATTCATGCACCCATAAACATTAATTAGCTACAATACTACTAATTTACAGAACAATTAAATAGAGATCGCGGCGAATATAGGATATATCGCGATCATTTCCAATTTATTATAAATAAGTATTAGCAATTATATGTAAATATTATTACTACATATATTCAATACTACATACATACTACATATGTCTATTCAATACTAAGTACATACATACCACATATTTTAATTACCTCATGCATATGATCAATCTGTGGAAAATATATGAGTGATGCTATAATCGCACTTTGGAGTTCACTTATTGAAAAAAGGAACTATTTTTTGTACAGTTTTATCTGCATTTATTTATTGTTTATAACAGACATGTTCTTGTTATAACTTAAACATTTTGAAATTATTATAACACTAATATTGAAATTAATGTTCTTTGTAATTAATAGTCTGATGCATATAATAAGATTCTATTTTAAAATGTATCAATAAATAATTAAGTTGGAGAATGATAAATTAATTATATTTAGTTATCACTATTTATTGAATTATTTATTTGTAAATTTGATTTGATTGTGGAATCATGAGTGAATTCCTTGTATAGATATAGGAAAAATCATGATAAAAAATTAATGATTTGATCTCCTGATACAAATGGTTTTAAATTAAATAATGACACTAATCTCTAGCATAGCCCAGCCATTCCAAGGCAATAGATTTGTGAGATATTATAATTATCTCTATAATTATCTCTATGATATTCTCTATGATTATTTCTATATTCTTGTTTTCAATACAGACTTTTGATTTTTTTGATAAATTATAATTATAAAAATAACATTTTTTTTCAAGTTCAAAATTGGCATTTAAAAAGTAATACATTCAGGTACATCAAAGTATTAAATTCATAAGAATAAATAATACAAAATATATTGTTACATTACTTTTAAAAATATTAATTTTTATTTTATTACTAATAATCAATTAAGACAAAGGTTGTTACATATGTCTGATATAGGTTTTTCACAAATCTATTACCTAAAGATTAAAATAATTAAGACTCACCAGCCCTGATGCGCAACAGCGGAGTTTTATGATGATAATCTGTAAATATTAAACATATCCAAATATTAAAAAATTGTTTCAAAAAATGATACACGTTAAACTTTGTATTTGTTTCGAATAAAACAATATTATTAATAAAATATTATTTTAAAAATTATTATAAAAACATATCATTTTCAAAAAAGTGATATTTTTCATATATTAATTTTTACAAAATTGATAAATAAATCTAATCTTTATATTGCTTAAATAATGTCTCAAAGATATTCTATATTAAATATATTATATAAAAATATTTTTCTGATTTCTAATAAATATTAAATATATTATTAATATTTTATTAAGCAAAAAAAATTTTCCTGAAAAAATATTTTTCTGATTTCTAATAAATATTAAATATATTATTAATATTTTATTAAGCACAAAAACTTCAGATGTCCCAAAATTTAAAATACTTGTAGATTATATCACACAGACATTGATATAAAATGATCAAATGTGCAAATGAACAATTAGTCTCATTCTACTCAAGAAATATCCTTACAACCGCGGTAAGATTTGACACCGGATGTAATTTCATTGAGCTCAATCTCAAAAAGCACGTTACAAGTATACGCAAGGAAGCTTTTCGTGTCGAATGTTGCGTTTCATTTTTTTGCGAATAACCGTGAATAAAGCTCATTATTACGTTCTGGTATTCGAATCTGAGCTCAACGAAACTATATATCTGTGATTTAACCCTCGATTACAAGATACTCACCCACGGTTGCTCCGCCGTCGCCTGATGCCTCCCCGGACCTCCTCCTCCTCTCGCGCTTCGCCATTCCTCTCCCGATTCCTGGCACTACACTGCACTACACATATACACACAGCCACACACACACACACACAAAAGCAGGGTTAACCGTTATCACTCACTGTACCGCTATCGTACTCCGCACTCCGTTAATCACGACGAGCGCCTCGTTAAACCGCGGCGGAGGAAACAACGGGCGGAAATCTCGCGCAGAGCAGTATCACGACCAGCAACAACGCAACGGACAAATTCGAAATGGCGGAGATTGAAATTCGTAGATCGCGCGGCCAACTTCACGCGACAGGCGCGGCTACCGTCACAGCGATGCTACACCTGTTGCTCCTGTCTGTACTTTCGCCCACTCTTTGCACTTGGAATAATTATCGGCGAAATTCGACTTTTGCGACGATTGTCGTCTTGTATCGCGATGAACGCGTGGGTTTCGGAATAGGGATCTTTAGGGACGCGGAAAGATCAGAACTATCGCTAAATATCGCTAAGATATCGCTCCGGGAGATGCGGCCACCGTCTTGTCGCCGCACGTATGAAGATACTCGAGATTCTTCGATCGAGAGAACCTTCTGAGCGTCCTGAGCGTCTTGCTAAATTGTCGATGTACAGATTCGCGTCATGTCGAGAAAGCGGAGCCGATCGCGACTATACTTACGAACGAAAGGCGTCCCGACGCCGACCGACGCTGCGCCGGTGTCGATGCGCTCCGCGCCCGCGACGTTTCGCCAACGGCTTTGAAACTGACGTCACCTCACACCACCTCACCCCCATACCGCGCGAGTCAAATTGACTCGTTAATTCGAATGCTCGGTCACACGCGATTGAGATTCAGCGTCGCGATGAATCTCAAATTTGTGAGGCGCGAATCATTATTAACCAGCATTATTAGCCAGCAATACGCTGCATCTTCCCGGTATTTCTTACGCGAGTCGGTCGATTTGACGATTCGCGTATTACTTCACGCGGATGGCGGGCGAGCCGCGTTCAAATTGATTCGAAAAAAACCGAAATTTATAGCGGTTGAAAAAGTATACTTTGCCTCGATCTCCGGCAAAACGCGCGGAATATCCGCCGGGAGCAACAGTCGTCGTCCCGACACGTTTGCGAAGCGTTTAATCGACGAGCGTTAATTGTTTGCAGAGAACTCGGCGTCCTGCCGCGGCCGCGTTTCGAAGGATAATGCTTGCGAACGCGCCGCTATCCGCCCCCCTCGCCGCGCGAACGACAAGGTCGCCGCTTTTATATACAACACGTGCACGAAAAAAACACGCGTCGAGCGTCGCGTATCTGTCTCCCGCTGCACAAAATAGGAAATATTCAACGCTTTACGTAGAAAATACGGATCGAATATGTCTAATCTTTTTTTTCCCTCTCTTCTTGTACCTCGAATCGATTTCAACGAATATTTTCATCGCACTTTTTTTCGCGCCTTGCTTTGCGGGTTGACGTCGTTAAATAACTTCATTCGATTAAACGAAAGCTTTTCATGATACTTTATAAATCTTAATCTTGTATATTACAATTCTATTCAGATACATCTGTAGATTCAGTGAATGAAATCTTGTTAGATCTAAAATTTCTTTGCATGATGAATTGATTGGATTGATTAATAAATTACAATATTTTCGGGTATTACATTGGATGCTACAGATTTCACGAAAAACACAGTGAAATAAATTTAATATCTATCTGCGGAGATATCGAAATTGAATTGTGAATATATGATTCTCTTTCTGGCAGTTTTTAATTAATAATATTATAAAATAACGATGTTCTAAATACAATTCAGCTTTGAGTAATTTTTTTATACGAGTGGCGACTTTTTAAAGACTCCAGAAATAAAGTTTCCGAAACACGAGATTACTTTGATGAGAGTACAAATCGTCGGACATCAGCAAGTCACAGAAGGACTGCGCGACTTGCAATTTGGTGTCGACGTTACAATTATCTCCTTATGTAATTATTCCAGTTGATGGTAATATTAATATTTTTTTAGGACATAGATTTCTATTGTCACCAGGCCGAACGTTGTTCCAGCGGAGCAGACAGCTGCATTATTCATCTTGTTATGCACTTTAGCATGGATCGCAACCAGGAGATGCACTTGCTATCTTACGGTTGCAGGCGCGTTGGATCGCTTGGGTGAGAATAATAAGATGTCAGCACCAGTGTCATTGGTAATATCCTTTGAATGACGTTCCGCTTATCATTCGATTTGATAGAGAAATAGTAGGGGAGCGTTGCCATTGACATACGAATAAGCTCAGTTATCCCGCGTTTATCCGTGCTAACTAGAACGCTCGCAGCGCGTGGTGATTTCCGAGCTACCCGGTAGACGAGACTCGAGGATCGCGATCCAGTAGGAATCGCGGCCCGGAAGTCCCTTCTGCGTCCACGAGTCTAAGGTCAAGGTGAGAAAGCATCGTTGGCTCGTATCCTTTTTTACTTCAACATTACAAATATATTTTTACATATTTTACAAATGTGTCACCGTGATGTTTGCTGCAGAAATTAAACAGTTTGAAGAGTATGCTGTGAGGAGAGAAAAATTTAACTTCATATTTCACATAATTTTATACTATGAAATAATGAGTAATACGAGAATTCAAGAATTTATATTTCTAAAATTAGAAATAATAATCTGTATAAAAAAGAAATTTATGCACCAAACAAACGATAATATTCGCATAAAAGATACGTAGCATAAACATTCGAGAAAACTTTTAAATCACTAGAGATAGATGATTTTCTGAAAATATATTAACAACTCAATAATATTTTTAATATATGTATATAAATAGCGATTTGATATTTAATTGATAAATAAATAACTGAGATTTGATTTTATAAATAAATAACTTGTATGTGTATTTTTTTTAATAAGTGGACGTAGAATTCAATACAATATAATTTCAGCAAATATAATGTTTAATCTTAATATGTTTCTTTATGGAATCTTTGTAAACGGCAGAAATGGAAGAAAACTTTGAATTAACGACTGTAAGACCAGTACTTACGATAAATTATAATTACGTAAGCTTGTATCTTAGATACATTGTGACTGAGAATAACAATGTTAGTAATAAATCTCAACTGAATAATAAATCTCAACAAAGGAAAATAAAAAATCTATTGTAAAAAATCTAACAACACAATTATGTAACCTTTTAACATATAAATTTACAACTCAATATTTTTAAAATTAGTCATTAGTAAACATTAACAAAATAAACATATGTAACAGCTCGTTATGAAATAAGAGTGAAATATAAAAAGGACCAAAAAAATTACGAGCAAATCATTAATTACATTAAATTGTATAGTTTAATAAAACATCATATCAAATATTTCGACTTATGAAGCTTTCATCAGTGATACAAATAATAATAATAAAAAGCCATAATTTATAAAGGTAGAAAAAAGAACGCATAACAAAAAATCATGTTAATTAATACGGATTTGCTCGTAAATTGGTCCTTTTTTATATTTCACTTTTATTAACAAAATATTCTATAAATCAAAGTTATGAAAGAATAGTACGAATATAGATTCCCGAATTTCGTGTATTTTAACTTTCTTCATGAAATAAAGAAATATCAAATAATTCCTTAGAAACCTTTTTCTAGAATCAAATTTTTTTGTATATTTGTATATATTTTTGTATATACATGTTAATCTTATTATATTAAAAATTAATTAACAAGTATTCACGAATATTGATGCGTAGAAGAATTATATGTCAGATTTATGACTTTTGACTGATTGATTGGTATGATAAGCTTATATATAATTAGATTTGTAGATTAGATTGTTATTTACTGTAAATGTTACTTTGAGTTATTGTGAGTATAAAAAGTTTCTTAACTTAATTTCTTCGATTTTTTCGATTTAATTCAACAAGTTTGTTTTTGTTTTGTATGTTTTTGTATATAATACGCTATTATATGTATATATATTTTTTTTTTCTATATATCTGTTAATTAATTAATTAATTAATTAATTAATTAAATTTGCATTCTTATAAATTCGCAATTGATAGTGTGTAATTATCTATCTAATTTATGTAGATGTAGTGAAAAGTATTTATGATCTAAATAATAATACACATTTACGTAGAATTATCATTGTGAAAAATAGGATAAATTAAACTTGAAATTTTGTTATACACATTATCGTTTCCTGTTACTTTCTCTCTCGACTTATGAGTATTCGTATTGTAAAGCTAGTCGGATTAAGTGTTTGTTTTAAAAAGCGAGTTGCATCTAAAAAACGTCATTATTACAAATGGTATCTGCCAAGAATGAGCACTATGCGAGATTTATTATCTATTAACGTATTAATAATTATGAAAGATAACGCCTTATCGTATTACACGTGTGTTCATCAGATTTTTACTCTGCAATATTGAACTACTAGAAATTGAATGCATTAGCAACTTGAAAATATCAATATTTGCAACTTCCTTTTTGTACGCCATTGAATATAATAGCGTCATCTATACTATTCCTGATTGAGAATGCAAGTCAGCATCATCGATTATCCGCTATCATAATGACGATGCATTATTTTTCCATTAAAGAACGTTGTATTTTACATTGACTTAATTAATATTATCGAGATACTTTTATCGCAAAGCTTAATTCTCCGGAACGCTTTCGTTTAAGTAGATACAAAACATCGAGCTGGTAAAGCTAGCAGAAATCATTTGAAATGATAACTATACAGTATTTTAATACGATTGTAACTTACGCTGCAATTGTGTATTTTGTATCAATTACTGCATCTGTATTATCGCAAATAAATCTCTATGCTTACATTAGTTTTGCACGTTTAACATCAGAGTCTTAACTTATTGAATCGTATCAAGCTTGAGATCTGAGGATATCAGTAAAAATGTAGATAATAAATATAAAAAAATACAAATGAGATACAATGAGATATGTATACCTCAAGGTTTGCAAGTATTATAAACCTGGTCTTATATATAAATTATTATAAATCACTATATTTATGTTCTGAAATTTGTGGATTTTAATGTGATAAGCGTAAATTAATTTAGATTTAAAAAAAAAAGATACCGCTAATCAATCTTTTTAGAGGCTACCAGAGGTATGAGTAAAGATTGTGGAATATGTGGGATTTATCCCAGATGGTTGCGAAATCAAGCCACCCCGAGGACGTTCATCGTGGTATACGGCTTACTAGGCACCGTCCAGGCAATGGCCTTTATCTACATCGTCGTTACCCTGACAACTCTGGAAAAAAGATTCAAGATACCTAGTCGTACTACTGGTAAGTCTTACTTCTGTAATCACATGTAATAAAATTTTACGACGAGGCGACTGTATTTCATTTTGCAAATATTGACGAAGATACACATTGTTTATGGGTACGAATCTAAGCGGCTTTACGATCGGAACTCTGTATGGCGATCATCTAGTCTCGGCGTGGCGCTTAAACGTCTGTTTAGAGAAAAACTCGGACTTGATGTAAATTATTCATACTTGACGCCGCGCTTTATCTTGACATGACAGAACTTTAAGCGTCATCTCGTCTTAATCTCGTCTTCAACCTCGGAGCCCATTGCCGGCAAAGTCGAGCAGTCGAGCATCCGCGGGTATACTCGCGCGTATAAGTACTCGTACTTGCACACGTATGAATCGCGTTTCCGTGTGCGTCTATCTAGTAGATAAGTAGTGTGTCGCAATAATAGAAGTGACAAATCTGTGTAACGAGCACTACATATGCAATTGAAGAGCGAAGACACGCGGACATGCATTACGCGATTTTGTAGTTGGCCGTAATACTCAGAATATAATATTAACGCAGAATATTTACAGAAAAACATTCTAGACTAAACGTAATATTTATAAAATTAATTTAATAAATAAAGTAATGTATATCCTTTTTATTTTTGAAATCTGACACACAAACACACACACACATATATTGTACACATATATTGTACATACCTCTCTACACATATATATTTTAATATTTCTTTATAAAAGGATTTAAAGAATTAAAAATGAGAGATCGGGAAAGGATTATGGATGAATGATATTCATATGATTGAAACGAAATGATAAGATAATCCTTTATTTGCAATATCGTACACGATAAATAGAAATGAGTAAGCTTGTGTTAGTCTAAAACTAAATTATTATATTAGTTAAATACTTTTGCCTAATTTAATAAAAATAATTGTTTCTTCTAACACATATATTATTACAATAGCGTAGTAACGAAATTTTTGGAATTTATTTATTTTGCACTTAGTTTAGATATCAATCACTCATATTGATTTTCTTTAAATATCAAATGAATAAATATTACAATCATACCACAATGTTATGTTTTTCATGTACAATGAGTTAAATGATAACTTTATTAACTTCAAGCGATATATATTAATATTTGAATAGCGTTTTCTTTGCCATGTCATGAGTTTATATATACAGAGTTAATTAAATATAAATTAACAATTTTTTATTTTGTATTGAAAAAATAAGAAATTTTATGTAACGTTATCTAACTTTATTCTGTTGCATAGAACAAAATCACTAAAATGTAAAAAGACTAGAATTTAAGAAAAAATAATCGAATAGCTAAAGTAAATTTATTACGTATTTGTGTACCTTTCTTATTACCACAGGGTTGATCCTTTCGGGCAACGAGATCTCTCAGATCTTGTCCTTGATCTTGACCTACTACGGAGGATCCAGTCATCGGCCAAGATGGATCGCAGTTGGGGTTGGTTTGAGCGCAATATCCTGCCTCGTTTTAGCTCTGCCGCACTTCATATATGGTCCTGGAAAGGATGCCTTGGCATTGACGAAGGAATATCTGGATCAGACCTTACTAAATATGACAACTGTCTCGAAGGATCTCGCGATTTGTCCGCGTACGGATCAGCCGGAACTTTGCGACACCGAAACTAAGTTGAGCGTTAGTTACCTCCCTCGTCTGATGGTTTTTATATCTCAATTTATCCTTGGTATTGGAACTACTCTTTATTACGGTTTAGGACAGACATATTTAGACGACAATACGAAGAAGAAAAATACGCCTATGCTCTTAGGTGAGCATCGATTAATAAACCTTATGTTATTTTTCTAATTTTGACAAATTTTTGCTAATAAAAATGATCAAATTCATTTTTGCTTATATAAACATGGAAAGTAAAATCGTTTCTAGTGCGTTGTAATAATTGTTTTTCTTAGCGAATCTGATAAGTAAGTATTGCGGTATCTTGGAGTCAAGATAAGATTTTGTTAAACGTGGAATTCTTAGAATGGAATATTTTGATAATTTTATTTTATTGACTTGATTTTTACAATTTATTGTGAACATTTATATTGTTTTCAATGATGATATGTGATGTTTTTAATTATATTTTCTATAACATTTTTTAGAATATACAGTTTTTTGTAATATTATAATTACTGATCTTAAAATAAAACAGCCATGAATTCCAATTCTATTTGTAAGGTGTTACGTTTGCTCTACGTACTGTGGGTCCGGCGATCGGATTTCTATTGGGTTTTGCTTGCCTGAGTTTATACATAGATCCAAAGCTTCATCCTGTTATTACAAAGCAAGACCCACGATGGTTAGGCGCATGGTGGCTTGGATGGATCATTCTTGGCGTTACGATGGGTACATTCGCCATTTTAATCGCTATGTTTCCACGTAATCTTCCTACATTGAAAAATACTGGAAAAACTTCTAAACGGGTAACTCACATTGAACATTATGTTATTAAAATTACAAAGATGTTTACATTACATAAAAATATTAAGAACCTCTTTTCTTTAAGAAACAAGTTTAAAGTATCATATTTTAGTTCTTAGTAATTAAACTAGAAAGTTACTAAGTTAATAATAAAATGAAATTAATACATGCATGTAATTTTTATCATAAAAAAATAAATTTGTTATTTTACACATGTATCTATAATATGAAAGCAATAATCTTTCCTGTTAAAAGTCCGATTGTATTCCTCACCTACATATTTATCTTTTTATAACTTTATAAACTGATAATAATAGTTTTTAAAAAGTCATTATTATTAGTTTATAAAGTTATAAAAAGATAAACATGTAGGTGAGAATTACAAAGAGGATTTACTCAAAGGATTATAAATCTCTACAAATAGATTAACGAAAACATTGTTTCAGGATGGTGAAATACCTTTGAAGTTAGATTTAGTGCTGCAGCAGAAGCCTTCGCTACAGCTGGAACCTTCCATACAAACGAATCCAATACCCTTGGAAGCTGAGCACATACCAACAATCCGTGAATTTCCAAAAGCTATGAAACGGCTGTTAACAAACTGGCTGTTGACCTGTAACAATTTAAGCGCCGTATTTTACATACTTAGCGCTTCTGCCTATATGACGTTCATAGCAAAGTATCTTGAAGTCCAATACGGTACTTCCGCGGCTGGTGGTATCGTGATAGCAGGTATATATTATATGTATATTATCTACAATGTTTATTTTACTCTATGTGTTATCTCTAAAATATTTCATATAATTATATTTAGTTACTATCAGGACGTTTTCAAGATTTACTTCAAGATAATGTCTAATTTTTTTAGTAATTTCCTTATTTTTCTGTCTGTAAAAGATAAAGTCGATCTTTGTGCCGAAAGAAATACTCTTAGTCAGAAGCATTTAATGATATAATGATATATTTGCAATATATATTGCTTTGTTCTCTAATTCACAGGTCCCATATCAATAGCTGGTATGGTATTAGGATTCCTGTTATCGGGATTAGTAATTAGTAGATTCAAACCAGGTCCCAGACCGCTCCTCGCGTGGAATGTATTCGTTGGTATTTGCTTCGCTGTCGGACAAATATTATTCATATTTCTTGGTTGCACAGACTCTGGAATCCGCGGTGTAGATTTGGAAACTGTGCAGTGAGTATTTTAAAAATTTGATTTTTTTAATAAGGATCAAATATTAATATCTCGTCGATCATTGATATTATAATTCATAAAATTTTTCATCTGTTTGCAGAATGAATTTGACAGCTAGTTGCAACGCCGATTGCAATTGTGTAGACGTCAAATATTCACCGGTCTGCCATGAGGCATCGAAAACAACTTTCTTCTCCGCCTGTCACGCGGGATGCCGAACGATCCTGGACGACAAACAGTTCGGAAACTGCAGTTGTCTGCCGTTGGACGAACCAAGCCATATCGGAGGCCACTTCGATTACTTCAGCTCCAGTAGGACTTTCATTTCGAAACAGCAGACGTATCTGCTCGACTCGCAAGCACTCCCGTCGATCTTCGATACGGTCAGTGCCGGTCCGTGCACCAGTGACTGCAACCAGCCGTATTTACTTTTCATGGTGCTCTTCTGCGTGATCGAATCGTTGGCCTGTTCTGGAAAAATTGGTAATGTTTTGGTGAACTACAGGAGCGTCGAAAAAAGGGACAAGAGCTTCGCTCAGGGCGTCACGCTGATGATCATCTCATTGTTTGCTCTAATTCCGGGGCCGATTATTTATGGTGCTATCATCGACTCAACTTGCTTGATATGGGAGGAATCCTGTGGGACTAGAGGAAACTGCTGGTTCTATCACAGGGATAACTTCCGATATTTGGTGAACATCTCGTCGGCCGGTGGGTATCGTCGAGTTTAACGACCTATACGTGTACTTTACATGTGTTTGCTCGCAACTGATTAGATAAAAAAGAAGAAAGAAATCACAGTAGATAAGAATAAGTTATCAGACGATGGACAAAGTAATTTTATTGATCGATCACCCATTCAAAATATCGTTTGTTATTTGATTTCGTCAACTTGGTTATAAAGAAGTATTGTTTCGTTGTGTTACAGGATTTACCGTAATAGGAGTATTATTCGACGGTGCAGTTTGTTATCTCGGCAAAAATTTGGATCTATATGGAGCCGCAGAGAGTGACAAGAGACTCGAGTTCGTGAAGGAAGATGTCGCGATTGATAATGTAGAAAAGAAGGAAGTTAATGGGAATTTAAATCAGAGGACAGAACATAGTAGACTATAACGCTGCTGTCCGATAATAGACAAATTTGACAAGATTGGAATTGCTCTAGGTACCTGAATTCCGGAGCTTCGTGACTGATGCTGAACATTCCGATGATTTGTAGTGCAATGATTCTATTAGGGACACGAACTAATCATGTAAATAATGTTAATGTAATGTACTTTGATTTAAATTTTCAAGCTTCTAAACGCTCGGAATCGAAAGCTGGAAGCTACCATTGTTAAAATTTCGTTGTTAAACCTTTATTTCTGAATCATACTCATTCCTATTTCTTTGTAAATAAATTACGCTTATTTTTTGTTAATACGTTATTACCCTCACGCTTTATCACGTTCTATTCTACAGTCAAAAATTTTTTATCTTTACTTTCTATTAGGTGAAGGTTTTTTTTATCTTCTTTTCGGTATGCATAAAAATTTTGTTAAAATTTTTTATATATTAAAATATTTATATATTAATTATAATTTCCATTTTCACAACTTTTAGCCAAGTAAAATTGAACCATCTGTCGTTCCGATAAGGTATTCACCCTTCATTGTTTTATCATCAAATCTCCCGCAAGCGGAATATAAAGTGCCACGAGACGAAAGGGTTTATTCGAAAAATTACATTGTGGATCGGTGAATCGACCGTTCTCGCTTCTCAGTTTTAGAATGAGAAGGGAAAAGCGTCGAGATAGGTGAAAGATAGAAGCAATGTCTCAAGACTCGTCTTCAAACCACCGAAATTCGGGGGTTCGGCGGGGTATACCGGCTACTCGGAGGGATTACATTCCACGAGACTGAAGGTAAAAAGAGAGTTTTTGTTTGAGAGCCTTTTAATTTTTAAGCCCACCCAACTAAAGCGGGCAGCTTGGCCCGTGTAATGAATTCCGCGACGTTCCCGTGACGTCAGGTCGTTTCTATCGATCGCATCCTTTGGAACACCATTAGAGAATGCGCTTCGGTATCACGATTAAGCGTTCTACCTTATTTCATCGCAAATAAAGAAAGATGAGGTCTATGAAACGGCTAGCAACGTCTGCAACATCAACGAGAATGAGGATTCGTTGCTACGTTGATGATGATAATGTTCGTGGTTTTAAGATTTATAAACAAACTGTCTATCAATCTTTCTTCGTTGTTGAAATAATTTAATTTAAGGAAAAAGTGCATATATTGAAAGAAAATAGTTGCACGTTGTACGTAGCGCATAATTTATATAGCGTATATATAATTTTATAGAAATTACGTGGAAAATCTGACACAGAATATAATTACTTAATAACTTTTTTATATAAATTACTGTTGTGTTATTTTCACAGAGCAATATCTTTCAAATATCTACAATCTTCAAATATATAAAAAAATATTAATATTAATACATATAAATTTCTATTATAAGAGCATTTAAAAAAAATAGAAGAAATAGAAGTTATCTCTTCTTTGCGCTTCGACCTGGTATTGGGAAGTTTTGCTGTTGTGTGTACACGGTTGCATTGTGCATGACCCTGACCCATCTTTCATATAGACCTCATCAACGTCTTCTAAGTCGAGGTACAGTCCGATCAGACTAGTAGCGAGACTGCCTGATAAAGAAGGACAGAAGCATGTGTGATATAGATGACCGGAAGCAATCGGTTTACTCACCTTCCACCACTTCTAGGCTTAAGAATCGCACCGTTTTTATTATCGATTATGTTTAATGCACCTCGAGGTTTTCTTTTCTTTTGAAGAGAACACTCGGATCATGATGTTTCATAACGCTCGACATAGTATCTTTCTCTTTCAATAAAAAGAAATTATATTTTTTGCGAAAACCGGCTGATGTGCGTTAACATGTAACGATACAAACTGAACAGGTAACATAAAGAACTAATCACGAGCGAAGGTTTCAGAACTTAGCTCGAGAAAAATACTTAGCCATTACCTCTGCTGTAATAATAATGATACTAATGCAGCTCATCCGGCGTTCCTTCTGTCATTCTACGAATGCTGCGTAATTTACAAACGCAAGTGGGTTGTACCATTTAAAGTGCTTGACAAAATTTGTCTATATGCAAGTAACCTTGTACTTTGTAAATTAATTTATTTTATACAATTTAACGGGATATCAAAGATGCAGAATTGATAGGTGATATCGTGCAAGAGACACGTGTCTCCGAAAAAAATTTATAATGAGTGTATAAATAGATTCAGTAGATTATTGATAAAATGTAATGTTTGAACGAAAATAATTTAACATAATCATTCTAACTTAATATAATTTAATTCTCAAATACACACAATTGCATATCTAAGATAGATCACTAAAAGATAAGATAGATCACTAAAAATTGTTTTATTATCTTATTTAGTTTTACATCGATAAATTTTTATTCATTTAATATGCATTAAATTTGTAGAATTATCACCACCTCCCAAATTTACGACATTAATTATTATCTTTTAATGTAAGTCGTTAATAATCTATAAAACATTAGTTTACAAAATAAAGATACATTCAACGTGATATAATTAACGACTATTAATACCACATAGAATATTCGTGGTCTTGTATATTTCGAAGTCTCGCAAAAAAAAGTTTCTTTAATTTCATCGTTTCAGTCCAAAAAGATGGCAGTCGTCGAGTGATATATACGTTTTAGTACGTTGCGTAAACATCTCTCCGAGAATCATGCAAATACAGAGTTTATAAATCATGGTGGATTTTGGATTTTTTTCAACAATGGAAGGCGTCTCGTCAATCTTAAACCTGGTCAACGTCACGCACTTCGAAATGTCATAAATCTGACAGTTATGTTACAAAGAATATGAATCTATATCTATGTGTTCTATATTAAAGTTATTAATGTATTAAGTTATTAATGTATTAGTTTTTTTACGTTCACTTAAATAAGATTTAATAATTATATTGATAAAAAAGAAAACGGAAATTCCTATGAAAAGTAATTGAATATAGTAATTGAATTGTTCGTCGATTTGGTAATTGTAATCGAACAGATCATTCTGTAATTGCGTGAAGCCGAACAGATTTAAGATTATATATACTCTATAATTTATAACGAGTTTATAACTAATTTATGCATGAAACTACGAGTTATATAAAAAGTAAAATAAATTTTCTACAGCAATAGCTTTTAACGTGTCAGTAAATTGATATTGAGTACTTCTGCAAAGTTTTATTTGCGTATCAAACGGCAGATCGAAGTTTCCAAGAAATTTGTGTACATACGGTGTATTCTGCAGGGTATTTATGATGTTCTTATCGTAGATGTAAATTTTTATTTATCTCAGCAGGTTTGTGAGCTGGCAAATACTGTCAGGAAGATATTTCTTGCAAATCATGACGAATGTCGGTTTGCAAAATCATGGCTAATTCTGCATTATTTAATGATAACTCAATTTCACGTATGAATCGATTTTTATAGTTTTTTCAGAGATTTCTTATTTGATAAATATCTAAAAGTTCTCGTTTTATAAATATTTTAAAGATCCTCTTGTTGCGCGAAATTATTTGTTTTAATTGAGACGTGTACAGGAGTTTGGGTAGTCATTTAGGCACACAGATTACCGCGATGATAAGAAAATTTGTGTTAAACGTCATTTTATACTATCGCTTCTCCTCAAGGTGCGCAAAGTGATAGCTAGATATTTATTTAAGATTACTTTGAACAACAAGAATGTGATTTTCTTTTCTTTTTAAGCCCATCGTGTGATAACAGTATCTTACTTAGGGCGAGCAAATTAAACGCTACTGAGACGATGAGGTGAACATTCAGCATTAACGAATTTGAAGCTCAAAATTGTTTGTCCGTAATTATTGATGATCTTCCGAAAAATACTTGATCAGAACGACTGATACTGCCATGAATCTAACAACGAGACCCGAATGCTCGGACGCTTGAACGAAGAACTGGCCGTCCTCGGCCAGTGTAAAAATTAAACTTCGGCAATTACCCGTCAGCTATTAGCGATATAGCTGTTTGATGTATGCCATTAGCAATGCGCAGGAATAGACGGAAGAGTTTACCGAGTGTCTATGTGTGCGCGCGTGTGTACATCACGTCGGCTCTATTAAATCATAATGGGTCCACAATGTGAGCCTCTGCTCCCGGAGGTTGACTAGAAACGAGCTTAGACAACACCGTACCGAAAGCCAAGACCTCGTGCACGTCGCCGTGGTCCGTACGTTGCGCACTCGAGGGATGCCTTGTTTCACCAACGCCGAGATTTAACCGCTGAGGTTTACAGAGTAGAACAACGCTTTCGAAAGGTGCTTTCGATACACACATATTACATACATGTATTACATTCACAACTTTTTTTGACAGTTTTTTTTCGTGTTGTCGAGAGCCAGATGCAAAGATAACACGTTATACAAAAATTACAAATTATTGCGGTACAATAATAACGAATATTATTTTACACTTTTTATCTCAATATTTAAAAAATAATAAATTAATGCGTATAATGCAAGGAGTATTCTTTAGTGATACAATTAAAAATTCGATAACCATTTAAGAACCAAGTGACTTGGCATAGGTTCGAGAATGAGCTTTCGAGAAATTTGATTTTGATGTGACAATTATTTTATTATTGACTCACAAGTAATAATTATAAGAGGTGTTCAAAATTAAGTCGCCAGGTCGTAATAGCAGCAATAGATCGTAGACGTGCTCTACGGCTTCACCATCTGATCCATACGTATATCCAATTTCGCAATAGCACGGGGCGCTGAACGCTTACCCCGTATTAATTGCTCTTTTTCTGCACAAGAATCAACCGCAACATCCCTACTCTCCTTCGGACATCATTCGTATACAGGTGCAAGTTATCAGATAGACATCGAGCTGATAATATTCGTGAACGACGAGGACAGTTTCTAGTCGTAGAAGGAGGGATTGAAAGAATCGTCAGTCTACGGGGGAAAAGAAGAGAGAGACTAGAGTGTGTGTGTGGAAAGAGAGAGCGAGGGAGGAGGGGAAAAATAGGCTGAATGATTGCGAGAGACAGAATTTACCCGCTTGATAACGACACGGTGGATAGTAGGTATGTGTAAGGAGATCGTGGCTCTCTCTCGTACGATCGGTTCCTTGCGGGGCGGAAGGTGGGGATCTTCAGCAGGCATAGAACACGGCCCTGCACTCTGTTGCGTTTAGGCGCCTCAGTTGCGGAAGAATATCGCTCGTTTTCGGACGCGAATCTATATTTCACAAGAAACCACGCTGATTCGCGGCCGCAGAGCGATCAGTAATCGATCGACGGGCTTTTTTTAAAGACATCTCCGCCGTTGTATATTGAAACTCTATTACGGCAAGCGCGGTCGATTGTTTGAATTCGGGTCTATCCTGCATCAGCGGTAGGTGACCGCAGTTCGTGACTTTTTTTGCTCGCGATATTATTGATTATTTATTTCTATAATTTAATTTTACGTAGAGATACAGGTTTCCAATTCTCTGTATGTAACGATTCTATATGATTAACAATCATTTATTAACACTTGTCATTTAGATGAAAATTACACGGTTTTTATTTTTTATTACACAGTTATTTTTTTAGCAATGTCATTCAAATATTATTCTGATAATACCGTTTCAACATTCACATTCTGATAATATCGTCTGGCATTCGATGTCGGAGATTGTTGTACAAATACATTATCTTTTGACTCAAGGCTTTTTCCATTGACATCATCGTTGATCATCTCCATAGCATAAATTATCGAGCTGCACGTGCAACAGTCAACCCCCAGATTTCTTGGTATAGATTGTCCAAGTCGAAACATGGAAAACACGTGACCGCGTGATAAAGTGACGGGGCACGGAGGAATAGTGCGAGAGGAAGAAGAGCAGATTCCGCGCGAGTGAGCGCGGGGGCGAATCCTGATCGAACGAAAAAGCGATGCCAAGAGTTACGAGGACGATCAAGTCACATCGGTACCGTGCGACCCGCGATTGAGGTCACTGAATTCGCTCGAAGCATAGACGCTTGCCAGTTGCGGGCAGTCACGACGATTAAGTCGAGGCGAAGATGAAGAACAACTCGAATCACGAGAAGAATGGGCCGGAGAACCTGAAGCTACTACAGGTGCCAACGACGCCGCCCGCGACACCATCGTCACCCACGACGCCGACCAGAGGCCTCGATGATGTTTTCAAGGAGTTGCCGATTACCGACGACACTTCGTGCGGTATATGGTGTTTCAAGGGTCCAACCCTGCAGAAATTCGCCAACAAGAAGGCTTACGTGTTTCTCTACGGTGTACTCGGCTGCATATTTTCCGCTAGTTATGCCTATTTCAATGGTACCATCACGACCATCGAAAAGAGATTTAAAATACCCTCCAAAACGACGGGTATGTATTGTATTTTGTTATATTTAAATATATCCACTTTATATATTGCGAAGATATTTGTAATTGACAGACATTGGAAAGATTGAAATATTTTTTTTACATCAGTATCTCGACTTTTATAAAAAAGATTTACGTTTTGCGAGCAAATGAAAATTGAGAATATTTCATAATCTATGAAATATTGAATTTGCATTCTGTATTTAAGCTGATAATATAATTGGTTGATATATTTTAGCGTTTTATATTAAAAAAAAAATATATATATATATATATAATTTTGTTAATTCTATTAGAATTATTAGTGTTAAAAAATTTTGTTCTTAATAATTTAATTTGAAAATAAGAATTAGTAGTTTACTGATTTTAAGGATTCAAGATGTTCTGTCAAGCTTGTAATCAAGTTTAAAATTTAAAGGGCAATACAGAATTAGCGTTTGCGTGAGAAATGTCATTAAATGAATTGCTACGGCACAATTTACGCCACGTATGTGCTTTCTTCTCGTGCAGGTCTCATCACAGTGGGTAACGACATCTCGCAGCTTTTCATATCCGTTGCCCTGTCGTATTACGCAGGAAGGGGTCACAGGCCTCGATGGATCGCTTTCGGTATCTACACCGTAAGTTTTACCACATGTATCCTCGGATAATCGACATTTGCGATTAACGCGGCATACACCGCGTATTATTCGCGCGTACTTTCGCGTCGGCAAGAAACGAAATCAGCTGTCGGCACACGCCCAGAGGAACGAGCCGGTAGACGTCATAACTCACCGATTGGTCGGTTCTTAATTAAATTAGGAAGCGTTAGAATCGTAGCTACGCTCATTCATGCCTCTTGCCATCGTACTCTCGTCGACGTGTGCTTAGCTAAACGCTCCATTCTTCGAACAGTGAAGAGGCGCTTGCGGAATGCTCTAGATGTAGAGCAGATAGAGCGTGCTGCGATATTTATGATAACGATAACAAATTATGACAAATAATGATATAGAAATGAGAAATATTAATGTTACAATAAAATTAATAAAAAATTTTATGTAGATACTTTAAAGCTCGCGGCTTAGGCACAAATCATTCTCGAATATTACAAAATAATGCCTTTCGTTATTTATTTCATCAGGTTGTACTTTTCTGTTGTCTTACGATGCTGCCTCATTTTCTCTACGGACCCGGTGAAGACGCTCTGTCCCTGACTAAAGAATACGGGACGAAACTGCAAAGTACGCTACACGCAAATACAAGCGTGATTCCTGAAAAACATCGGAAATTTCTCTGCTTGGGCAAAGATAATCGCGGAACGGATTGCGAGGTCGAAGATGGAAACTTCGCGCCGCAGGTGATCCTTTTCATAGCTCAACTGGTGTCCGGAGTGGGTGGTTCTCTTTATTACACCCTCGGTGTGTCGTACATGGACGACAATATACAAAAGTCGAAAACACCAGCGCTGATTAGTTTTTCGTATTTTCTGCGAATGCTGGGACCTGCCATCGGTTATGGATTGGCCTCATTCTCCTTGAAGTTTTACATTAGCCCGACTTTAACTCCCACTATCACGATGCAAGACCCGAGGTAGAATATAG
The DNA here is from genome assembly GCA_901521435.1 of Crematogaster levior. Classification (NCBI taxonomy): domain Eukaryota; kingdom Metazoa; phylum Arthropoda; class Insecta; order Hymenoptera; family Formicidae; genus Crematogaster; species Crematogaster levior. Next base: position 351,399 of record CABEGB010001258.1, on the reverse strand, counting down.
AATTAGTTATCTTATCATTACAATGAAACAGTGATTTAATGATTTATTGATAGATTATTAATCAAATCAAGTCGTTTGTGTATATATATGTATTAATTCTTTGAAAAAAATTTATATTAATTACATCTAATAAATTTATATGATATTTCAGGTGGCTAGGCGCTTGGTGGTTAGGATGGATTATTCTAGCCATTCTCCTTTTCATTTTTGCAAGCATAATCGCTCTCTTCCCGAAGACCTTGCCAAGAGCGGCCGCTCGCAAAGTTCTGGCTCTGGAACGTAATAAATCGGCCGCGAGCATTAAGGGCGAGCAAGAATCGGAACTACCAGCATCAATCTCGGACATGTTGAGAACGTTTAAGCGCCTGCTGACGAACACGACTCTGATGTGCAACAATCTGGCGACGGTTTTCTACTTCATGGGCTATATGCCCTACTGGATCTTCATGCCGAAGTACATTGAGACCCAGTACAAGCAATCGGCGTCCGTCTCGTCGTTGATCACAGGCACGGTCGGCTTGGTATTCAGTGCCTTCGGGATTTTGCTGTCCGGCTTGATTATCTCCAAATACAAGCCGAAGGCTAGATACCTGGCGGCGTGGAACGTTATGATTGGCATAATATCGATACTAGGAATGATCTCTTACGCCTTTCTCGGTTGCTCGGCGAACGACAACCAGATCGCTATTCAGCCGAACGGCGTTTTGAAAACGCAGCTACCTTGCAACGAGCAGTGTCACTGCGACTACGTCACTTATAATCCTGTATGCTCCGAGCACGGACAAACGTTTATATCCGCATGTCACGCCGGCTGCCGCAGCATGAAGGTTTAATATCATTTTGCGCAATCCCTGTGAAAAGCAATCTCGTTTTAGGAAAAAAAAAATTGGTTACGTTGAAAGGAGAAATTTGAAATAAATAAAAAAGTCTTGTTAAACAGTTTTTTTAATGTTAAAGGATTTTTATGTTATTACAACATCTACAAGCGAGATTTATATTTTTGTAATGATTGTAATTTCTATTATATTAATAATAGAAATAACTATATTTATCTCTTTCTTTTCTTTAGCTTCACAATAACGGCAGCAAAGTTTATACGGATTGTAGCTGCGTAAAACCGAAACTGGCTCGTTCTCTAGCGTATCCGTTTGCCAACGTCACATTCTTCCCGTTCTCTACCGAAGTCCCATTGGAAACGACCGAACCCACCGCGGAACCGTTGGGAACGGCCGTTCCAGGTTCGTGTCCAGTCGATTGTATGCAGAAGTTTTACATCTTTCTGGCGGTGGTATGTCTGTTGAAGTTCAGCGGTGCAACGGGAAGAGCGTCGAATTTCCTAGTTTCCGTAAGATGCGTCGACGAGAAGGACAAGGCGGTCGCCATGGGCTTCGGGTTAATGATAATGAGCCTTTTTGCCTTCATACCGTCGCCTATTTTGTTTGGATTTATATTAGGTTAGTGATAAACTTCATTTGTACACGTGCGCAAGGTTAATAATAACATCGACAGAGACAGATTGCCTAACGTTATCAAATTGTTATTATCAAATGGCAAATAAGACTCTCTCTATTTATTTTTTCCGTAGCAGTCACTTTGTTCAAGTCATTATTGATTCACGTACTTTATATATCTCTATACACTCGCTTGATAACACGCTCTATATTTGTATATTAATAAATATCTCATCTTTTAGACAAGACCTGTCTCGTATGGGGTAAAACTTGTTCAGGAACAGGAAATTGCTGGCTATATAATGGCGAAGCATTGAGGTATTTGCTGAACTTTACCGCGGCCAGTAAGTATCTTACAAAACGATCACATTTAAGGAATGCAATTGTCGTTGTTCGTGCATTACATTTTTTTTGTTATTCAGGTTTCGTGACAATCGGTACGTTGTTCGACATGGGCGTTTGGTATTTTGTCAAAGATGTAAAGATCTTTGATGAAGAAATCGAGCTAAAAGATATAGCCGAGGAGCCCGGTGAAACACTTTAAAGAATAATTGATGATCAAGTTAATCACCCTCTCGGCGTATTCGTTACGCGCGTGAAAAGAGACTTTGATCGAAGATCTTCAAGAAGGATCAAATGACGAAGCGAGCAAGAACCGACAAATAAAGACTTTACAAGTACCTTAAGCACCTTCTTAGCTATTTAAAGCTCGTAGTAACCTAGATAGAAACCGACTGTTGGTAGATCACCCATGGTGTTTGTAAGAGAAGAGCGACCACCAATCTTTTATTAATTTACTATATCTAACTATTTTTATCGTCATAACAGGTAAATTCATAATTCATTATAAATCGTATATGAATACGTATTGTATGAATATTTGTTTTTGGACTCATGGACGAAAAATGATGTCAAATTAGATATATTTACTTCGTATACATCGCTTGATAGTGAAAAAAATGATTTATAGATGACTTTATAGATGATTCACGCTAGCATAAATCATCTGCAAAGTTAAATAATTGTATATATAATGAATATACTTTGAAATAATGGTAAAAACACTGTAATTTATATTCAAAACAATATTCTAAACAAAGTAATCGTAATTTATCTCATAATATTCGTTGTTACTAGCGCCTTAGAAGAAATTTTTATCTATATATATAAGGTGATATTATAAAATAAAAAAATTACTACTAACATGTAGGCAAAATAATCCACAAAATTAGGATATGATTAGATTTTAATCGTGTAATAAATAAAAGAATCATAACGTCGTTATACACATGTTATGTTTTACAAAGAATAACTACAATTATGCCATGAAATACAACACATATTTTATTAGTCGGCTATCCTTTATTAAAAATATTTGGAGGATGAAAATATCTTTATCGATCGCAAGATAACAATTTTGCATGATAATAAGAGCAACTTACTTACATACTAACAACTGATATTACGATTCATAATTAAAGTAAGTGTCAAATTTTTACTGTTCACGTATCAAAACATGAAGTTAAACTGGGGTTTTATATTTTAAATGCGACAGGTGTCAGAGATAGTATTGTGTAGCATTGTGTACTTTTGTAGCCAAAGTCTCTTATCTCATCTCAGATATAAATTTAGTGTGATAGTGCTCCTATTCTACTAATGGATTACTCGTTTCTCCATAAATATCTACGCATTATTTTCACGTGTTGCGCGTCACGTAAGACTGACCGTAAATTCTAAAGATCGGTTTGATGCGATTTAGCGACATTTTTCGGGCTTCCAAGTCTCTGCGAATGTGGGTCAGAGTTCTTGTCTTGCACATCTGGCAAGCTGCCGAAACCTGAAGAGGCTTGTCCTCGAGAAGATGACCTACCGGGAACCATAGCTACCAGAGGTATACCCATCTTACTCTCCGGTCGACTTCTCGTATCCTCTGTCGACTTCACCGATAACGAATCTTCGTCTAGAGTTTCCTGACTCGCATTCTGCTCGTATCGATCGATCAGCGACTTCACGTCCTTCAAGTGTGTTGTGTTAGTACTGCCCGAGTTGCTTTTCTCGTTCAGATCCACTATTGGTATGCCAACTTCGTTGAAGTCACCCTGTTTGGGCACGTCACTCTCTTGACCCTTCTTCGCAAACTCGGAGCTGCTTGTCTTCAAGGAATCGTTCTGATGACCATTCGGACTCTTGAATCTGGAATTTCGACTTTTTCGTGGATCTTCATAGTGATCGGGATTCGGAAATTGACGTTTAAGGGACGAGTTTTTAGACGAGGAACGATCGTTCTCGTCGTGAGTTTGATCGTACTCTTTGCTCGGAATGCGCTTTCTTGATCTAGGCCCGACGCTGCTGAGGTCGCTCTCGACATCAGAATCGAGTTCCAGTGGTGTGTAAGCGACTCGTGGATTCGATCGTTTCTTACTTTCGTCGCTCGAACTGTCTAGCTCGTCCTCGGAATCGAGATTTTTGATCGTCGATCGCGAATTGTGTTTCGTCGGGGGATTTGAATTTGATCGACGATTGCCTGGACCCAACGGGCCGTACTTCAGAGGTATGGTCTTTTGAGTATCTTCTTCTCTCGGTGAAATTTCTTCCAGTTCTACTATCTCCGGTACTATCCTTGATTCTGGCTCAACAACCGCCTCCACTTGTCTCATTTCATTATCTGCAAATATTATCGCATTATTTTATAATGCTGACTTTACAGAAAAGGAAATTTATATTATAAAAAAAAAACTATAGTTTTCTTAAGGAAAGAATTAAATGTAAGATTTTTTGAAAAAATACTTACTATTATTTAATATTTCAGGTTGTTCGGCTGTTGTTGCTTGTTCGAGTAATTCTTGTATTATTTTGTTTTCTTGGTCTTTATATTCAGCATTTTCGTATAACTTTAAATTTTTGCAGAAAAACCAAACAATAATTTTGACCAAGAGACAAAGTGTTAAGAATACTATTGTCAAATAACACAAGTAATTCCCGAGTTTTTCGGAATCGTATAAATGACAAATTATCTTTTGATTGCCCCAGTATTGGCACGTCTGACGCGAGACGAATTCATAAAGACCTTTCCCAATGACATAAACGAATATTGCGATCCACATCATCCAGAAACCTATGCTGATAGCTTTGTCTTGTTTGTAGACTGATCTTATATTGATCAATAAATCCCCTACCAAAGTAGAAGCGAATAACGTATATGCCAATAAAGATCCAAACTGAAACATGATAAAAAAATTTTTTACATCTGTGATTGTTCATTTTATTAGATCGCAAAATTTAAATATAATATAAAACATAATTAAAATATAATTATAATTATAATTATAATTAATTATATACTTATTACACATTAAAGACAAAAGTGAAATGTATAATTACCTCAAAAAGCATCCAGCTGGCCTGGCATTTAGTCGAATCGCATGGACCATCTTTTGCCTGGTCATTACTCCATTCTGTTTTCTCCATGCAGCTGCAATCGCTATAGATCTTCACATTGTCGACGTAAATGATTGTGGAACAACCGGCGTAGCAAGGATTATAAAACGTTAATTTTCTCGAACTTTCGCAAATCGGTCGGAAATCGGCGTCCTTAGAGCAATGACAGTCTTTGTTGCAATAATCCAATAATGTTTTGCTACAAAAGTACCAATCAACAAATCTTATTTACCTATGCGATTATCGAAATAAAATAGAATGTCGCAAAATAAAATGTAATACATAATGTAACACATTGCCCTTTTATTTTTAATATTTATTGTGCTATTCAATAAATATTAATTTTAAATATCGGTATTACTTACGAGCTTTTGTCTAAACTGACGACAGATGATTTGTCGCAAGTAGCAAAGATTAGTGCGATGATAATCGCTAGTGTCAGAAGCACGATAACGAAACTGTAACCAATAATAAATCTCGCCCGTGGCTTTGCCTTGGCTAACACTAGACCACTGACAATTACTATCAATCCAATTAGAATAGGTCTCACGATAACTAGAACGAAACGTGAACATTGCATTTACTTTACATACAAATTATTTCAACTGTTATATGTATTATTTTAACTTTCTATAACGCTTTATGACTTGGAAATTACAAATATTTATATTTTTTAAGTCTCAGTAATTATGTTCCATTTACCGGTTACATAATTCTTTCTTCATAAGTAAAAAAGTCTTAGAGGATTATAGATTAGTATCTAATGTTAATTGGAAGGAAAACAAGGATTTTAGTTTTCTTTTGTTTCTGTATAAAGCTATTGATAATTATTTCATGGCGATTCCACGAATTGACTTTTAAACTGATATCGCTTCTCATTTTTTCCTTCTATATCTATGTTTGTTAGAATAGAGATATCGATCATATAATCTTACTGGTAACTAGCCTGAAAATCAGAGGATCGCTAAATCCACGGAACATTCCTGTCGGCCTAGGTATGTGAAATCTGGACTCTAAGATAATGTCCTCGTGCGCCATAAAATTCAGAAGCGCCGTGATGCTGAATACCGTCGCCAAAATGTTGCACATTAAAATTCTGTTAGTGATCAATCTGCGTAATGACGGCCAAAAATTACGACTGCCGACCTTTTGATTGGTTCTGTGAGGTGCTCGGTTACGTGTCGCAGCCAGATCGAGAAGTGAAGCTGCAGCTTGTTGAACAACCTAAGAAAAAATAAATAACTTAAATTGAATTAACTTCAATAACTTAAACTGAAAAATTTGATTTTTGTGATATAATAGAATAAAAAAGATTAGTATTAACTCGAAATGCTTGCATTATAAAATCTTACAGAATCCAATTAATTTAGAAATTCATATTTATGTCTTATATGATACCTCTGAAGGCAATCTTCTTGGGAACCACGAAAGCAGTAAGCCAGGAACCACCAAAAATATTGAGAGAATTGGGAATCCAAGCCACCACGCTCCGATTTGATTCTGATACGATTTTATAATACTGAAATCTTCCGCGTCTATCCTGGGACACGAGTCAAAAGTTTAAAAATAAATATACATATGGTATCTGTTTTATAATTATTAATTAATTCTTAGAGATTGCAAACACAATCATAATAATCACGTGATAATTAATAAAGTAGTACTACTCACCAAAGGCATCCCCAACCTAAGAGGTACCCGAGAAGAACCCCGATAATCCTTACGGCGATTATTACACCGACGAAAGCGGACACCTGCTTTCTTCTTGTATTATCGTCTAAGTAAGAAATTCCTAACGCATAGTATGTGATATTTGCAATCCCACTTACGATTAGCACTAAGATTAGGACGACCATAGTAAAGTAGCAGGGTTCATCTTCCTCTATGGTGATTCTCAATGACCCAAGAATGCACAATTCTGGACTATCATCTAAAATTAAAAATATAACTTTAATTAAAACTTAACTTTAATGCAAAAGAAATTATTTTTTGTTAATAAATTAGAGTTGTTATGTTTTAGAATTTTATTGCATGTTTTGGGTACTAACCCGCATATAATGACATATGAGTGACAGATGTGTCGTTTGGCGTTTCCTCGATCACACGAACACGATGTGTTAAATGGGGTATAATCAAAATGAAATACGAGACACTTTGTAAAAGGGTTAAAGTTCCTATCCATGAAGCCCTATGTATTCTGTCGCCCCAATATGCTATCACCAATCCTAATATAATAGGTGTCAATTCTGCCGCAATAAGAATCCAATCTGAAAAGGAGAGAAAAAGATAAGTTTCTTTAAAAAATAATATATCTTAGATTTTTTTGCATTAAGAAAATCTTAAATTTATCCAAATGATTTCACGGCATATTAAGAAAATTTTGAAAATTTTTATTATTGAATTATTATTTTATATTACATTAAAATAATTCTTGAAAGAAAAAAGTTACTGATGTTAAATTTTTCATATGTGATATGTTAAAAATAATGTAACCTTATACTAAAGACTTATGTAACAATTAAAAAAACCGGTTTTAGATCAAGATATTTTACGAAATATAATAACAAAAATATTTCATGTTAAAAATACTTTTATGTAATATTATATAATATTGTGCAATTTTCCTTCAAGAACTCTTTTAGTTAAATATAGTTTTTTGTATTATCTGCGATTATACGTACCCATTACATAAGGATCGATTTGAAATCTTCTAGCTATTGTGGATCCCGTCACATGAAAATAAGCATATGATGCAGCTTGTACTATACCGATCCAACAAATCAATCCTACGAAGAGTTTTCGTGTTGCAAACTTTGCCAGCTTCGGGCATTGCATTTGTCCACAGCCACAATCGATTGATTGACTAGGTATTGGATTGGCCGGTCCTGTTAAACTTCCTTCCACCTCCGATCCACTCCTTAATACTTCCGGAAAACGGACCGTCATTTTTCTGAAAAAAAAATTGTTTCTTTTAATCAAGATCAAATATATTAAAATCATATGTCATATATACAAAAAAGATATTTTGCTACGTTCAAAATTTTGTTATAATATAAAATCATTGTTGGAATATCATATATGAAATTAAAGTTATAAGAAAATTGCGAAAAAATACGTGTCTGATATCGACCTATGTGTCATCGTGAGTCATTACGTTGAGTGGAACCATAAAGGCTTCATCAAAAGTCGTTGCAATATTAAATGTAAATTTTTAATGTAATTAAATTTATAGAAAATATATTTGTGATGATTTAAAGAGTCAATAAAGTTGCGATATGGAGACATACGTTACACAAAAGTCTACTTACATTTATTCAAGTTTGTACTGATGATAAAAATAGTTATTTCTTCGTGTCAATAATTCACCTTTGAAGTAAGTTCACATGGCGACAACATCCCGCGTAAAATTTCACCCCTTCGGAAGCTCGTTTTCCGTCTTTTCACCTCTGTTGTTGCAGAAAAGAAATGTAAGCGTTCAACGTGGGCGCACAGGCGCGGCACTATTCGACGATGAATACGAGTGTTATCTTTTTACAGATATGCCGCCGAGATATCTTCCGATAAAGTTAGAGTGTAATACGACGTGCTGTGATGGGGATAACATTACCGACACCGAGGTATTGCGAAGGTATGTACGGCTCGTAGATGTTATTTGCATGAGTGTAAAAAGGATAATCAGTTAACGTCCATCGCAATACTATTGGTATTCGAATTAAACACGTCTGCTAATTACGCTCAAATTTAATTTTTATATTTTTGCCTGTGTTCGAGAATTAATCTGACAAAAGTTAATTCTCTCGAGCAAATGTAGATTTGTTAATTTATTGAATATTATTATTAACATAAAAAATCGTGATTTAGTAATACATTTTATTAGAACTTTTATTAAAACTTTAAAATTGTATAAGAAATTCTTTGTATATATGTCTTTAAATATTCTCTCAAGGTATTCTACTATATAATCGTTACTCAATTTAAAAGTGTATTTATGATTTTAAATATAGATTAATTAAAATAGAAAATTATAATATAAAAATATCAAAAATCTGTCGTGTTATAAGCGATCAAAGTTGATATTGGTATCACATACCATTCGAGTAAAAGTATGTAATGATAGCAGTTGACATTAACAAATTGATTAGTCACAAATTTTAACATAATTATAAATAAATTAATTTTTCTTTTAATGGAATTTGCAATTAAATGAAAATGATTGTTACCTTAAATGTTAAAAACTTCATAAAGCAATGTAATAATCAACTCGAAATTTTGTTTAAAATATAACGAATAAAATATTCAGCGTGAATTTTATTTTGTAAAAATTAAATATTTCGTAGCGACAATGAACTTGGTGTTCGATCTCTGATATTTGTTTTTTGTGGTGTATAATGTAATAATAACGTTCAGTGTTATTGTTTGCTACTACTCTTGAACGAAAAATGGCACGTTAAATAGCGGTTCTTATCATTGGACAATGCGAAACCGAAGCGAATCTACACGAGGATAAGTACTTCTTGTAATGTGTGATTTTATATCATGTTTTGCATAATTATTAGACAAGCGTATCTCTTCTATTGCTTTCCTATTGCTTCATTTAAAACAATTAAAACGATTAAAAGTTTGCATCTAGTTTCCGATATTGCAAATACATTTAAAATCTCTATGATTTTTTTTTCAAAACACAATTATGATAAATGCCAAAGACTATACGAGTAAAAAGGTTAATATTTTTGTAATATAAAGTTTATTTAATTAAATTTTTCTTTTGTTTTAAAACTTTTTCTTTTTCATAAAAAATGCTTTAATGATTTATGTGCTTATGCAATTATAATTAATTGACAATTACTATACAATTAATTGACATAGTATTTTTAATTTTATAATTTATTCTAAAAGATTGCTAGCAAAATTTTTAATTTGTTTCATCATGTAATTTTATTCTTCATGTATATTAACATATATCTTAATAAAAATTTTTTTTAAATTAAACGCAAGAATAAATAATACGTACACTATTAAAATAAAATACGAAAGCCATCAAAAGAGCTTAACGATAAGAGATTTTATCTTATCGATTGGGTCAATCGTACCAAGCTGAAAGTTCTTGCTTTTGAGAATGACGAATTTCGCATTCGACTACATGTGAGCGCAGGTCGAATCGCGAGAAGTGCAATTACGAGGACGCCGGCGAGGCATAGCCAGCTCTCTAACGCCGGGAAAGGAGTTAGCAGCCTTAAGCACACTTAAGTCGGCGCCATAAGAAAATGACGAATGCCAATTAGCATATGAAAAGCTTCCTCCCCGTCTTCGTTGGGCAAGCTACGAACCAGTTCCGGCACTCTTGGTAGGACGATCACGTTTTTGAATATTAAGGGCAGGATTACACCAAGGGCTTAACGCGCGAAATTTAGTCCGGCGAGGCCGAGGAACGAGAAAAAATCACCCTTAAGACCCTCCATAACGGACACTCGGTGAAGCGGAGCCGGTCTTAGAGATGAGACGAAGAAGAAATGATGCATGTAGATTTTTCAGTTTTCCATCAGAAGAAACGTGTATTATCCCCTTAAACATTTTAAAATTTGAAATTTTTACTTACTGACGATCATTAAAACATTTATTCATCAACGACAATAGTTCTGAGAAACGATTAAACGTTAACGTTACCTGTTAAGATTAATAATATTGAATAAACAAGTAGAGTAAAAACAGAAGAAGCAAATTATTTGTTCTGGATTTAAATGGTATTAATTCAAGTGATATGATAAAGTTTAATAGATTTTTACGTTATGTTTATTTATAACTTATTTATTTAATTTTTATTTATTTAATTTGCTTTAAATGTTAATTTGCTTAAACTATATAGTGAATTTTGAATTAAATATTTTTAATTAAATTTTATTTTGAAGAAAATTTAAACGCATATTAATACATTTTGTATTATATTAGATTATTAAAATCATAGACATAAATATCGAACATTAACACCAGTAAATGTAATGCAATCATTTATTGCTGTAATTTAATGTAACACATGTAATTTAACAAAAGAATTAAGAACAACTTGCAAAATTTGCATAAAGTTTTTTACGAATACATAAATGTGGCATAAATAAAAAAATATATTACAGACAATACATTATAAATATAATTTGAGATATATATAGATATATATAGATATATAAATATCTATATAAAAATCTATACAAAAACACATACACATACAGATATATAATGTAATAAAATATATATGTATATTTTTATATATATATATATATATATATATGTATATCTCTTGCAAACCGATGCAGGCTTTCCATTAGTAGAGTAAGTGACCAGCACTCGCATTTTCTTTGATGTCAGTTAATTTACTAATAACATCGCTTCGCGACCAACGTGCGTTCACCCTCTAAATATTTGTACCGCCAACATATCGACTTGGTCTCATGTAATTAAGTTTCATTATTTGAGGGCGACCGGCTGGGAAAAAGTCCTTTCGCAAAGCATTTCGTATCAGTTGGTCGAAATTTCATTTCACTCAGTTTCACTACGAGGATGCTCAGTTTTTGCTTATCAATAGAGACCGCGTAAGTGTGAAATAAAACTCTTTTCGTTCTAGAAAGAGTTCCAGAATCCAGTCGTTTTACAATACTTAACTTTCAGGTAGCATGCTGACACATTCGTCGAGAAATCCTTTCATTTTCTTATACAAATATAATCCTAGGTGATTAGCAAGCGACAAAAAGCATATCCTTACATGGAGGGAGATGAAAATCTCGATCGACCTTCCTTGAAGCGGAAGAGCACGGAAGGGTGACGAGGTTGCAAGAGGGGGAGGAAGGTTCGGCGATCTTAGCAGAGGATTACGTAGAATTAAGTCCAGAACAGGGGCGTGCCCCCGTAACACTTAATTTTTCCCTCGATTTTTTAATCTCCCGGTAAATATCGTCCGCCCGCCCGCCTCTTCGGCCTGGTTGTCGTAGCCCCTACTCGCCTTTCGCGTTCTCTTACCACCGTCAAAGGAGAACCCATTTAAAAACCTCATCAATGCTTAAGCCCCAGCGCTACCATAGGAACTAATCCCTCCTATTTTAACGCAGGACGAAGAAGAAGAAAGAGAGAAAAAGCGGGACGGAGGGAGAAGGAGAGCGAAGTGCGCGCTTTTAAAAGTAAGACTCCGCCTTTATTAGTAGATACAACAATTTTATTTCTCTACCGAAAAAGGCGAAGGTAGGAGGGATTTCGCCTCGTATTTTTCTCTTTGTCTTTTGATGCCTCTATCTATCTCCGTTTACTCTATCCCACTCTGCTCTCGGTCTGACTAGATTCTGGTTTATTCTACTAACATTGAACATGAAGGTCCAAGAGACAGCCTAATTAGCTTCTAACCAATGTTAAAAATTAGTAATTTTTAAAAAAGTGTCTATTAAATAAGCATATATTATTTTTATCAGGTATTTAACTGCAACAAAGAATTTGATATTATATACGACTTTATATACATTGAAAATCGATTTCGCGCTGCTGTATTTTTTTATTTTACTATTCTTTTCATGTTACTCATATTTTTGTTAAATAAAAATTAAGTTAGATTTTAATTATTAAAAATTAAGTTTTTTTAAATAATCTATTTTGTTTAGAGTACAAACGTTTAAAAGATGATGCTTATGTTTGCTTGTAACAATCACATATAAGTTACATTTGCTTATGCTGTTCAAATTCACCAAAATTACATCGATGGCTTCAAATGATCAAGTGGATCAACTTGAAAACGTAAATATTTCCATACGAATTTTCTTTGAATGGGTAAAGCCATTTTCCCGAGCGAATCGTGGCTCGTTGGTGTTGATCGTGCGTGCGAAGCGCGGTCCAACGATGCGACTGTAATACGCTTTAAACTGTTAATAGAGTGCGTAGAGGGTGTTTGCTCGCGGTTGGATCTCGAGTGTTGGGCTAACATTCATGATGAAATTAATCTGGACCAGACGGACAGGGTGACGTCGATTAAAAAGCCCGGTGGCTTTCGCATGAACAGTCCATCGCGTAGGGTTTGTCTCCTCTTCATTGACTTCGAGCCCTTCGCTTGATCTATAGGGATATACGTTTCTCGGGGACAAGTGGTTGTCACCAACAGAATAGTTCTGTCATCTGAGCATTGAAATAAAATTGAAAGATCTTCTTTGCCGCTGTGGATTAAATGAAATAAACTACAAAGAATTTTATATGAATATAACGCTCTCGCGAACAATTAATTAGCTACATTATTATTATTATTATTTATACCTATTATTTTTATACCTATTATATATATTTATACCTATTATTTATTATTATTATTTATACCTATTTCTCTTACAAAAGTTTCTTAAAAAATTAGTAACATCGTGTGTAGTATACATTGCATTGGTATTCTTAATCCGTTTAATATTAATAAAATATTACATCAAAAAATTACTTTAATGTTAACATTTTAACGGAAATCTCTGATCAACAAGCTTATATTCCACCATTCGAATAGTAATGATCGAATTTCGACTTTTGCAATTGCATACCTGGTTATTCTTCAATAGGATTATTACTAATTATGTTTGTAAGAGGATGCACTAAGTTGCGGCCGCGCGGAATACCACCAACAATAATTCGACCTTAATAGACGATAATGGGTTTGCGCGAATTATTCATTCGCTAATAACCGCAATAACAATAGCGCGATCTTTACGTTTCTTCGTCATTGTTTTAGTCTCTCGTTTGCAGGAAATGAGGAGCGGGTGATGTTTCCCGTCGTGGAAGCGTCGTCGAGATAACAGACCTGGTCATAAGAAGAACGAGGGAAATGGGGGATGGACGCTTAACATTACAATGGCCACTCGAAGTTGTCGCGACTCCTACCCCTGCCCCTCTTTGGAAAGCGCCGTCGCGATTCGGGATTAGAAGTCTTTTATGAATCGCAGATCTTGATGAATCGTTTCTTTCGCGTCGCTCCATCGCAATCGCTTTTATGCCTTCTAAGATTTCCATGCAAATTTATTTTGATTATTAATAAAAGTCATGCAAAAACATGACTCTGATTATTAGTTCTGATTGTCATTGATTGTATAAATGCAAAATCGTTTCAAATTCTATTTGCCGAATTCAATAAAATAGTTATTTTATAGTTTTATGAAGACATTTTTAAAAGACAAAAAAGATTTTATAGAAGATATTGTTATAATATGTTGAAGAAATTAGTAAGTATATCATTATACCATTTTTATATTTATTACAAGAAAACATTTTATATATATGGCAAACATTCAAATATTTTTCTCTCAAAGTCCCTTTTACCTGTCACTTGTTAATTTCATTATCGAACGTCCTTTGTTATTTATTCAATTATTAAAATGTTTCTCTTAACATCAAGATTAATTAATTCTTTCTTAAACAAAGATTTATTAATCCTGTCCGCAGAGATGACTAATCCGCAGTCATTTGGGCTTAACAAACTTATGGATGACAGCTTGTAATACACGGTGGACAATTATGCATTACATGCAATTACAAATATTTAGTATAATACAACATAAATTTGAGAGAATTGGAGTAAGCTGTAATCTAAAGACAAGATTAAAGAATTAAAAGTCGAGGATCAAAAAGATACAAGAGCATCGATACTTAATAAATCCATAACAGAAAATTCTTTTTCATTCTTTTGTAATATTTAATAAACCCTCTAACATAAAAAATAAAGAGACAAATATGAAAGGACTTTTCGGGGGATTTTACGCTACTGCATACCAGCGTCTTCTCTTTGCTCTGAAAATAACCACTCTTTGGCAAAATATCAGCTGCGAATCGGAAGTGTGGTGAGGGAAAATTGCAGATGGGGTAGACAGTCAGAGTTTGCTTCTCTGCGGGTTTTTCAAATAGAAATAAGAGTTTTAAGAATCAACATACGCGTCGCGGTGGTGTACGCAGATCAAAAGGCACGCCATCGATAATTGGTAGAAATCTTTTCGCCCACTTCCACCCCTTCGAAGATTCCTCGGTCTTCCGCCCGATCTCGAACCTCCTTTCGCGTCTTCGTTTGAGGATTATGCACATTTCACGGTGGCCGCGACGGGGAAGCATGGATGGCATATTTATTTTGTCTCTTCGACGCTCAGCGCGGTTCTTGGAGACGAGTGGAAAGGATGAACGAGGACCAGCGGAGAGGGGAGGGATGACGAGACCGCCTGCGATGAGATTGAGGGTGGTTTCCATTCGTGCGGTCTCACGCAGCCAGAGGGGTAGTGGAGCCGGATGTCTTTACGTTGCTACACATTTTATTTATCTATTTGAAAGAAGTGAAACTCGCAGACGTTTGCCAATAAAAAAAAATTGTTTTTTGTTTACTACTAATTAATTCTAATTGATTGATTTATTCCGACGAACTTTTTGATCTGTTGGATTTATTTATTTTTAAACACGTGAATCTCTTTAACAACATGATTCAAATTTACTGTCAACAGATTAAGACATTTACTGTCAAACAAGTTTCTACTCATTAATGATACACTTTATCATGTTAACATACATTTGAAAAAAATTTGTATCATGCCTAATTTTCGAAGAGATCAGAGGTTTTATTAAAAATTTTTATGTCGTTTTCAAAGACAGTACGCCTCAGATTAAATCCCAAAACTAGGAAAAGGACTACTGTATCTCATTAATAATACACGGCTCTTCTCGTTCGCATAAAGTTTAACTCCGTATAAGTTAGCACATTATTACTGCTTCAAACCATTCACGTGAAGTTCACGTAAAACTTTATCATATTGCTCCAAAACTCCTTATGTTGCATCACGCACTCCTGATTAACTCGTGAAAAATGCGACGTACCGTTATCAGTCGAGAATTGAAAGAAACGTTTAGCTTAAATTAAATAAAAACATTGCCAGTAAGTTAAAAATCTTTTTAGTTTTGGGAGGTAGATTCGCAAGAAAAGAATGGACGGATGCACAGGAAGGGGTTAACTTCTAATTGTTTTGTTAAATGACGCGCGAGTAAGAATCCCTCGGAGGACTTAAGCCCCAAAGCGAGCGCCAGCAGTGGTTTCAGTTCATTTCGTTCTCTCTTGTTCTTCCGCGTCAGTCTTTCTTTCTTCGTCATTCCTACTTTCCTCTCCTCCGAGCCTCTCTGCACCGCTTTAATTCTTAGCTTTATTCTCTCCTAAGACTCTCTCTTAATTTCTTATTTCTCCCTCCACCCCGAACCATCCCCGTTCTATCCTATCTTTCGCAATTTATATCCGAGAAGGAAGAAAGACAGGTCGCGCGCGGCAGAGAAAGAGAGAGAGAAAGATCACTGAATGCCAGGCTTAAGCAGACAATGCTTCGCTTTCAAACGGCGGCTTCGAAGACCTTTCTTTCGCATTAGATACTTTAATTCTTTAAACGTGTCCTGTTGCGAGGCGAACGATACCCTTCCTCGTTAGGAGACGTCTTTTTAAAACTCGAGTCCGATGAGCCTGCAGCATTAATTTTGCTTCGCGATATTTCTCTACAGTTTCGTAATTGAAAGCAGATAAATAAAGAAACCACGATAACTTCTCGAAAGATAGCCTCTATATTGTATAGATTAATATTTATCGCAATGAATAGAAAATAGCTCACATTATTAAATCTTAATATCAGATTGATATATTCGCTTCAGCCATTTGTCCTTTCCAATTCATTTTTTAATGTACTGAATATTTTTTAAAGATAATATATGTCGTATTTTAAAGAGAATGTAGATAATTGTTTTTGTTATATCAAACGTTATTAATTCAACATGTATGTATATAAAGTTACATCGAATTGTACAAACAAACGGACAGCAGTATAATTCCGCGACATCAATTTTACAATAGTATCAAAACTCTGACAACAATGACAGAGCTGGGCGACTACGACATTATTACTGCGACGACTACGAAGCAACTGTAACACCCGAGGCTTACCGGAAGGACGTTAGTAGCAGGCGAGAACTATCGAGTAACTGTCAAATGTTCGCATATACGTAGGTAACAGGTCAATTATCAAACCCTTCGCGTATGTTAACGGAGTTGTGACCTAGACCCTATGACAGAAGTGACACGCGTTGTCCATTGAACATCTCACACCGCAAAACTGTCATGGAACGGATTTGAAAGACTGTTTGGAAAAAGACAGTCTGTGCATCTCCAAAGTGTGACGACGAAGTAAATCAAGATTTGGTTACGACAAAATAATTTAGATTAGAGTACCTATATGAGTGCTATGCTGCACTCATTGATTCTAATCTCGTGCCGTTATTGTGTTTTCAATGACTCTTGTCGAAAACGGAGAAAACGGAGACAATTTCCGGAATATCAATCGAGCACTAGAAGATGCACGACCGCTGCAGTAAACCGCTATAATTATTCGATACCCCTTGACACACCTAATTGGACAAATTCGCCGGGAAATGCTAACCGGAAGTGAGTAAGAGCGCGGAACGAGAGCGGAGGGTGCGACGGAGAGGGAGCGTGGAAGAGCTAGCCGTTGATTTTACTGACCATCTACGAGCCAACCATCGGCTGGTAATGGCCACTTTGAGGGCCCACCATAAGCTTTCCCAAAGAGACGAACCCTTGCTCTAAGTGGTCTTACGCCAACGTTTCGACGAGGTAGATACTTACTTTGCCTATCCGCAATATGACCTGACCTTTTGCCCCTCTCCACTCTGACCTCCTCCTCTACGTCTGTCTGTCTGCCATTCTATGTAATCGAGTGGATATCAATTGCTCGCTTCATCCAATGGCACTATCAATATGGAAAGTTTTACGGCCTACACACTACGAATTCTGATAATCAGACCAGTAAAACTAGCTATTAGAAAATAGTAGATTGTTTGGTTCAAAGAATAATTGTAAAAAATATTCTGCTACGATCTACGATCGCACGAATTTTGAATTGCACAATTTTTTATTGCAACGAACTTGAGTATTATAACGGTTAACATGTAATGTAATGGCTTAAAATTAATTATATGACTCAAATTTCCCATACTTCTTGCTTTTAATTAATGGAAATATAATTTTTCTGTCAGTATGGTTAAGTTTCTGATCCTAGTAGTACGATGGCTTTTTCCGCTTCAATCGCCGGCACCGATGCACCGCGATCGTTCGTTGCACCTGCATCGATGTACAAGGGGTGTACAAAGTATACGCATGTCCTCCTCGATAATTTTAATATCGCCCAATGACAACCTACGACGGAAGACACGGAAGGGGAGGGTGGAGATGGGAGTACTAGAACAGCAGGTTTCAGAGGCTAAATGGAGGTACGGCAGAAGCAAGGGTTAACTCAATAGAGGTCTAAGTGAATTACTTATCGCGTACACCCAGTATACAGACTAGATGCGTTTAGCTATAGGTGAGGTGGATACCCAGGGCCGATCCTACACCCTGTCGATGAGCGTCGCCCGCTCTTTTCCTCTCTGTCCACTTTCCTGTCCTTTTTCGCCCACGTAACGTCTATCTTGCAACACGCGCCTCGAACAATTGCATTAAAGTCTTTTGATGTCATATTAGAGAACGGCAACCGCTCAGAAACATTGTATAAACGTCACTGTCGGTATTCACAGTAGATTGTCTTGTTTTTGGGAAAGAATACTTCACATTACCGTGTTTCTCAAATTAATTAGCCGTTGCGTTTTTTTTCTTCAGAATCGATCAAGGACTAAATTCACGTGCAGTCTAAGAAGAATCGATTACGGCCCTGTCTAATTGTCGCGAAAAGGATGCGAGCGGGTTACGATATGCCCTTCGAGAGCCCTTACGAGAACCCTTCCATCGCTAGGATCTTTGATGGACGCCTGACTGCTCAAGAAAATTCAGTTAGTCCGCAGCTTTGTGCGCTATCGTGAGCGACGAGGAGCGATAGAACGACACTATAGGTAGATAGAAGGACAAAGGGTGAAGGGTTACAGCAGGGTGGGAGTTAGTGCTCGGACCGATGTCTCCGCTCCGAACTTAATTAGCCGTCGCAGCCTTAATTGCCACCTGATATTGCCCCGAGACAATTAACGCAATTAATCGAAGAAAGTGTGACGCGGAAGAGTCTTTTCTTCCGAGCTGCTTAGTGCCTTCGCGTTGAACTTTTTCTCAAATGCGCCCTCGATCGCGACGATGCGCCCTTCTGCATTACAACGTTGGAAACTGTCCGGCGAATTCGATTAACTCTGCACCGACTGAACAGATTTTTCCCCTCTTCGCGAACACGTCGTAGTTCTATAATATTATAATTAAGTTACACATCTGATAAAGTGTGATAGATCGAACGAGCCTTGTTCGTAGTTTGATAAGCGATTAATTGATATTATATATCGCGCTGATATTTATTTTTCAATATGCTTTTAATAAATTTTAATATTAATGTAATATAACTTTAACATTATATTCACGCTCATTTTTATAGAAAGTTAATTGCTTATTCTTCCGACCATATAAAATAATGAGTGTTTGTAATTTTTTAAATTGTAGCGACTGTATTAGTCATTTTAACTACTGTATTTATATATTAACTACTTGTAAGTTAAATAATTTATTTACTATTGAATTTAGCAGTCTTTTCCCTCGACTAATTATATTTTCTTTCGAAATTGACTTCGCAGGCATCGCGGAGTAACGACGCAAACCGCGTTTGCCAACTTCCGACTCGAAGTTTGCCTATCCCCCGGCTCCCTCTCCTTATTCTGTCGCACGTGCGGTATCGGAGATTAATTGCAAAGTGCAATTGGCGAGGATAGGCGGGCGGAGCAGATAACTGCAGCATCTCGTCGAGAGCCGGCGCGAGACGGGGTGGATGGAGATGGTTGGAGAGAGGGCGGCGGTAGCTCGCATAATGTACTCGGCGCGGCATAATAATTCAGAAATTTGCATGTACGCGGGCTAACTCCTCAAGTAGGTTATCTATGCTGGAAGTTTTCTCCCGTGATATATAACGCATCCCGCTGTCGAGTGGTGTATAGGGGCGCACGCGAAGCCACGTCTACAACGCCTTACGTCCACGCGGACTGAAAGGGGTGAGAAGACTGAGGGTGGCTGCTTCAACTTGCGTAACTATGCGAGTGGGAAGATATATATGTATATATCTGCGGTGTAGTGCCGACACATTATCTTTTCGAATTTGAATTACCACTCCGTGGTAGAGATAAACGATCGTCACGTTTTCCGGAAGTATTCTTAGAATAATTTATTCGTATTTTTCTCGTAAGCTTTTTATTCTTTCTGATGAATTTCAGGTCGGGAAATCATGTATGCTAATTTCTTGTTACGCAAATTTCTTCTCTTTAGAAATATTAATTAACTGAGAATTTTAAATTTTATTATATATTTATATCAGATTTAATTGTAATTAATGCAATTTAGTACAATAGTAAATTATAACCTTACAATTGTAAATTATATTACTACTTTTTACAGATAAGATAAAAAGTAAGTAATTTACAATAACTTTCATACCCACTTTTTATTACCATAATGTCATAAATTCTGCAACTTGCTGTTGTAAAATAGTAATATAGAGAAAGAAACAGACAATATTTCTTCAAGATTAAGAATTCAAAATTTTCGAGATAAAAATATAGATATTATTATTTAATTATATATTTAATATATATATAATATTATAATTTTATATATATATATATATATATATATATATATCTAGCAGCTCTCAATTTTCTGTATTTATTGGTAGCTCCTATTTTATGTTCAAATTAGAACTTACTTACATTTCTCATCAATAGCGAAAATTGTAATTAATAGGACCGATTGTATCTTGAATTTATGTCTATTATTAAATTCTGAAAATAACTCTCGAACTTTTATACTTGAAGGTCTACGATTCAATATTTCCAAACTCGATATAATTTAAATTTATCAAATAAGCATCTGTCTCGCCGACAATTTCTGGTCGATTAGCTTAATACACGATTCAAGCACTCTTCGCGAGTTAACCCAAGTCTCGGTTGTTATCTAAGCAGCTTGATGTCGGTCGTCATGTGAAAAGGCCTTACCTCTCAACGTCCACACACGCTCGATCGCGAGGACTCTAAAAGGGACATCGACGTACCAACTC
Source organism: Crematogaster levior (assembly GCA_901521435.1). Taxonomy (NCBI): domain Eukaryota; kingdom Metazoa; phylum Arthropoda; class Insecta; order Hymenoptera; family Formicidae; genus Crematogaster; species Crematogaster levior. The sequence goes on along the minus strand of CABEGB010001258.1, from coordinate 330,410 downwards.
CGCGTTTCCTCGTTGCGAAGGTCCTAATCCAAATTTCCAAACCTCATATTTGCCTTTGACTCACTCGTCTATCCTCTCGTCGTTCTCCTCTTGGCTCTACTCATGCGCTCGTTTATACATGTCCCCATCGCATCGTGCAGATAATACCTCCCTCGCCCCCCCTGGCTCACCCTCATTCGACCTCCTCCTTCTCCTCTTGTATCAACTGAAATCTCCTCTTTCCTATTACATCGTATTATATGTACAGATTTCCCGCAAACTCCACGACCATACCTCGATAGCCTTCTTCTCCATCTCGCTCGCGCGGCTAGTTCTCCCTTTGCTCCCGGTAACGTTTTCACCCTCAAAGGACTCGCGCCGAGGAAGTAGTCGGGAGATTACGGCGTACAAGTCTCCTACGATGAGTTAGAATTTAGCATGACACGATGCGACGTGTACAGCACACACGTGCGCGGCCGCAGTCGGAGTTTATTGAACGTTGAAGCTGTATTAAATTCTGTATCGTTCGTGACTCCGGAAAGCAGTCGGCTGGCCGCAAAAGCTGATTGCGAGCTGATCGACTTTTCCGGGAAAGAGCGCATCATGTGCCAGCATTTGCGTGAATTTCGTCTGTCTTCCGTTATGAATAATCTAGTATTTCTCGTAGAAACATTTTGCCTAGAAAGTCAGTATCATTGCTTTAAAAAATACATTTTTATTACTATTTTTATCTCATATTAGTATATATATATATATAGATCTGGAATTACTTCATATTAGATGTGGAACATTAATAACAAATAGCGGTTCGGAAAAATATGTAGAACAGATGTCTCAATTTTGAAACGTTTATTAATCAATAAATATAATCATAATAATTGTATGATAATTATAATCGATGACTTTTCAAAAATACTTTTTCGCACAATATTCGACTGGACTTTACCGAAAATAACCGAGAAATCCGCACATTATCATTTTCATTTACCTTTCTATTTTTATCACAATTTTTCCTATCTCGCCGCACATTCCATTGATTCGCAAGCGGAATATAAATAACGTAACACAGGCGCAATGTATAATATAAAACACGCCTATCCCTACCTTGAATTTTCAACTCTCTCTCCATCGCGTCTTTATTAATGTTCGCGCACACGTTACCTCCGGTTCAGCAAATTGCACAGCCGTATATTCCGCACGCGAGCTTCCGCTCGATCGAGCGATAAAAAGATGCCGTTCCGATGCCTCGAAATATTCCGCGGGGATTCTCTTCCTGCGTATGTATAGCGAGCGTATATACGCACGGTCGCTTTTATGCAAGTTAAAGCGTCGCGTCGCGCGCCGCGTCTCGCCTCGTGCGCGGATCCATAACGTAACCCTCCGACCCTCGTAAACCTGAATTTATTAACACTTCGAATGACGGGGAGATTTGCTAAATGGTTTTCAATTTGTATCTTAACACCGCGAGACCACATGCTCGGCGCAGATTCGGCGCGACAGATATCGCGGGCGTACCTCGGTAGGCGAGAGTATGTATTACTTACCCCGCAGTTCGCCATGCGAAATGCCTCTTTATCATTGCGCTTATTATTGAAGACCTGTAACGACCGCCAGGCACATGAAATTGAAATTCGAGAAGGAAGTTTATTTTTTATTGCGGTCCTATGGGCTAATCAATCGAAAAAAGTAAAATTGCGGGATAATAATCGCGTTGTATATAAATTATAATATTTAGGCTGCTTGCGGTATATCGTACAACTTGTATCTTTATATCTTGCAACTTTATATTTTATATAAGTATATTTTATATTACATTTACTTATTATTAATTTTATTAATAATTTATTGCTATAATTATAGTTTTACGATATTCTTGATTTCATTGAGAATAGAAGTTTAAAACTTTTAAATTTAAAAGTTTAAAGTGCTGGATATAGAATATGGAAAAAGATTATTATTTCGACTATTTTATCTCAGCTTATCTTTTCTATTGGAATTATTTGCTGATATAATCGATTATACAAATAACCGATTCTATTATACTTATTTATGAAGATATATGGTTACATTTTTATAACCGATGTGTTAATTGTTTGGTATATGTACTTTGATATAATAATATCTATATAATAAAATAGGAAGTTCACAACCTAAGAAAAAACTGAAGAACACGCAGATTCATATAATAAAGTATGTATCTGAGAAATCAATATCTCACTTTCGTCAGCTATAAATTTATTATATTTTAGAAGAAATTATGTTTTATTTACGTGTGTGTACAGATTTTGATTGAAATCATCATTTGCATAAATAATAAGCGAGATAATTCTCACAGTAGCTTGTCATCAATAATAATAACAATGACAAATTTAATTTATATTAATTGTAAATAAAATTTATATTAATCGTAGCGTATAGATAATCAATATACGAATAATTTCGAATCTCCTAATTTTTCAGTTGTTAAATGAAGCTCCTATGTATGTTTTTTAACAAAAAATGAACGCGACATTTTTAATGTCATTATACAGGAAGTATTATGAAATATTTTCTGTGCAATGACGTGCATTATTTTGCTGAGACGTAAATGTATCTTGTGGCAAATGTCGATGTGCAGAATATGCAATGGTTGAATCTTCGTGTTGGTAAGACTCGGAGGAAGTCCCTTCGATATTTTATAATCAATAAAGTAAACACGATAAATTAAACACGATTAAATTCAACACGATAAAATTATTAAAACGCAAGTTACCTTAAAGTTGTAAAATGTACATTTTACAATTCAATTATGTCACTAAAAAAAAATTTCCAAATAATAACAATTCTTTATTAAAAAACGAGAGATGTTGAGAGATATTTGATTTTTATTAGTAAACCGATGTGTCTGAAATATTCAGTGAACAGGCAACATATAAATCTGAATTTGCAGCAATTGATATATGTAGGTACATTTGAAACGTTAGCTTTTTTAAAGACGAACGTTTTCCCCGCGTCGAAAGTCACGTTGTTGCAGTTTCAAGTCCGGGCTTTCGAGCGAGCCTTCTTTTACTTCTAGCCGAGTATCACCGAGACTGTCCATTGGACGGCGAGGATATTCGGATGCATCGCGTGAGATGCTCGTAATTTCCCGGGTAAGCTCCGGCAAATTAGCTCCGGGCATACGTTACTCTCGCCTTAGTTGTCCCTCTCCTGCGCTTCTTAGTCTTCCCTCCCACTGTTCTCCTTTATCGCCCCTCTCGGAGAAAACCCGGCTTTTCTCGTAGCGAGCCAGCCCGCCTCGACCGTTTCTCCTTCATTGTGTGTCTCCCTTCTCCCCAGTTCACCTCCCACACCTCGGATAAATCGCGTACACACTCACGGAAGTGTGAGATGTCCGTGTGCTCGTCGTAAGGTGGCGAGGCTCGTCCTTACCTCGAAAAAGCTCCGGATGGAAAGAGAGAGAGCCCGGCGAGAGGGCATCCAAAGTGGGGATATACATCCTGGACGTAGGACGAACGCGCCGGTCTTCGTGGTTCGACACGAAAGCTCTCGTAGTAGGCGTGCCGTTCAAGCTCCGCCCGCAAGCTCGTGGGTGTACGCCCAGGGAACAGGGCTTTACCATCCGGTGCTTTGTCGACCCTGGCAAACCACCCTGCCAAGGGCCACCGCGCCCGATAACGTTAACCCCCGCGCAACCGTCTCGTCCTGAGACACGACCTACGGCGTGCGGTCCTTCTTCCACCCCTTCGAACCCCTTTGCTTCCTGTTCCCTGTTTCCTTTTCTCTTCTCCCTGCTCGGTGACGTATCCCACCCATGGCCCTCCGTCGTAGGAGTTGCAACTTTAGACCGCTTTGCACACAGATTGCATCAGAGCCATCCGCGGATGCAATCGTTACCTCACTGTCGTGTTTCCACCCCCGTCGTCTTTCTCCGTTGGTGGTGCTCCAGCGCGTGTACATGTGCGTGTGTCTGATATACGTTAAAGGAATAGCTGACGCCGGCGAAACGAAGAATGCACCGCCGAACTGCGGGGTAGTTTGAAACGAAGCTTTTGATTACGATGCTTTATTGGCTTCGGTATTATAATCAGCGATGCGGGATTAGATGCTGGGTACATTGGCCAGTCATTCGAGTAATTTACGAAACACTTAATATGTATAGATAGCAATGAATCATGTATCTATTTAATCCTAGAAATGGAGAACTTTATTAATACTATATATAATATATATATGGTTTGACCTCTATTATTTTCTATTTACATTCACATTTAACAATTATATGTAAAAATAATAGAAAAGAATAAATAAAAAATATATAATATGGAAATTTTATTTTAATAATACGTTTAATAATACGTTTGTAAATTGAAATTGTAAAATTTTAAGCATTTAAACAAGATATTAAAAGCTTCTTAGAGGCTCTCCTATGACTTAATATTTAATCGAATTATAGCAAGATGGATCAGAACGGATTGACGTAACGGTAGGATAATGTGCAGATGCGTTTATGACGCGTCTGGTTACTGTCTATCCCCACGAAATAAAGCGCTCGGATGTGGCGAGTGTAAAATGCTGTATCGGCGAACGAAATCTCGCTAGTCTGTCGAGGCAAATTTGTCTTGTTGAGATTTACACGCGTGGTTTTCGATGGTATACACGAAAACACGCAGAGGCATATGTCATAGCAAATACGTGTTTAAAGAATGGATCATAAGTAAGATAAAAATACATGATAAGCATAATAATAAAAAGATAAATCTAAATGAAAATAAATCTTCTCTTCGCCAGTGATTAACAATCCAAAAAAAAAGGGTATTATTTGACGGCACACTGAACGCTATATGATATCTTTATTTGTGTTTACAAATAATTTATTTGTGTTTGGTCAGTTTGCCGTAAAAAAAAAATAATACCCTTCTTTTTAAAAAGATAAATATTAGAAATCGGGAATAATTCTAATATTTCTACTTTCGACGAGTTTTAAACTATAATCCGTTAAAAAAAAAAGACATTTTAATTGAATGTGGAATTTGATTAATGGAATTGAAAGACTTAAAAGTCTTAAATTACTTAATTAAAATGTTGTCTGCGTTATTCTAAACTGCCATTGTGGTTTTGTTTGGCACTATTGTAACAGCGCTAAATAATTCTCTGCGTTATAATTAAATAATTTCTATGAAAAAAAATTAACGCAGCCGTTTTGTTACGTAAAAACAATATCGACCGACAGACGGCAGATAAATAAGGCATTATCTCTCGAGCACTCGCTTTAATCCCAGGATTATCCAGTATACCAATTGGACGTTATTGAAGTTGAAATTAAACCGTATATGCTATGATAGCCCCAACTTTTTATTATTTCGCTAAATCAATGTAGGTAATGCGAGAGCAGTTTTATTCGATCGTATTAATTCGATGTAACTGAAGTTACGATAAATTCCACAAATTCATTATTTGTAAGTGAAAAATTATATTAACAAAACATGGTTAAGATGTTTTTAAAATGACCACCAGAAACCGGAAATAATAATACATGATATCATAATTATCAACAGTATTTTCCTATTACGTCACTTTCAATGTTTAAGAAGAAAAAACAAAAGTCCAATCCATCGAACCGATTTTTGTCGCGACGATAAATTAGGTAACATTGGTGATAAAAAAATTGTGTTATCGGATAAACTTTGCCACCGATTACGTAACCGCCGCATTATCTACCGATCTATCCTCATAGATATCCCTCAGTTATACCACAAATACTTCATTTCATCATTAATCCGGTGATAAAACGTTTAGGCTGAGTGCGACCTCACCTAATTCTGACGGATTATCAGACGATAATAACATGCTCGTATCTTGGAGCACATCGCTCTGTATCACCGTTTTGTATCTGACAAGGCGAAGCCATATACGTGCATTACGAAACCGCGTGTGACATACGTAAACGCGGAAGGATGTAATCGGGAAGGACGTCGCTCGCGAAGCACCGAAAATTCTCTGCTGGATTACTGCTGAAATCGGTAACGATACTACTTTTGTCCTCTATGGAAATTAATTCCCAGATATTGTCTAATCTGGCGGTGACATTTGCAGGAATCTACGTATGCACGTATACGTATATGTGTATTTCCTTTGAGGCTCTCCGTTTCAAACGATCCGTTTAGTGGCATGAGAAGAGAACTGTAGTTAATACATCGAATACATCGATAGAAAGCTGCTTCTATATTAATTGCCGCTACTTTAATCTAAAATTATTTATAATTAATTAGATTAAGCAAAAAAAAATATTTACATTACAAAATATTAAAATTATTATTTAATTAAAATTATTATTAATTATTATTTAATTTAAATTTTAAAAAAATGTTACTGATAAATGTATATTTTTGAATTTTCTTATGTTATATTTTTTTATATTTGTCTTACACTTTTTAATGTGTAAGACAATGTATAATTTAATGTTATTTTTCTCTTAGTACATTCTCTTAGTACTTTTCTTACATTTCTTCCTTTTTTGTGTAAGATTTTTCTTTCAAGTTGATTTAAAGTTGAATAAAGACATATTTTTGGCTCAAGATATCAGAAGATATAAATTCTTAATGTTAGCTTATTAATCTGCTTGCTTATCAATGGATGAGATTTCGAAATATCAAATCTTGATCGTCTTTATTATGAAGATGATTTTATCGAATCAATTTTTAATCCGAGCATCTTCTTTATTACTTCTTATCGCGTGGAAAACACATTGATTTTAAACGTTATATTTAATCATTATTGTTGCGTATTTGGTTATTGTTACATATGCGATATTTTTACATTATATTTAATATACTCAATAATACTTTCTACACTTTTCCGTTTTCTACATTATTGCAGATGTATGCATATACACTATCAGAATATACAAAGATTAGAAAGTACATTAATAAAAAATTCACATATTTTTAAAAATATTTTATTTGAAAATAATAATTAATACGTGCACACACCATTTATTAATTATTTGAAGATTATCATTAAATTTTATTCAACTTATTACTTATCTCAATAATTTAAAGCAAAAAGTTTCTAAATATGGCTCACTCGAAGGCTCGTTTTATATAAATTCCCGCGGATGTAAAAACTTTCAATGCTTCGCAATTGCGACCACGAAAAAAATCGATGCGATGGCATAGATATCTCTTCATACTTCTTCCGCACTTAAGCTCGGTCATCGGTAGTTGCGAGTCTCTCACAGAGAACGTGTTGCAGGTGGACAGGTATGTGCATATTATCTTTAGACACACCCCCGGAATGGATCTTGGTGGGGGTGCTGAAGTGCGGAGAAGAGAGGGTGAGAATCGAATTTGACGGAGAAAGATTTCGAAAGAAAGAAGGCGAAATGGGCGCGGGATGAGAGTGGATCTTCCATGGCACGAGAAGTATGAATATGAGCAGGAAATTGTACGAGAGAAAAAGAATTGGTAATTCGAATGTTTTCACAAATAAGTAGAAACGCAAAATTGTTGGAAAAAGCAATTTAAAGGCAGATCAGTGATAGGAAAAAATGCGAGATACAAAACTAATTAAAATAATATGTGAAAAAGATCTTCAAAAACAAGACAATTTTTATAGATTTCAGACAAATTTGCAATTTTATTTATGGATTTTAGATAGCAATTTCAATTAAAGACGCATTACGATTGCAATATTAACGCGACGGTATAAAAAAGCATGAAAACAGATGAGAATATGATTGGAAAGGAACTTAATGCGACGCGTAAAAAAGAACGAGAAGGAGGTAAAGCGCGAGAGGGACGACGCCTTATCCGGAGCGAGGAAGCTTTATAGCGAAATCGGGGGAGGATAAGAGGGAGCGGGAACGAGACGGCGGGATCTCGGGCTGCGGGGTACGACGAAGGTGGGTTCCGGAGGAGTCGGCGAGTGAGAGGGTGAACCAGCAGCCGAGTGAGGACCAGAGGAGGCACTCGGCCGCGATATCGGTAGACGCGAGACGACGACGGTATCGCGGTGGGCGATGGAGGTGGTGGTGGTGGTGGTGGTGGTGGTGGTGGTGGCAGCGATACGACCGAAGTGGTGGGGTTGATACTGAAGGCGCGCTCGCGGGTAGGGCGTCGTAGGGGCAGCAGATCGAGCGCCGCGACGCCTCGACGCGCACAGTCGCGGCTTGAACGCCGTTCTTAGCGAACGTGTGTTGTCCTCGCGGACCGTGCGTTCGTCCTCGGCGGCGCGAATGACATTCCGTTGGTGCTCGGCGATCGCACGCGATTTCCAGAGATACATTTGGGACGAGAGGGAGATGGGACGATGACGTGAGCACGATTGTGATTCCGAGCCGCTCCGAAGAGACTCCCCGACTAGAAACACCCGAGGGGATCGATCGAGTACGAGTTTTCGGAGCACGCAGAGCCACGCACATGTTTGGTGCTGATAACTGGTGATCTACGCGCATCGGAAACAGTGTTCTCGTAGCTTTCTTAGAAAGACGACCGGTAACGTCTGATCTTGTGATCGATGATCAAGAGACTCCGATCGACATCGGCGTTCAGAATTGTGTACGTGACGTTCTGAATGGACGAACGTGTCAATTGGCGAACGGGACGAAACTGTACACCGCTCTATTTACTCTGATTTTTGCTCCGGACAATGCTCATCGTAATGAGTCGCGAGCACGTGTGTGATTTTCCGCAGTCTAGTCAGAGATACGCGCAGTTTAATCGTATATTTAATATTTTATGCTAATACCAAAATAGAACTTTTAGAGCAGATTGCAATGATTGTAGGTGTAAGTTGTTTCGGTATAAGTAAAAAAATGATCACCCACGCATTAATCATTAGCATACAGTAGCTAGAAATTAAGAACTTGTAAGAACCTCCTACGTAAAATAAGACATTTCGAACGTCTCAATACATCTGTGATTTCGATGGTAAATAAGTTTTGTTGTCATTATTTGCATAATCTTTAAGGCACCGGTGCTCGAAGTGACGTTTAGAAGACAAGACAAACTGGTTTAGACTCTGTCAACATCTTTCTGATTGTATTCGATTCTTAGTTAATCAGTGCCAGAGCTTAAATTGACTATGAATTTGTGAGAATTCGAGTATAACGCGACATGTCACGAATGGCGGCGACTTCCGAGGCCCAAGAAACTTATTGAGGCCCCAGGAGGGAATGGATTTTCAGAGCGCAATGGACACTTTTGTAGAGGCATGGATGGCCGCTAACACGAAGACGGATCAAGTACAGGTAATCTTCTATTTTTGTTTCAAACTGAAAATATCATACATAAAATATTATCAAACGTGCATGATCATAATTTTCCTTAAACTAAAAAAAGTTCATCATAAAATCGTAGAGAAAGCAGTGACAGTATTAGTTAACGAATTTGTGAGGAAAGTATTATATTTTTTAAAGAATAATATTGAAAAACAATATTAAAAAACACATAAAGAACAAGTACAAGTTGAAAAATAATTTTTCATTCTTTTTTATGATAAAAACAGACAAAAAAAGGAAAAAACAAAACTAAATATATTTTAAAAAATGCGAAAATCTTGAAATGCGTGAGTCAGTTATTACCTTCTACTTTTAAATATATTTTACTTACAATTTACTTTTTTCAAATAAATATTTTTATCAGCAGATTAGTGAGATTAAACGTAATCAAAGTAAATTCTATGTAGGACTTATTAGTTAGAATAATTTAAAATCTTATTTTATAAAAATTATAGAAATATTTTTTAATGTTTAAGAGACTGATAAAAAATTACAGCTATGTCGAAAATATGAGACCTTAATTTGACAAGGAATATAAAATTCCGATAAAACGGTTTATATCATGGATTAGCGCGCTAGCATCGTTTTCGGCGTTCGGTCTGCCGAACTTATAAAAATAACGCAGCGTCTATACTCGATGTTAGTGAGTATAGACGAGGGGCGAGAAGCAACCCCTTTCTGACATTACACAGCCAATTGGCCACCCTATCGCTTCTTGCACCCCTCTCTCTCTTTCTCTCTCTCTGGACGTGCTTTCAGTCCGCTTAATTCCTCGTCATCAATTTGGTACATTCTTTCGCATCTCAAAGCGGCTGGTCACTCCACGTGTAATGCGCGATTATCTCAGTGCCTAAAATAAGTAAACAAGCCACTGTTTTTACGTTGCGCAATCGTTTATGAAATAAACTAGAAACATTACATTGTAAGGAAAACGCAAAAAATTCTGATATGTTCGAACAGAAATCTTAAATCTTTTGCACATGAGTCTTCTCATTCTAAAACCTCACGTTTCAAAACGTGCATTAAGTTAAAATAAAAAATATAGAGCAGATGTATTTGTACATTTAGATAAGCATAATTTTTTTATGCGTAATATCAAAATGAAAAACATAATATTTATCAGATGTCTGATCGTTTGGGAAGAAAATAATTATCTGTTTGCAACGCGAGCACTCGCTCGGATTTAGACTCGATTCTCCGCATCAAAAATCGCGTACCAAATTCAGACGCGTATATCCGATGCTTCGCGATCTCACAATGAAAACTGAGGGCAACGTAGGGCGGGGGATAATCCTTGGTAAAGCCGCGGCTCGCGTGTGTGCTGTGCGGGCGAACAGCGCGTACACGTGTATGTATGTATTGGGGGGTCACGGGTTCTGACCACGATACGGATGTGCCCCTGCCTTCTTCCTGTGCCACGACCATGTTCATGTTCTGGCATTCAACGGAATAAGACCGCATGTCTCCATTGACCGCTCGATCTCTCGATCCATGGCCGCCTTCGGTTTACCGTGGTTGTCGAAAAATTAACGATAAAAAAACTCTACAAAAACATTCGTAAAAGAACTGTTTGTATAAATTATTGAAATAGATGAGTTAAAATGAAAAATGTAAAAATATAAATATAAATAAATGTAAAATTGTCGCGATAATGTTGTAGGCTCCGTTTTACAATTCATTCCACTTACATTTTTGGAAATTAATAAATCATGAGTTTATTGAGAAATGGTAATATTGAAATTTTACATTGTACACGTCATTTTAGAAAGTTGTCAATTTATCATATGTAAATCATATAATAGGGATTATTTTATCAAAACAGTCATACATTTTATTTGTAGAATTATTGTAGTCAAGTAAATAAAATTTTTTAAGAGGGAGGTTCGAATCCCGAAACTCGAACATAATGCTCGCACGCAAGAGAAAAATAAAAAAAAGAGGATAGACATGACGTGTCAAAATTAATTAAATTTTTCTGTCGCTATCAGTGTTACAGCTAGATCTATGATGCTTAATAAATATATAGTTAATAAACGTAATAGATTTTAAGCCGTGCACATTCGCGATATTAAACAACAGAGAAACGTCAGTGAGGAGAGAGAGAGCTCGCGGTGTAAAATTTTCACGCAGCGCGACGCACCTTTTGCATTCTGGCACTTGAAAACGCGTCCTTGTAGCGCGTTGCACGCAGGACTGCCCGTGCACGCACGGGCCACCACGTGTGTACTCGAAAGTGCGTCGTACGTATATGTGTGCGTGCACGAGGATATGTTTGAAACACGCATGGTCACGGTATTTGACCACCCCAGCTCCCGGAATGATTGTAATCCATCTATCCGGCCACCGAAGCCGATATATCAAATGCAGGTAGAGCTCGCGGTCCTCTCTCCGTAGGCCTTTTACGTTGCCTTTTTATGCCCGCAAACACGATCTTTTGTTTTCCCGGTAAATATTTTGTGAAGAAAAATTGCTTGACGGCGATAAAAATGGTGTCGTGTCGAGCAACTTTATTAGAGCACGCGTTCTTACATCGTATTAATTTTATTACAGAATACGTAACAGCAACTACTCCATGAAGATTTACATAATAAAGAATTATATTTTTAAAAGAGAGAGATAAATAAAAAGAGAGAAAAGGAGAGATTTTAGATAAGACTTTAGAATCATGATATATTTAATTTAATCATTATGAAAAAAACATTATATTCTTGTTTTAAAATATTAATTTTATATAAATGTTTCGCTAAGTAAACTTGAAATATAAATTTTCCGATTTTAAGATTAAAGAATAATTTATGTATATGGTTAATTGAGATGTAATATTTTAAAATATATGTATTTTTGCTGCTTTCTCCGGTAAACCCTCGAAATCAATGATCATTGCCAGTGCAAGATTCTAATCTATTGCTTTCTAATCTTTAGCTCTACCATGTTTTGCACTTAGGAACGAGGTATCTGACACCACAGTTGGTAACAGTTTACGTAACGCGATCGCAAACGCATCAATCCGCGGATTATCTGTCACAAAGAGGCAGCCAATTATCGCTCGAGGATATCGCCGGATAGATATTTCGATAAGCATGATTAGAATGTTACAGATTAATATGGGTCGCCCCACATTTAATTCCGTTTCATACGATGACCGCCGAAAGATAATGAAATTATCAAGCGCGCTGAAACAGATAGTGAATCGCTGTAAATTTTGTTAAGTAGATTTACGATTTGTTACTAGTACACAATGCTACATGTTATGATTAGAAGCCGGCGAGTGCTTTCCAATGTTTTATAAAAGTATACCAGAAACAGCTTCATTATTCGAATCTTTCACAATTACAAAACGATTATTATATCATTATCGAATGTTCATAAAGTTTCATGGAATTTATGATAGAACATCAAGTCTCTGAATTTGGAAACTTTAAAGTTTAAAGACTAAAATTTTGGAAACTAAAAAGTTTTCGACCACGCAATAAAAAACTAGCTAATTTTTTTTAGATTGCCTGTGATCTCTTCAACAAAAATCTCTATTGAATCAATAGAGAACTGCTAAAAAATCTTAAAAACAAATGAACTTTTTAAACAGAGAAACAATAGGCTTTGAAAGAATTTTGAAATTGATAGCTGTTAGAGTTATTCCCTTTTGATTATTTTGAAAAAATATATAACTAACATAACATGTAATTAAATATAAAATAAGTTCATATCTTAAACTGATTTCCTGCGAGAATGCCGCGACAGATCACTTATAGCGTGAACCGCAGCTCAAACCGCAGTTTGATTTTTCATGACGCGAGCGTTCGCGACTTAATGCAGCATTCGAAGAATTAATAAAGACAAGCGAGACGAGCGTCCGATAATTTGCGCGCATCGAACGTCGTCGCAGAAACCGCGACGAGAAGAAAGGATCTTCGTACGAAGAGGCGAGAGCATCGTGAATCTTCTTTCTTTCTTTTTCTTTTTTTATGTCGACGGGTAGAATTGGCCGTCGAGGAACGATGCCGCTGACGTAAGATATACACCGAAAAGGACCACGCGTTCAATTGGTCAAACATTAAAGGCTGTCATCGCGATTCGGCCTTACGTAAGCTCGTTTGCTGCGGACGATCCGGAGTGCGTGCTCGCAGAATTAGCTGCCGTTCTGTCGCGGTTAATTTCGTCGAATTCCATCAAACTCTTTTGCTGCCTCTTCGGATCCACGAGAATCCTATGCACGGTCAGCGATTAAGGTTATCGCGTTAACGGGAAGCACACCAGCAGGAAACGCCATTGCTACATATCTCCGTTACACCCGGTAGATAAGCTGATCCGTTGATAAACGCCTGCCGAACTGTCGTCCATAGTGCGATATTGTGCTCGTACTTTGCAGTTAATTATTTGCCATTCCATTTTTACAGTCGTCACGGTCCACGCACGTTCGGGACGCGAGAGGAGGATACGTTAGTGCGAATTCACGCTGGCTCGCCCAAATTGGACGAGTCCCCGCAGCATCCATCGCCTTTTGTACCGGCAATAAGTTGGCGAGTAATATAGCAGATGTAATTTTATTTAAAAAATTTTATTACACCTTACATTCTTATTCAATTTAAGCAATTATTTTTGTTTTGTTAATATTTAATAAGGCTGTAACTTACAACAGCACGCGAAAAACTATTTTGGCAATTAATATCAATTGAAATTGGATTATTACAAACTTCTTCATACATATCTTCTAACTTTATATCTCAATTTCATCTTTTTTACTAAATATGTGCCAAATTGATTTGCATCAATCCATCCGATAAGGCTAATCATCGTCTAATTAATTACCGTACAATTATCCTGATAAAAGGCAATTTTTATCGTTCGAGAAAGTGAATTTTCGGAGGATGGTGTTTCTCGCACCGGGCGTTTCTTTGGGCTAACGCCTCCGGACGCGATTGCAAGCGAATCCTTAACCGCGACGAAAGCCGGATCGATGAGCGAACCGAAATTCCTGATTTTACGACAACAACGTCGTAACCCCTCGCACGTCACAGCAGAGTTACCGCGATATCACTTGGGGCGTTAGCCGGATAAGCCGCTAACCCCATCCACCTGTTGCCCCTTCTTCTACACGTTCCCGCTTTCAGTCTCGCGTTCGTCTTCATTCCTCGCGTGGAAACAAGCCGGAGACCCTCACCATCCTCTTCCAATCCACATGGACCCTCAGGGCCCACACGTCTCTCTTCCGTCAACGATGCCGACCAGCCTTCATCTCTCTTGCTCACTCTCTTCGGCACCTTCAGGCATCCCGCTTCTCCGCTCCCTTTGCCTTTCCTTCCTGCTTCCTCTTCTTCATCATCATCTTCTTCTCGCTCACTCCCGTCCCGGGGAGGCTGGCCCGGATCTTCAGCGGTCTGACGTGTTTTTTGCGAGTGCATACCTCGAGGAGCTCCCGAAACAGTAGCTGGTACCCCGGTACAGTCCGGGCAAGCGAAAAAATCACCGGATCCCTTGCAACCGATCGTTAGATCGATGAGAAAAGCAACGTATAAAGTTATTAAAAAGTCAAAGGAAAAAGAAATATTTCTTTTTCCTTTGATCTGAATTCAATGATGATGAATGCATTTTCGTTTTAATATTTTTCTTATAAATAAAGATATGCGAGTAAAGGATGCATTGTTAAAAGAAAGAGTAAAAAAACTAAAGTTTAATTGATTTATGACCTGATAGAATTAATTTACACAAAGATAAAATATAAAATGATGAAGTCGACTAAAAATTGGGACTGTCGTTTTCGAGGAGCAATTAATACGATGTTCGTCGACATCGATTACTCAGGTTGTCTCGTGGCGCGTGCGTGAATGCCGGCTGATTAAATTTTATAATTTTGTGATTGAATAACGAGACTAAGTACCCGCGAAAATCGCTTATTGCGAGCAAGCACGAACGCGGCAGGAAGTCGCGCGAAGGATTACGGAGGGTTAAACGCCTCGATTCTCGTTCTGCCACTTGACACTCCGTATTTGACGGAGGCGTCATCGACGATCCAGTTTCCAGACAAAAATCATCGTTCCGCGGTGCATTTCGCATATCGGCGGTGACGACGACGGCGGCGGCTGCTGCTGTAACGGCGGTGGTGTAGGATTGTCGCATTCTGGGTCCAGTTGACCCCAGTTGACACCGTGGACGGCTTAGCCGTTAGTGTTAAGTTCAGTTCACTCATACATAAATCTAAGTCCGCGCTTATGCCTTAGCCTGGCTGCCGCTCGGAATTGAGCACGTGCTCAGATTTCATCGACGACGACGCTTAGATCATCCGGCTCGCTCGGCCCGACCGAAACGTCGTAGATTTGACCGCGTTTAGGCGACGCTCCCACCGTTAATTGCCGTCGAAGGCTTTTTTAATCGCTAGATTGCCTCCAATCGTGCATAGTTAATTCGTGCGCGAGTTATCTTCTTTTCTTTTTAGAAGCAGATTCTAGTCGATTGTTTATCGCGTCAATTGGCGCATTTCGGCAAAGATACAACGTCAGTTCTCATAATATATTATCATTGTAAAAGATCTTTAACAAACTTTTCTTATAAAAATTAAAGTGATATGAACAATTAGGATACATAACAATATGTAAAAAAAAATTATCACAAGTTATTCTTATATATCAAGATTAGTAGGGACTACGTCTCTGTAGAAACTTTTATAGTTTAATCGTCCCTGTGAAAAAGTCGTGTTACCGTTGGAAGCATGATGTGCCAGGGAATTTTATCTTTGGAGATTAAGAACAGCAAAGGATTTATATTACCCCGCGGCAATTACCACACTCTCGCTGGATTATACACAAACAAGCGATGAAATAAACATCGCAATAATTTACATAACTCTTGTACGCAGAAAATATTTTTGCCGTAAAACTTTGCCGAGGACAATGTAGAAGTCGGGGAAGAACTTGTTGCCTGAGTAATAAGCGTAAAAATGTACAAATCATGCTTCTCGGTATTAAACTTTCTTTCGCATCCTTTCGATACGTAAAAAGATTCTCATATTTTATAATGTGGAACTTTATCAAATTTCTCTCTACATAATATTCTCATTTTCTTTTAAATAGATAGGATCACTTTTCTGCGCTTTTTCTCTTTGATAGAATAAATGTGCCACATTTTTTGCGTACAATAGTTGTCCTACGTAGTCAATGTCATCTGATATTGCGTCAAAAAATCGTATTTATTGTGCAAAGTAAATTTTTTTTAATGGATGATTTTTCGTTACAGAGCCAAGCGTTGGCATTGACGCACAAGGCCTCACCACCATCGAGACCGAACAGTGTGTCCTCTTTACCGAGAAGCCCTCAGTCTCATCAGTCCCAGCAGTCTCAGCCGCAGAACGCATCTCAGCACCCGCCGGTGCACCCGCTGCAATCGCAGACACCTCTCAGTACACCCCAGACACCGTTCTCCGCGCATAACCAACACCCAAAACAAGAAATCAACGTCAGTCCCAAACAGGAGGGCTTCGATCTCAGCAAATCTACTTCCAGCACAGGTAAATATTTCTTTTTCCTCTTATCTCTTATTGCCTGTTTTATATACAATTGACTTCTTAATTAATTATCTACAAAGAATAGAATTAAACATACAACAGCAATCAATTAGCAATATTTTATTTTGATAATGTTTGAGTGTCTCGTAAACTGACACTATTTTATAATGTTTTATAAGTATATTTTAAACAATTGTATATAATTAATATAAATTACAAAATAATACAAGAATTCTACATAAAACTCTAGTCATTAATTTAAAAGAATTCGGATTTGTATTTCGTAATAATCAAATGCTTTTTGTCTCGTCTTTTATCCCTACGAGTGCATTTGTATACACTCCATTACTTCGAGTTGTGCCTCAGAAGGCTTGCACAGGATTCCCGCGACCGTAAATCGTCGATTTGTCGGGCGAATGAAGTCCTTTTACGAGAGATCAAGTCGTGCGAAAACAACTTTAACATTCTTACAATGCGTAACTCGATCGGGATAACTCGGGTGACGTCGGGGAGGAAAATGCAGCAAACGATGCACCGATGTCATATTCATTAATGCGTTCTACCGAACAAAAACAGCGTTAATCGCCGTCTTCATCTCGCATCCGACGAAGACTGATATAGTTCTTGTGTAATAAATAAGAGAGCAAAGGAGAAAAGGCCATATGTTCAAAGTTTAAGTAACTTTATATTTTTGTTTTTCTTTTTTTACTCTACTCAGAGTTACGTAATATCGTTTGCATCCAAAATTAATGATATCTGTTTATAAAAAAGATAACATAGAGTAATATTAATGCAACTCTACTTGTGGTATTATAAGTATTATGATTTATAGTATTAGAACGATAGTCATTATTTATTCACCTATTTATTGCAAGAGGTTGTTACTAAACCTAAAACTAAAAAATGTATTGCACGTAATATTAAGAACATGCTCGCAATATTCTTATTTCATTCGCGACAATCGAGAAACTTTGTTGCCATGTCGCGCCATAAAGCTTCCGCTGAAGAATGACGAAGACGTATATACGATGGAGGTCGCGAGAGGGGTCGTTAAAGCTCGTAAGCGAGATAAATACTATCGGCGGAATTTCCTTGATCCTCGATAATGCGGTGGAAACAATTTGCACGCGTCCGTTTGTAGTGAGAATTAAATGCTATACATATAAATGGAGGCATAATGTTTAACAGTTTAACAGTTTAATTTTAAATGACATTAAAATTCGTACAAAATAACGTCCAATAAAAGAATTAAACACGTAAATGTATTTACGATTTATTACTGAATGAAATGTATTCGACAGCAATCCATTAATTATATTTTCTCAAATTGGAATTATTCTTGAATTATCTTGCTTTAGAAGTATCTTCAAATATTGAGGATAACATGTATGTGTGTGTGTTTTTTCCGCTCTATAGTAACTTTATCTATTGTCTGTGAAAAACGGAATGTGTAGAAAAAGAGGTACTAGTTGCTTTTAATGCTCCATTTTTTTTAAATAAGTCCAAATTTTAAAGAAAAATTTTTAAGAGAATTTAATAAGTTATTATGCATACAAAACCGAAAGGGTGATCATAATCAAATATTCGTTTAATCTAAAATTTACTCTCCTGCCTTTAAATTTGGATGTTTCTCTATATTCCTTGGTTTTTTATGTAGTATAAAAGAATCTAAATCGCTATAAAAAAGAATCTAAAAAAGGGAAAGGGAAAGAAGAAATTGCATCGTACATCATATTAAGTTGCCAAACTGCTTCCTCCTGCGATTCTTTTCTTAAGCTAACTTTTAAAGAGAAATCGGTTTAAGTATTTTTAAGACATGAGGGTATTCTGTAGTGAGCATTTCGAAGGCGTGCAGGAATGCAGGGAGCAAGAGTACATATTTGCTTTTCCAGCCCCGACCTAGGCGAGGCTGGAAAAGGGTGGCACAATGCGATGGGGGATGCGGGCGGACAGAAGCACGCACTTCCTAAATCTACGGATTTCGAGGATCCTCCTTAAATCTCCGTGCGTCACAGTTAATCCTTCCTTTCCCCGTGTTTATGGATCCTTTTTCTGCCTTTTTCAGTTCTTATCTCCACTTTCCTTTAGCTAAGAGACTACAGTTTTTTAAATTCCTCGAATTTCCGAAGCGTGACCCACTTATTTTTAACTGGGTTCGATAAAACGCGCAACGAGATTTACAGGGGCAAAAGTAACATTGGTATAAGCGATAGTATTAAATCTTCAATATAATTTTTAATTTTATTACTTTACATGCAATGACATTAAACTTTGAAAACTGATTCGCAGGATACAATCTTTAATAATTATATTATTTTTTAATCTTAAAATTCTTTGTGCAAGAGGCTAGAAGCAGATACGTCCAAAAATAAGAGAGCTATTATCGTTTTTTATCATGAAGTGATTTCGCGTCGGCATGCATCAAAGATGAGCTGGAAAGATGAGATCGTTTGTCCCCTTTTAGTCCGTGAGCCGTAAGCGTCAGCTCGGAATTAGGATAATCGTCCGCGTGTGTTCCGTCCGGATTTACCTGGACGTCTATATGCGCGCATCCGTGTGCACGGACAGTGGGGAGGACGGCGGCGAGGTGCAGTCAGAGGGGAGGATATTGTGACCCTTACGAACTAATCCGGATTAAATTCGAATCCCTGGCTATGCGGCTAGGCGACCTGCGAACATCTACCATGGCGTCTTGCGCCATACGATCGGGCTCGTTACGCCATTTAACCCTATGCGATACTCTCTCCCGAGAGACTGAACACCTTTTGTAGTGAGCCTACCTTTGAATTCCCACCATTTACGCTCTCGTCAGCGGACAAATAAAGCTCCCGGAACATATAAAAGTTTTGATTTAGTAATCCCCAAACTTGTAATGCAAAACCATCAAAAAATATATTCGGATGGGAAAAACTCAGCGATGAGTATTTAACTGCAAATTCAAAAAACGATCGCAAGTTTCGTTCAAATGTAGCACAACTTAATTTAAATGCAACTCTTATGCCCGCAAAAAACGGTTTTACAGAAAAATCTCATTTATGCTATTTTTAATTTTCAGAAGTTTTATTATTTACAAATGATTAAACGTATTGCCAGATATAAATAATGTAATAATCAGCAAAATATTTAACTAGCTCAAATATTTAACTAACTCATATATTTCTCTCACGGTATGAAATAAATTTACAAATTATATTTAAAAAATGCGTTTGTGATTGCAAAGACTTAGAAATATGTTCTGTTTATGAAGACGCGTGCAATAAAATTAAATATATAATTTTAGCAAAATTTAAAAATAGCAAGAAATACAAGAAAACTTGTTCAGAGTATAGCAAATACGCATCAATTTGTCAAATTATATATGTTATAATAACATAGTGCATACGAATTGCAGCATTAAAAAACCGTGTTTTCCTTCGTTTCTTTCAGGAATGATTCTCTTACAGGCCGCCCTATATACGTTCTAGCTTTCAACCTGACCACGCGTTAAGCCAAAGGCAAAATCGATATCATAACTCTCGCGAAGAGCAATCGTGGACCATATTGCGAATGGATATTTCTCACATAAACGTGTATGTGTGTTCTTATTTCTGGTGGTTCTTACATTTGAATGTCCTTTACATTTCTTACATTTAGCTTACCAAAGTCCTTACAAGACATTATAAAATCTTGCTTTTATC